>PVKU01001862.1:0-264724 GCA_004027475.1 Anoura caudifer | reverse complement strand
TATTACAGTTGTCCCATTTTCCCCCTTCATTCCCCTCCACCCTGCACACCCCCTCCCACCCACATTCCCCCCTTTAGTACATGTCCATGTGTCATAAGTTCTTTAGCTTCTACATTTCCCACATTATTCTTGCCCTCCCCCTGTCTACTTTCTACCCACCATCTGTGCTACTTGTTCTATGTACCTTGTCCCCCTCTCTCCTCCTCCCACTCCTCTGTTGCTAACTCTCCATGTGATCTCCATTTCTGTGTTTCTGCTCCTGTTGTAGTGATTTGCCTAGTTGGCTTTTGTTTTAGGTTTGGTTGTTAATACCTGTGAGTTTGCTGTCTTTTTACTGTTCATATTTTTTATCTTCTTTTTCTTAGATAAGTCCCTTTAACATTTCATATAATAAGGGCTTGGTGATGATGAACTCCTTGAACTTGACCTTATCTGAGAAGCACTTTATCTTCCCTTCCATTCTAAGTGAAAGCTTTGCTGGATAGAGCAATCTTGGACATAGGTCCTTGCCTTTCAAGACTTCAAATACTTCTTTCTAGCCCCTTCTTGACTGTAAGGTCTCTTTTGAGAAATCAGCTGATAGTCTGATGGGAACTCCTTTGTAGGTGACTGTCCCCTTATCCCTTGCTGCTTCTAGAATTCTCTCCTTCATTTTAATCTTGGCTAATGTAATTATAACGTGCCTTGGTGTGTTCCTCCTCGGGTCCAACTTCTTTGGGACTCTCTGAGCTTCCTGGACTTCCTGGAAGACTATTTCCTTTGCCAGATTGGGGAAGTTCTCCTTTATTATTTGTTCAAATAAGTTTTCCACTTGTTGCTCTTCTTCTTCCCCTTCTGGTACCCCTATAATTTGGATGTTGGGATGTTTAAAGATGTCCTGGAGGTTCCTGAGCCTCTCCTCATTTTTTTGAATTCTTGTTTCTTCCTTGTTTTTTTTGTTTGGTTGTTTCTTTCTTCCTTCTGGTCCACTCCATTGATTTGAGTCCCAGTTTTCCTCCCATCTCTGTTGGTTCCCCATGCATTTTTCTTCGTTTCACTTATTGTAGCCTTCATTTTTTCATCTAATTTGTGAGCAAAATCCACCAATTCTGCGAGCACCCTGATCACCAGGGTTTTGAATTGTGCATTTGATAGGTTGGCAATCTCTTCGTCGCTTAGATATATTGGCTCTGGGGCTTTGATTTGTTCTCCAGTTTGAGCCATTTTTATTTTATTTTATTTTATTTTATTTTATTTTATTTTATTTTATTTTATTTTATTTTATTTTTTGTTGTTGTTTTTTTGTCTAGTCACAGCTGTTACGTGGTGAGGGGTAGAGCCTTAGGTGTTCCCCAGGGCAGGGCAGCCCAGTTGCTGGGTAGTGACGCTGTATGTGGGGGTGGGGTCTGAGAGGAGACAATGGCGCTTGCTCTGCTCACTCTCAGATTCCAGTCCATTCCACCACTTCCCCTTTGCCTGGATTATTTGTGTGTGAATGTGGGACCACCTGGTCAGCCAGCTGCCTTGTGCGGCCTCACTGGTTCTGCACAGTTGCTGCCCTGTGCCCAGGTTCTGCTAGTCGCCGCTTGTGCACCTGGGGGCTGCCAGCTGCTGCTGCCTCCGTGCCCGGTCCGCACCTCCACTTTTTCCTGCCGTGACTCCGCCCCTCTTACCCGTCTGGATGAATCGTTGTTGGACTTCCAAACAGTTCTATTTTCTGAGTTCTGGTTGTTTTCTTGTTTCTAAATCTTTGTTGTCCTTAATTTTGGTTGTGCGAGGAGGCACAGTGTGTCTGCCTACGCCTCCATCTTGGCCGGAAGTCAGAATCTGCATTTCTAACAAGATCCCAGGTGATGCTGGCCCATACTTGAGTCATGAGAATGAGTGTCTCAATGTCTGCATAGATAAATGGTGGCAGAACCAGAAGCAATTCCTTTTTTTCCTTCCTTTTTATCTTTCTTCCTTCGGCAAATACCTATCAGGTGCCCACTCTTCGTGTTAGATGTGGTTCTAGGTGCAGAAATGAGTGACATTAAAAATGCTTAGCCATAGGCAATAGTGCTGACTAATGAGGTCATTAGTTCACCAGCCATGGCAAAGGCCATTAATGCTTCAGTGACGGAGGAAGGCAGGTCCAGAGGGTCTCAGGGGAGAGTGTGGGTGGCTAAGTAGTTTGGGAGTACTTGGGGGCTTAGTACAGAAGCTTCTTAACATTTAGTACCAGTTATATAACAGCCTTGAACTCTGATACAGGGAAGTTTCAGGCAGAGCTTCTGGCCTTGAAGAGCTCACAGTGCGGTTGGAGAGACAGACATGGGTCCTTGAGGCTGGTAGAGTGCTGTGCAGTGCCTGTAAACTGCGAGAGCAGGTCATTGCATTCCTCTGTCCCCTTCACTGTTGTATCCTTAGTCCTTAGTCCACTATGGACATCCTGGTGCACAGGGAACACTCCATTAATAGTTTTTTGGGGGGAGTGAATGCCTGAACAGGACACAGAGGGCACTAACGAGGGAGTGGTCATTTCTGTGTCTTGGGTACAATGGGTGGGGAGAAGCTGTCAAGGAAGGCTTCCCAGAGCAGGTGATGTTGGAGCCAAATCTTACAGATCAATGGGTACTTGCCAGGCAGGTTGTGGGTTGGAATGATGGGTCCTACTTAACCCCATAGCTGCCTTAATTCAGGGAGCTGATAATTCTGTCAGGAATTCAGAATGCTGGGCCACTCCCCTGAAACTCTCCTATTCTCCCACATGCCTGGGACATTTGGATATGGCATCTGGGTTCTCCCAGATCCCTAGGAAGTCTGCACTTCAGGAGAAGAAGGGGCCCCTCCTGGAGGATGACTCAGGCCTGCTTGAGCACATTGTGTTCAGAGTTGGCTTAGACCCAGGAAGGGACCCTCCGTGTTGGATGCTGAGGCCTCAGAGATGGATCAGACAGCCCTCCAGCAAATCCTGTCAAGCCCTCTCCTATTTAGTTTCAGGCCACTTGGCCCTTTGGCTGACAATGCAGCCACCAGAATGCCCCAGACCTCTGCACTGTGACCTTACAGTCTCTGGCCCCATCTCCTACTGCCTTCTCTGTTTCTCTGTTCCTCCTTTACATATTTAATAATATTATTTAAATAATAATGGTATATTATACAATGATATAATAATAATTTAATATATTTAAGAGGGTTTCAAATATGGGAGCCAGAGCAGGTGTCATAATGCCCATTTTATGGATGTGGAGACTAAGGCTTTGAGGGGGAAGCATTTGACAAAGGATGGAGAGAGAATTACAACTCAGACTCTGCACTCTGATTCTGGATCCAGTGACCTGCCTAAGAGACAACCTTTTAAAAAATTAATCAATAAACAGATATTTATTGACTATTTGCTGTGCTGTGCATCAGGCTCTGTTCTAGGCTTTGGGGACTCATCAGGGAACAACTGAGACAGAATCTCTGTTCTAGTGGGACTTTCTTTTTCTTTTTTTCAGTTAAAAAATATCCTCATTCAAGGACCTTTTTTCACAGAGAGAGGAAAGGAGACAGAGAGAGAGAGAGGGAGGGAGGGAGAGAGAAACACTGATTGGTTGCCTGCCATTTGCACCCTGACCAGGGATTGAACCCAAAACCTAGGTACATGCCCTGACTTGGAATTGAACCTGAAACCTGTTAGTGTATGGGACAATGCTCCAACCAACTGAGCCACACCAGCCAGGGCAGAACTTTCTCTTTAATGGGGGGAAACAGACAATTACCTATATAAACTAAAATACAGAATATGACAGGTGATGATCACATTATAGACAAAAGTCAAGCTGGGAAGGGGGTAGGGAATGTGGAAGGTTGGGCTTACAGTTTGGGTGGAGAAGTTAGGGAATACCTCCTGAGATGACTGTTGAGTGAAAGCTTGAAGGAGGTGATGGGGTAAGCCTTGCAGATGCCTGGGGGAAGAACCCTCCAGGCAGAAGGAAGAGCAGAGGCCCTGAGGTGGGAGTGCAGAAAGCCTCCCTGCCTCCCAAGGGCTCTAGAGCTCTGTTCCGATAGGAGCCTGGTCTTCTCAGCCCTGCGGGGACAAGATTTTTTTGCTCATATGCGCTCTCCATCTCCCAACAGGGCTCCCAGTGCTGTGGCTTTTATAAGCCACAGCACTGGAAGACTGCAGGAATGGTGGGTGACAGGCCAGCGACGCCTGGGAAAGCCTTGCTCCTGGACCCCCCCTCCCCGCCCGCCCCATCCTGCTGCCCTGGGAAGTGTTTCCTGAAGCAGTGGCAATCATATTGAAAGGTTGATCTCCCCATTAGAAGGGATTTGTCAGCAGGAGCTGGGGCTTAGTGGCCTAAGCCGTAGGTCTGAAGGCTCAGACAGGTTCCAGGCCTGGAGGAGCTGACTCAGGCCTGGCTCTCTTAGAAATCAAGGAAAGGCCCCCAGCTGAGGCTGCTGGGGGGTCAGAGTCAGGAGGCATTGCTTGGTGTCTCCAGGGGCACTGCCAAAGCTACTGTTGTTCCCAATAGACTTAATGGGATCTTTGCATGTCTTGGCCTGGCATGCAAAGCTGAGAGAGGCCTCAGGGCCCCGATGGGCACCAGTGTGTCTCACTCTGCATCCTCCTCCTGGGACACTCTATCCTTCTCCGTGGCCTTGGATATGTGCACACTCCTGGGGTCCAGCAGTCAACCCGATGTCTCTACCAGGATGTCCCACAGAGCGCTCCAACTGAATGCCTCCACAATGGGACTTCCATCCTTCCCCAAATCTGCCCATGTCAATCACAGCTAACTGTCACCACTTCATATACTTCATAGTGTATCAACTCAGGTTAAGTACTTCCAGTAACCTTACAGCAAGGTCCTATTACAGCCCCATTTTACGGATGAGAGAATCGAGGAAGGAGGAGGTGACATCACATAGCACTTACAGTATACTGCTTGACTTGGTTGATTTCACCTCCAAAATCTACTTGGAGATTCCACATCCTTCCATCTCCCCTGCCATGACCCTATCCGGGTCATATCCTTGGTCTTTGAATTACTCCTAACTGGTTCTAAAAAACTTTGTTTCCTAACTGGTCTCTGCTCTCCATCTCTCTACTATATTCTCCCCAGAGCAGTCCAAGTGATTGCTAAGGAAACACAGAGCTGACTACATCACATTCGGTGGTTCTTTGGAGAAAGTCCACTCTCCTTACCAGGAGGTGCACAGCATGACTTTGAGTGTCCCTCCTGACTTGTCCACTCAGCTCACTGCAGCCACGCCAGCTTGCTTTCAGTTCCTTAAATATGATGAGCTCCTTCTGCTTCAGGCCCTTCCCGATGCTGCTTCCTCACCTTCTTTTTCAAGGGCTCATTGCCCTGTTAGGTGCTCTCATGGCTTCCTGAAATTCATGTTGACAAAATCTAGGTGAACTGCTATTAGCTCATTATCTGGGTCTTTGCTTGCTTAGCACATGGCTTCCCTGTGGGGTCTTAAGACCCATGACGGCAAGGCCTCAGTCTGTGGTTTCCAGCTTTCATTAGCACACCTGACACATAGTGGTGCCCAAAAAGCTGAAGAATGAGCAGATGGCATACTCAACCTTTCTTTCACGTGGCCCCTCATCGTTACCCTTCACACAGTGTGTGTCACCTAAGCTGCTCTTCTTACTTCCCTTCACAGAGCCACACTCATCCCAGCCTCTGAGCCTTTGTTCTCACTGTTTCTATAGCCTGATGCCCAGCTACCTCTCACCACTCATCCACAGCTTACCCATCCTTCAAGGCTCCACTCCAGTCTCCCCTCATCCAGGAAGCCTTCCTTCTGCACACGAACAGCTGGAGCATCCCTCTTCTTCTCACCCTCCTGTGCTATTTCTCCTGTAACGCTGCCTGTGCAAGAATCCCTTGACCTATATGCTCCATGCAGGCAGGGACCATGTCCTCTTTTTCAGTGCCCTCTCCAGAAGTGATAAGCTCAGGGCTGGGCACAAGGAGATGCCTGTGAAGTTGTATTGTGTCAGGCTGAAGGCACAGTCCACTGTCTTCATTTCTTCTGTTTTTTTAGGTTCCGCAGGAAGGCAAACCCTTCCATTTCTCACCTGCTCTACTTGTACCCCCTGAGAGTAGCTTCTCATCCACTACATCCTGTGACCAAGTTTGACTGTGAGAAAGTGTAGGCAGTGAACACAGCAAGGATTGGGCGGTCAGGCAAATCTAGACTAAATGCTGATGTCTGATCTGTTGAACCATATGAAATTGCCACTCCTAAGCCAAAAACTATTGACTAGCAACTATTTTCATGTGCTCTAATTTCTTTTAGACTCAGTTTCCTCATCTATAAAATGGGAGTAGAACCTTATTTACAGAGTTGGAAAGAGGAGAAAAATGAAGGCTGTGTGGAATTGTGGGTAAAGCCTGAGTCCTGGAGCCAAGTTCAAATCCTGCATCCATCAACTTGGAGTGTGCACTTGCAAAGCCAAGTTTGAACCCTGTATCCACCATCTTGTTGGAGTGTGCGTTTGCAAACATACACACACAGACCATTATAGCTGGTTGAAGCAGAGAAAGAATTTGTTACATGGTGTTGGCCAGCTTGCGCAATCTCTGGAGGGTTGCAGGGTAAGCCTGACTAGCTGGGGGCTTTTTTAGCGAAAACACCATTGCCCTGTCTCTCAGTCCCTACAACATTTGGGGCTGGATGTCAGAAGCTCTGTCACTTCTGTTCCCAAAGTACTGGATGCCTCTGCCACTGCCCTGGCCACAAGCTTAATCGCTCCTCCTGACTATCTCCTTCTTCTGCATCCAGGTTTCACATAGGTGTGTCTGATTAATGGCAGCTGGGTCACATATCTGAACCCGGGTCACAAAGGGGTCTGAGGATGAGGCTTTTCTGGCTTCTACTTGGAGAATGAGGGACTCATAATGCCAGAAATAATGAAAAGGTAGACGTATTCAAAATGACAGCTATTTTCTACTGCTTCTTATTAGCTCTGTGATCCTGGGCAGATGACTTATCTTCTTGGAACCTCAGTTTTCTCATCTTCAGAATTGGAATAACAGTAGTATCTATTTCATTGGGTCATGGTGCAAATTCTTAGTGTTATTTTCTAGGTGCCAGGACACATAGATGGAGCCCTAGAGTCATGGCTTTTTGTGTTTCCCTGGGTGGGTACCTCCTCTGCACTGACAAGTTCGTACCTTACAGTGAGTCCTATAAGGATGGCCCCAGCTCCTAGCACAAGGGTAGCACACAGTTCAGGAGGCATCTTCAGAATGACTCTGTGGAAGAGACTCTGGAACTGGAACCTTTCTTTTTGCTACACTGCTTGACAATATTCTCTCTCCTTTCCTGGTGGCCTTAGAAAGGTGTCACCAGTCCTGTTTTCCTTCTGCCTGTCCTTCTGCCATGTGGATCATATAAGAAGGGAGTGTGGAGGCTGGGGAGGGGGAAGGGCCAGTCAGTGTTGGGGCTGGGAGGCTGCCTCCTACTTCGGAAACATTTCTCTGATTGCTGAGCACAGCTCAGCAGGCTGCCCTGGCTTTGGAGGAAAAGAAGGGAGAAGCGAACACCCTTCATTTTAATTAAAGCCAACTTTACATTGTTATTACATTTGCCTGTGTTATTGCATGAGCTTACAATAAAGTTATATGGCGCCCCCAGGGTGGCTTGAGCTGCGTGATAGAATGTGTCCAAGTTCAGCACTGCAGGATTGTGCTTGGCTTCTCTGCAGGGTGAACCAGAGCCAGCCCGAGTCCTCTCTGGGGCTTCAAGCAATTGTTCGGGCTCAGATCCATTAGCAGTGCCTTATTTATGTTTCATTCAATTGAAAAACATTTGTTGAGTACTTTCTATGTGTCCAGCAGTGGACTGGGTGCTGAGTCTACCCCTGGCCCATTGCAGCATGCCCACAAGCGTACACACACCCCTGTCACCAGGACCTGGCCTTGACCAATCTCTTTCCAGCAGCAGCATGGAGCTCCATGTGGTCACCCCCCTGCCCAGCCCAAATGCTTATTCTGGTCTTTCTACTTCTGCTCTGAGGAGACATCTGTGATTGAGTTAAGCAATCCCTTACATTCAGCGATTCCCTAAGTTCCTTCACATCTGACATCTCTCTGGTTCTCACAACAGTCCCATCCAAAGTCTTCTTGCCCTTCAAGACTCAGTGCAGATGCCACCTCCTTCCTGCAGCCTTCCCTGGTCACACCTTTCCCTGGACCCCTGTGATACTCCTTTTGCTCCGTTTTCATGGATCTCATCACAGGTTTTAAATATTTTTAAAATTAAGGTTTATTTTACATATACAGAAATGTGCAGGATCTTAAGTGTGATTGGATGAATTTGACAAATGTATTCACCTACAAAACCACCACCCAAATCAAGACACAGAAGATTTCCATTACTCCAGAAAGCTCTTCCCAGTCAACTCCACCCTCCAGAGGCAACCAGTGTTCTGACTTCTAGCACTATAAATGAATTTTCGCCTGTTCTTGAACTTTGCATAAATAGAGTCAAACACTGTGTATTCTTTTTGGTTTGGTGTCTGGTTTCTTTCGCTCAGCATAATGTATTTGAGCTTCATCCATGTCATGGGTAGACTAGTGGTTTGTTTTTTTGTGATTACTGAGTTGTAGTGCATTGTATGGATGTACCTTTTTTTGTTTATTCATTTCTTTGGGTAGTTTATGGTTGGAGGCCATTATGAATAAAGCTTCTATAAACATCTCTTGTATGAGAGAAACGGGCATGCCTTTATTTCTCTTGTGTAAATACCTGAGAAAGGAATAGATGCATTTTTAACTTTATATGAAACTGCCAAAGACTTTTCCAATATGGTTGTGCCATGTTACAGCCCTACCAGCAATGTATGGGCATTTTTGCTGCTCCACGTCCTTGCCAACAATTGCTATGGTCAGTTTTTTTTTTTTTTTTTTCATTTTAGCCTATCTGTTGGGTATGTAGTTGTATCACTTTGTAATTTTAACTTGCATTTACAGATGATTAATGATAACAAGGTCTTCTTTATGCACTTATTGGCTATTTGTTTAACTTCTTTTGTGAAGTGACTATTTAGTATTTGCTCAGTTTTTATTGGATTGCTTGTCACTTTGTTATTAACAATACTGTATATATTCTTTTTAAATATATTTTATTGATTATGCTATTACAGTTGCCCCAATTTCCCCCCTTTGCCCCCCTCCACCCAGTACTACCATTCCCTCCAGCAATCCCGCCACTTAGTTCATGTCCATGGGTCATGCATGTAAGTTCTTTGGCTTCTCCATTTCCTATACTATTCTTGACATCCCCCTATCTATTTTGTACCTGCCAATTTATGCTTCTTAATCCCTGCACCTTTTCCCCCACTCTCTCCCATCCCGCTCCTAACTGGTAACCCTCTAACTGATCTCCATATCTGTGATTCTGTTCCTGTTCTGGTTATTTGCTAAATTTGTTTTTTAGATTCAGTTGTGAATTGGTTGCCATTTTAATGTTCATAGTTTTGATCTTCTTTTGATCTTTTTTTTCTTGAATAAGTCCCTGTAACATTTCATGTAATAATGACTTGGTGATGATGAACTCCTTTAGCTTTACCTTGTCAGGGAAGCACTTTATCTGCCTTTCCATTCTAAATGATAGCTTTGTTGGGTAGAGTAATCTAGGTTGTAGGTCCTTGCTTTTCATCATTTTGAATACTTCTTTCCAGCCCCTTCTACCCTGCAAAGTTTCTTTGGAAAAATCACCTGACAGTCTTATGGGAACTTCTTTGTAGGTAACTCGCTGCTTTTAAGAGCCTCTTTTTATCTTTAAACTTTGGCATTTTAACTATGATGTGTCTTGATGTGGTCTTCTTTGGGTCCATCTTGTTTGGGACTCTCTGTGCTTCCTGGACTTGTATGTCTATTTCCTTCACCAAATTAGGGAGGTTTACTTTCATTATTTTTTCAAATAAATTTTCAATTTCCTGCTCTTCTTCTCCTTCTGGCACCCCTAGGATTCAGATGTTGGTATATTTGGAGATGTCCCAGAGTCTCCTTAGACTATCCTAGTTTTTATTTTATTTTTCTTCTTGCTATTCTGATTGAATGCTTTATTCTTCCTTATGTTCCAAATTGTTCATTTGAATCTTAGCTTCATCCACTCTACTGTTGGTTCCCTGTAGATTTTTCTTTATTACACTTAACATAACTTTCATTTCTGTCTGGATCTTTTTTATGCTGTTTCCATACTCAGTGAGTGCTTTGAGCATCCTGATAACCAGTGTTTTGAACTCTGAATCTGATAGGTTGGTTATCTCTGTTTCATTTAGTTCTTTTTCTGGAGTTTTGTTCTGTTCTTCAATTTAGGCCATATTTCTTTGTCTCCTCAATTTGGCAGTCTCCCTGTGTTTGTTTCTGTGTATTAGGTAGAACTGCTTTGACTCCCTATCTTAGCAGCGAGGCCTTTTGTAGGAAAGGCACTTGTAAATTGTATGGGGGCAGAGTCTAATGTGATCCCCAGGGTGAGGGGCAACCGGCTTCACCACTTTGTGACTCTGTGTGGAGGGAAGGCTTGGAGAGGGGTCAATGTCACTGCCTGGCTTCTGGAGGTTTGTCTGGGAGGAAGCTGCCTCCTGGCACTTACCCTGTTTTTAGTCACTTCACTTTTTCTCTGTATGCTACTGGTGCCCTTCCAGCTGTTGCCCTGGTGCTGAATCCCAGACAGGGTGGGTCTGCCTTACATCATAAGCCCCTGTGGGCCCTTTTAGAGGATTCTGCTGAAAATCCAGCAGTTTCTTCTGCTGCCCCAACCCCCACTGGTTTTTATATCCAGAAGTTATGGGGATTTACCTTCATGGCGCTAGAACCCTGGGCTGTGTGGTCCATCCTGGGGCTGGGATCCCTCCCTCCTGAGGTACCCCTCCTGATTTTTGTCCATCACACTTGAATGTGGGACGACTTGTTCTGCCACTCTCCACACCACATCACATCTCTACATCTCTCTACCTATCTCCACATCTGTGCCCCTTCTACCTGTCTGGATGAACGTGGCTTCTTTAAATCCTTGGCTTTTGGACTTCCATACAGCTTGACTTTCTGATGGTTTTGGGTGATACTTGTTTTATGTTCTAGTTGTATTTTTTCTGTACTTGCAAGAGGAGGCAAAGCATGTTTACCTATGCCCCCATCTTGAACAGAAGTTCCAATTCCTTATACATTCTGAATACTAGTAATAGACAAGCTATATTTATTTTCTTAATAATACCTTTTGATGAACAAAAGCTTTAACATTTGATAAAGTTTAATTAGGCAAAATTTTACTTTATAGTTGGTACTTTTTTAGTGCTAGAAATTTTTGCCTTGCTCAAAGTCATAAATCTATTTTCCTATGTTTTCCTCTAGAAGTTTTACAGTTTTAGCTTTTAAACTTGGGTCTATAATCAATTTTTTTCCCAAAATTTTTATTTTAGAGAGAGGGAGAGAAGCATCAATGTGTGGTTGCCTCTCCCATACTCCCTACTGTGGAGCTGGTCTGCAAGCCAGGCATGTGCCCTGACTGGGAATCAAACTGGTGACCTTTTGGTTTGCAAGCTGGTACTCAATCCACTGAGCCACACCAGCCAGGGCCCTATAATCAATTTTGAAATAGTTCTTTTTGATATGAGGTGAGGTGGTGGTTGAAGTTTAATTTTTCTCATGTGGATATCCAGTTTCTCCAACATTCTTTGTTGAAGAGATTTACCTTTATTGAATTGATCCAATCAAAAATCAATTGGTGATATAGGTATAGATCAATTCTAGATTCTATGCTGTTACATTGATCTCTTTGTCTATCCTTATGCCATTTCAAACTTATCTTGATTACTGTAGCTTTATGGTAACTCTTGAAATCAAATGGTCTTAAGTCCACTAACTCTGTTCTTTTTCAAGATTATTTTGTCTATTCTAGGTCATTTGCCTTCCCACCTAAGGTCTTCAAAATAGGCTGTTGTGATTTTGATTGGAACTGTATTGAATATGTCAATTTATTTGAGGGATATTTAATATTTAAACTATCGATAAGTGAAAATGACATACATCTTTATTCCTTTATAACTTTTAAAATTTCTTTTAGCAATGTTTTTAGTTCTCTGTATAGATATCATACACATATATTGCTATATTTATCCCTGTTTTTGATGCAATCTAAAATAATATTAAAAATTTCATTTTCTAATTGTTCATTATATATAGATTTAAATATTTACCTTGTATCTTGAATTCTTGCTAAAATCATTTATTAATTTTAATATTTTTAATATACTTCTTAGAATTTTTGATGTTCAGAATTATATCATCCGCAAATAAAGACAATTCTCCTTCTGCAATTTTTATGCTTTTTTGTTTCTTTTTCTTGTCTTATTGCACTGGCTAGAATCACCAGCACAATGGTGAACAGAAATGGAATGAGTGTTTAACTTCATCAAATAATTTTTTAGCATGTATTATGATTACTATTTGATTTTCTTCTTTATTGTATTAATGTGGAGAATTATATAAAGCCAACTTGGATTCCTAATATAAATTCCACATGGTCATAATCTTTCTATAATATATATTGCATATATGTTGCACATATTAAATATATTATGCATATTATGTAAAAGTGTATAATACATATTGATTTGATTTGGCAATAGTTAAGGATTAAAAAAAAGATTTTATCACTGGCTGGTGTAGCTCAGTGGATTGAGCATGGGGTCTGTGAACCAAAGGGTCACCAGTTTGATTCCCAGTCAGGGCACATGCCTGGGTTTTGGGCCAGGTACCCAGTAGGGGGCATGGGAGAGGCAACCGCATATTGATGTTTCCTTCTCTACCTCCCTTCCCCTCTCTCTAAAAATAAATAAAATATAATCTAAAAATAAAAATAAAAAAGATTTTATTTACATTTAAAGGGAGGGGAAGGGAAGGAGGAAGAGAAGGAGAGAAAGAACAATGTGCAAGAGATACGTTAATCGATTGCCTCTCACATGGCCCCAACTGGGGACCTGGTCAGCAACCTAGGCATGTGCCTGACTGGGAATGGAACTGGTAACCTTTTGGTTTGCAGGTCAGTGCTTAGTCCACTGAGCCACACCAGCCAGGGCATTATTAAGGATTTTTGTGAGAAATATAGGTCTGTAATTTTTTAAATAATTTTTATAATGTCCTATCTGGCTTTGGTATCAGAATTATTCTAATGTCATATCATGAGTTAGAAGAGTTCCCTCCTGTATTTTCTGAATAAATTTTATATTATTTAGTCACTAAATGTTTGAAAGACTTCGCCATTGAAAACAACTGGAATTTTATTTGTGGGAATTTAAAAAATTGTGAATTCAATTTTTAAAGATATAGGGCTAGTAAGATTTTCTATTTCTTCTTGTGTCAGTATTGGCAGTTTGTGTCTTTCAAAGAATTCATCGCATAAAGTTGTTCATAACATTCCCTTATATCATTTGCATGTCTGTAGGATCAGTAGTGATTATTATATTTTATTTCTGATATTGGAAGTTTGTGTCTTCTTTTCTTCTTAATAAGTTTAGCTGGAGGCTCATCAATTTTATTAATCTCTTCAAAGAGCCAGATTTTGATTTCATTTGTTTTTTTATCCATTTTTCCTACTTCAGTACATCTCACTCTTTCATATTTCTTTCTTTCTACTTAGTTTTCTATCTTTTTTAAAATCTTCACCCAAAGATACGTTTATTGATTTTAGAGAGAGAAGAAGATGGGGGGAGGTTGCAGGGAAGGGGTGTGAGAGAGAGACATCGATTGGTTGTGTCCTGTATGTGCCCCGGCCAGGCATTGCACCCATGGCCTTTTGGCGAGCAAGATAATGCTCCAATCACCTGAGCCACCGGGCCAGGTTTGCTTTGCACTTCTTTTTTTAGATTCTCAAGATGGAAACTTAGATAATCGATTTAAAATCATTCTTCTTTTTAAACATAAACATTTAAAGTTATAAAATTTTCTCTAAGCACTGCTTTAGCTACATCTGAAAAATTTTATGTTGTATTTTCATTATCATTCAATGTTCATTCTCTTTTCATTCAGATTTGTGTTGAACTGTCAGTTTCTCAGAGTCTTTTTAATCCATATAAAATAGCCCCTTTGTCATGTTCAGTCTTTATCCCTTTACTCTGCATTACTTTTATAATACCTGACATATTACAATGTATTTATATGTAATTACATTACACACATATAATATACATAATGTTTTTATTATCTGTCTCCTCCACTAAGCTCCTTGATGTCAGGGACTATTTATTTTGTTCACTGATATATCCTAGCACTTTAGAAAAGATCCATAAATATTTGTTGAATGAAGAAATACATAAATTATGTAAGACCCTGTGCAAATATCCACTTTGTAGAGATCTTAACTGACAGCCTTCTCTAATTCTCAGATAGGTTAACCTCACTTGTTTATGTTTGCTTATACAATGTCACTGATTTTAACTGTATCATTATTGTCTGTCTCTGGTTTCCCACTGACCACCTGGCCAAGGGCAAGGACTATGCATGCTTCTATGCACCAGTATCTGGTATAGAGCCTGAGACAGAAGAGCAAATATTTGTCAAATGACTAAATGAAGTGTCACCAATCACTCTTGCCTTGCATATCAGCTGTGAACTAGACTTGTCGGTTAGAGAGCAGAGGCCTCACTGTGAATCTGGACGATCTACACTAAAAAGAAAAGCTTTATGTTTGTAGGATGATGTTGTTTGTCTATGATTTGGGCAATAAAACAAGTCTGCGCTGTACTTTCCAGTTTAGAAAGCACTTGCCTATAATTTATCACTTTGGATCTTCACAACATTTCTGGGAGGAAAGCATTGTTACTCCTTCTCTAGAGGAGGAAGTTACAAGCTCAGATAGTTGAAACTATGTAACCAAGAACTAGGGAACTGGAGACTGGGCCCAAAGTTTCTGAATTCTCCAGTCTTTTCACACTGGCCTGGAAAGAAGCAGGTATGTGACCTGGGGTAAGATGAGCAGGGGGTGGGAGGTTTGGGCTCATTTGGGGCGAGGGTTCTGCACAGGCTGACGTGGACACTGGGCTTAGGTTTTGCTGTTTGGATCTCTTGAATTTTAAACCTGTCTTCTCTCTACTATTATTTAAGGACCTTGGACAAGAGACTTTCTTACTCTGAACCTTGGTTTTCACATCTCTAAAATGGAACTTAAATACCTCCTAGGGGAGCTGTGAGAATGACATGAGAAATCCATGTTCGTGTAAGTGGCTCTTATAAAGCAACCCCTCTCCCTATGTAATTTACACTGCGTCCCTGAAATGCCCTTGCGTCCATAATATTCTCCATGATGACTTACCTCTCACTGGTAGTGGACCAAGGAGAGAAAGAAGGAAGATGGCACACCTGGGAAGAGTGTGGTAATCTTCCAGCTGCCATTGTTCCATCATATCTGGGCTCCCAGCAGGTAAGAAATGGCCCTGGCCCTGTGGGGACAGGCTGGGGTAAGGTCAGCTGATACCAAACCACAGCATTTACTGAGTGCCTGATAATAATGACAACCCTACAGCTACTGTTTACTGACTGCCGTTTATTATTTATTCTGTACATAGAACAGATCTGAGTCCAAGTTCCCCGCCACAACCCTGCAGGCTCTTCCTCTAGGCCACACCAGTTTTCTTTGCCCTAATCTCTGGGAGGCTGGAGCCTGCTCCCTGTACTCCAGAGTGTGGCTCTGGTCTTACACAACTCACACCTCTGGGCGCCCTCCTCTACTGTCGGCAGCAGGAAAGATTATATACGATGTGGTCTGACTCCAGCCATTCTTCCCATGTGCATCTCCTGCCATTTACAGTCTACACCCTGTACCTTGGTCCATTGCAAGCCTTTCCTGGAACATGCCCAATGCTATCCCCCATCTAGGCCTCTGCCTATGCTGTTCCCTTTGCTTGGAGCACCTTTCCACAAAATCCCAGCTGACACAACCACAGATCTCCGCCCAACTTGATGATTTTTTCCAAGACCACTTAACTTGTCAAAACCTGACCTGTGTCAGTTAGGTGGATCGTGAAGCTGTGACCCTTAAACCCCAGTGCCTCCAAGGCATGGGTGCCAGATTTAGCAAATAAAAATACAGGATGGCCAGTCAAATTTGAATTTCAGGTAAATAGCAAGTAGTTTTTAATATAAATATGTCCAGACAGTATTTGGGATACAGTTATATGGAAAATTATTTATTGTTTATTTTAAATTCAGGTTTAACAGGACATCTGTATTTTGTCTGGCAAGTCTAATCTGTGAGTTTGTAAGCATACGAGAGCTCTGCAACCTTTTGGGAGTGGTGATACTTTTCCTGTGGCTTGGACTGGGAGAGGGCCTGAGGGCCTGGAAATGGAACTGGTCTGAAAGCCCACCTAGTCTAGGCCCTCCCTTTACAGACTGCTGCCCAGGGAATGTGCCCAAATTCACACAGTTGGGGTGCGGCACAAGAGAGGCTGGAACTCAGGGCCCTTGATTCCCAGCCACGGCTCCCCCCTGGGCCAGCAGCTCTGTGCTGTGGGCTGATGGAGCAGCTCAAGTTCCCACTCCCCTGGCCCTGACCTGCCCTTGGCCGGCTTCAGAGGTGGGTCTGATGACGAAATGTGATCCTGCCATAAAATCTATACCAAACCAGCTCTTCACATGGCCCACCCACCCGCCTCAAAGCAGGGTGTCTAATCCCTATTTATGGGGCCGAGCAGCTGGGCCTGGTCTGAGTCTTTGAATGTGAGCTTGGGGTGCCCTCAGTCAGCCCAGCCTTGGCCAGAGGAACCTGAGAGAGAGGGCATTTAGGGAGGCCAAGCAAGTGGTGGGGCCAGCCTGTCATGGGCCCCTAGAGGGGCTGAAGATAGAGGGCCAGTATGGACACATCCTTCCAAGCATATATGAAGAGACTGGACTTTATTGCAGCAGGGAGCAATGTGGCTGGTGCTATGAGAAACATGGCTGGAGACCTCTTGGTCAGAAGACTCTGAAAGTGATTCAGACAGAATGACTCTGAGAGTGACACAGAGAGAGGTTGGGAGGTTGTGATGGGACTGCTGAGTCACAGAAGAGTTCAGAATGATGTCAGCTTTCTGGACTGGGTGATGAGGTTGGGTGGAGGTGCTGATGCAAAGACAAGGAACACTGGCGAGCGTGCAGGGAGAAGCTGGGTTCCCTTTGGGTATGCTGAGTGGTGGGCCTGTCTTCCATTCAGTAGAGATGCCAGAAGGTAGAGGTGAGCCTGGGGTCTAGGAGGAGAGCTGGGAGGCAGTGATGGAGTTGGGTGTCTTCGGCCTACTGATTAGAGTGTAAGAAGAAGAGAGGGTCTAGGATTGCCCAGGAATGCCCACATGAAGATCTGGGCCAGAGCAGAAGAGCCCACAGAAGAGAGGAAGAAGGCAGATCACAGAGGGAGGAAGAAAGCCAGAAGAGGAGAGCACAGGAGCTGAGGAAACAGTGCTCCAAGGGCCCCAGGCAAAGCTTTCACTGGAGAGAGCAGCAGGAGTGGGTCGGGCTGCTCTGAGGCTCCGGCGGGGTGTGCTGGCTTGTCACAGAACGGGAGGTGAGTTTGTGTAATATTGAGTGCTGACAACTCGATGAAGAAGATTGGTTATGAAGAAATTTGAGGTGGTTGGACACAAAGGGTGCAGCAATTGGAAGAGAATGTGCTGAAGGGAGAGGCTGTGAGATTCTTAAGGATGATTAACAGCTGATGAGAAGGAGGTGGTAGGAAAAGAGAGAGAGAGGGAACCATTCTCACTTTTCCTAACTGCAACCCACAGTCAGACCTACATTTCCCTCTAGACCTGGGACATCTACACATACAGACACACACACGGGACACACAAACTTCACGACAGACACCTTTCCTGGGTCTGACACACTCTGATATTTTCTCTCTTATTTTACTTTTTAAAACTGCTAGTTACAACACCTCAAATTGAATTTGTGGCCTTCTTGAATGAATGGCTCACCATGGTCAGTTTGAGAAACCTGGAGGAAAAGGAGGTAGAGAGGAAGGGAGTCAGTGGGGTGAGCCATCCGGGGTGGTGAGGGGAGAGCTTGGCTTCCCATGGAGGAGGGATCCCATCTGTCACTCTGATAGGAAGGAAGGAGATGAGATTTGGAGGGAGCATAGGTAAATACATAGGCTTTGTGGCTGAAAGTTGATGGCTTTTGTTTTCTCCACGAAGGTCACCTGTTCAGAGGACACAAGAGGAAGAGAAAGGTTGCAGGTTCTGAGGAGACAGGGGAAGATTTGAACAGCCACTGTGGGGAGAAGTGGGAGTAGGCAAATGGCTGCTTTTCCTAGCACTTTGAATATTAATGGACATGGGCAGCCCTGGATTTAAGGTACTGATTTTCCTGGGATTTTAGTGAAGCTTAGCAAGAGAGTTCCTTATTCTTTGGTGGGGACAGGTAAGGCCTGTCACAGAACAAGGGCTGATGATTCTTTGCTGAGTGAATGAATGAGCAAATAGCTCAATGAACAAATCTATCAATTCAACAAATATTTATTGAGCACCCACTGTAGAAGGGAATGCAGAGGTGATGAAGGCAAAATTCTTGCCCTTTTAAAAGCAACATGTTTGTTGGACCCTTTGGACATCAAGAGGATTTTCTAAGGATTCCTTTCTTCCATTTTTTTAAAGGCACTAACCCAGTGAAAAATATAGAGGGATGGTCATCATCTTGCCACATCGAGGTTTGTGTTCAATTTCAGCCAAAGATAAAGAAGTCAGGGAACATGGTCTTCATTCTCTCCAGCTCAGAGAGGCAAAGTGACTCATCCCAGGCCACGCAGCTTGTCAGCAGAGCAGCTGGGATGGGTTGGGGCCATAGTATCCCACATCCAGTGATGAGTTACTCTTGCTTTCCATACTGCAGTGTCTGCACAGACCTTGACTTAGGTAGGTGTTGGGGTGGGATGGTGAGTGCCTCGATTTCAGCTTTCTGGAGGGAAGATTTAATATGCTCTTCTTGTTTCTCTGGAGGGGAGCAAACAGAATGTCTCTGTGGCCTTAAAAGGAAGCATGCCCATCAGGCTGATGAGTAGCAGTGGAAGGTAAGGGTGTGTTCAGGACTTAGCCCCCTCTAGCTCCCACACAGAGACACCAGAGTGGCTGTGGGAAGTGGGAAATCAGTGTTTTTTTTAAGTGTGTGTGAGCACAAGTGCATACACAAACATACACATCAACAGGTACAGTGCTTGTGCAAATACTACTGTACAAGTCCTTATTCAGACTCACAAACATGGATACATAGTCACATATATAGGTACACACACAAATACACTTGTGTTCACAACACTGAAGAAAGAAATTAAGGAAAATGCCAATAAATGGAAGCATATACTGTGTTCATGGATTGGAAGACTTAACATCATCAAAATGTCCATACTACCCAAAGCAATTTATAGATTCAACACAATCCCTATTAAAATACCAATGACATATTTCACAGATACAAAACAAACATTTCAAAAATTTATATTGCACCTTAAACGACCCTGAATAGCTGCAGTAATTTCGAGAAAGAACAAAGCAGGAGGGATCACAATTCTTTAACTACATCAAACTACATTACAAGTCCACTGTAATCAAAACAGTCTGGTATTGGCATAAGAACAGACACATAGGTCAATGGAACAGAATAGAGAGTCCAGAAATAATCCCATGTCTCTATGGTCAATTAATATTTGACAAAGGGGGCAGAAGCATAAATGGAGTAAAAATAGCCTCTTCAAGAAATGGTGTTGGGAGATCTGGACAGCTATATGCAAAAAAATAAAACTTGACCACCAACTTATACCATACACAAAAATAAAACCATGATGGATAAAAAACCTAAATATAAGTTATGACACCATAGAAGTCCTAGAGGAGAACATAGGCAGGGAAATCTCAGATATTCCACACAGCAATATTTTCACTGATATGTCCCCTAGAGTGAGGGACATAAAGGAAATAATAAACAAATGGGACTTCATCAAATTAAAAAGCTTCTACATGGCTAAAGAAAACATCAGGAAATTAAAAGGGAATCAACTGTATGGGAAAACATATTTGCCAATGATACCTTGGACAAGGGTCTAATCTCCAAAATATATAAAGAACTCACAGGACTCCACTCCAGGAAGACAGACAATCCAATTTAAAAAATGGGCAAAGGACCTGAACAGACACATCTCCAAGGAGGACATACAGAGGGCCCAGAGACAAATAAAAGGATGCTCAGCATAACTAGCCCTCAGAGAGATGCAAATTAAAACCACAATGAGATACCACTTCACACCAGTCAGAATGGCCATCATAAACAAAGCAACAACCAACAAGTGCTAGGAGGTTGTGGAGAAAAGGGAACCCTAGTGCACTATTGGTGGGAACGCAGACTGGCGCAGCCACTGTGGAAAACAGTATGGAATTTCCTCAAAAAACTAAAAATGAAACTGCCTTTTGACCCAGCAATTCCACTGCTGGGATTATACCCCGAAAATTCTGAAACACTAATTCAAAAGAACCTATGCACCTCAATCTTCACAGCAGCACAATTCATAATAGCCAAGTGCTGGAAGCAACCTAAGTGCCCATCAGTAAATGAATGAATCAAAAAACTGTGGTACATTTACAAAATAGAATACTATACAGCAGAAAGAAAGAAGGAACTCCTACCCTTTTGTGACAGCATGGATGGAACCAGAAAGCATTATGCTAAGTGAAATAAGCCAGGCAGTGAAAGACAAATACCATATAATCTCACCTGTAAGTGGAACCTAATCAACAAAATAAACAGCCAAGCAAAACATAACCAAAGGCATTGAAATAAAGAACAAACTGACAGTAACCAGAGGGGAAGAGGGAGGGGGATAACAGAGGAAAAGGGAAGGGTCATCAAGGAACTTCTATAAAGGACCCACAGACAAAGCCAAAGGGGGAAAAGATTAAGGGCAGGAAGTGGGGGTGGATGGGGAGGGGAAAGTGGTGGTGGGAAAATGGAGACAACTGAACTTGAACAACAGTAAAAAAATGCAAACCCCCCCCCCAAAACCCAAAACACCAAATACACTTGTGTTCATACCTAAATGCTTAACTGGGCACAGGTACACATATATGAAAGGACATATACACTTTTTAAAAACCTTTGTGTCTTTGTTTTATTTATTTATTTATTTATTTTTTAAATTTATTTTTTATTACAATACAATACAATAAGTTGGCATACAATAAGATGTTCACATGTTAAACAGGCAATATGTGTGGGTGCACATATTTGGGCATATTCAAATGCACATATATTAAGTGTGTACTCACATGTGTATGAATAAACATACACAGAGAATCAAATCTAAAAGTGCTCACTGAGAGTCTCATAACATGTAAGCACTTACCTGCCCCAACCCCTCCTCCCCAGCCTCAGGTCTGTTTCTGTGCCCTCACCGGTGATCCCTGCTCTCCTTCTCCTCAGGGTTTTGGCACAGGTTGTTCCTTCTCCTAGAATGTCTTCCAGCCACCAGCTCAGGCACTCACTCAGCACCCTCTGTATCTCCTCTCTTAAAAGTCTCCTTCCACAACACTCAGCCTCTTTCCTTCTAATTGTAGCCTGTCTCCCCCTCAACTGTCAGCTGTTTGTTTATGGCTCTCCAGAGGAGGACCTTCACAAATACAGGTTAATGAATAACTACTGTGTATGGAGTACTTACTGTTAGCCAGGGACTGGAGCAGGTGAATCCAGGTAGCAACTTTCTACTGTTGTCCCATTTTATAGAGAAAGAAAGAGGAGAACCATAAATGTTGGAGCTGGGATCTGAACCCAAGGTGGAATCTTTCTGCTCCCAGTATTTCTCTGATTTTCCTCTTCCCCTTGACTCTGTGCGTCTAGATCTATTGTGAGTGGAGTTCATCCTCTCTCCTGCAGAGCAGCCTTCCTCTTTCCTGAACCCCTTGCTCAGGAGCTTCCACCCCTCCCTGGCTGCCACCCGGAGGTCCCTGTGTTCACATCTCTCTCGGGTCTTCCCCATCCTGCCAGCTCTGCTGTGGCATCAGGTGGGGTCTAAGCTAAACCTTCCCAGGCGGGAGCAAAAAGAAACCCCTGGGACCTGGTTAGGAGGCAGCAGCTGAGGGCGGGGTTAACGCCACAGAAGCCAACCTTCCCAGCTATTTCCTAGGCCAGAGGAAGCGCCCGCCACCAGTTCTGAAAGGCTCCAGTAGGACACTATCGGGCCTGCTGACGGTCCGTGCGCCCAGCTCCCGGGGACGCCCGCCCTGTGTAGAAGAGCTGCCAGCCTCCGGAGCACGCGGCGAGCCAACGAGCTGGTGGCCAGGAGCCCAGGAGGCGGGGGAACAGTTGCCAGTCCCGGCCTGGCCCGCGTGCTACAGGCCAGGCAGGCGGCGAAATGGCTTTTCCAGATTAGGGGCCCAGCCTGCGCTGTTTACATAGTCATAAGTTTTAATGAGAAATTTTGAGTATTTGTGTGGGAGACGCAGCCTCTGTGTGCACATAGGCCTTGGGCTGGCGCGCGCGGGGGGCCGGCCTCCCGGGGGCCACCGCTGCCACAGGCCCAGCACGGATTCCTTTCAGGCAAGGGGAAACATTTAAACCTGCTCACCTTTGAACTGCCAGGGACGCTGTTTACCTTGGCTGCCAGAGTGGCAGTTTTACAGATATTAAATACCGTCCTGAGGGTGATCTGGGGCCTCCTTAAATCCCCACCCCCGCTGGGGGGCTGGCCTAGGCACAGGGAGGCCCTGGGTCGCCCGTTGTATCAGAGGTCGGTGGGTGTCTTCCCCAGGCAGCACTTGGAAAGGGGGTCCTGAGCCCTGTCTGCAGGCGGTTTTCTGTATTTGGTGATGGGGAGATGCCCAGGGCTCTCCGGGCTCATCTGCTCTCCAGCTCATTCATCTCATAATTTGATTTTCTGTGTTGGGACAGAACGGTGTGGAGGGCTGTCTGGGCCCTGCTAGCACATTTGTTGATCTCTGCATCTAGAAAGGGGGATGTTTCAAGTGTAGACACCTCCTAGGCAGGGCCCAGGTTGCCCAGCTCCCATCTTCTCAGGGGATGATGGAGAGATCCCTGTCCCTAAAGATCCCTGTGACACAGAGGAGGGCTCTGCCTGAGCCCCAGACTTCAGCCTGGCGGTCAGAGGGCTCCCTGCAGAGGAGCAAGCCATGTTGATTTTACGGAGAAGGCTGCTATGCACATTTCACTACTGATTTATTGGTTTTTAACTAGATCCTTATGCTGGGCTAAAAAAGCCATCTTGCACTTTGCAAGGCTCTGCTGACTGCTGCTGAAAATGACACACAGGGACTTCTCCTGCTCCCTGCCTTGCTCCACCGAAAGGGCCATGGTGGAGGTGTGAGCCTGGAGTCCTGTTCTGAGCAGGGCACCTTAGCCCTCAGCCTCCCAGCCGCTGGCCACCTGCAGTGTGCACTGGGGTGAGTGTGTTTGTGTGTGTAAGAATTTATGAACTTGAAGGGAGGGGCCAGAGAAAGGGCAGGCCCACATTGAGCCCTGAAACATACTGCCCACCTTTTTTCCCCTCAGGCCTCACAGAGCGTTTGTCATATATTTTAATGTGCTTTGAAGTCAGACAAGCCTAGATTGACGTCCTGGTGGTTATCCCAGCTGTGTGATTTGGGAACAATAAGTAAGCTCTCTGTTCCCTGATTCATCCTCTCCGGAGTGGGTGTAACTCTTACCTAGGTTGTGGGGATCACATGAAATATTGTATGAGCTGCACTAATCCAGTGCCCAGCACACAGAGAGGATTTAGTGATTAGATTCTTTTCTGATTTCATTCTTATGACCCCGGCTGGTCACTCCTGGTAAAGGAGAAACTTTGAGCACAGGGGTGGGTGACTCACGCTGCCTCCCGGTACTACATATAGTGCTTCACGATGCACATGGAGAATTCTATACGGTTGTATACCATCAGCTTATATGTTGTAAAGCACTTTTAAACCATTAGCTCATCAAATCCTCATAAAAGTTCTATGAGAAAAGAGACAGGATCAAAGAGAGTAGCAAATCAATTTACCCAGGCAGATAAAGGGATTTTATCACAGATCCATGATTTGAACTTAGGGCAGAAGACTTCTAGCTCTGAGCTCTTTTCTTCATGTCTCGGCTGCCCCTCCTGTTGCTCACTGTTGCTCCTCTTCTCAGGGAGAGTGCTTTCATGGGAAAGGAGGATCTCAGGTCGAGAGATCGTGGGCATACAAGTGGGTACTTTTGGGCATAGGCACAAAGGGAAGCTACCTAGGGGGCCAGAGACCCACATGGACATCCACGTGTAAAAGGCGATGCCTTGGCCAGTCCTGGAAGAGCAAGCAACCAGAGATCAGGGTGGGCACAGTGAAGACAGGTCTGATTGAGACCCCCAGAACTCGAGGAGCCGAAGGAGGACGCTGGCCGCATCTGCAGAACCCATCAGGCGGCTTGATGGGTTGCCGTTAAACAAAGATGGGATAAGGTTACATGTGTTTTCCGTGGGAGTCGGCTCCAATTTCAGCCTGATGATTTAGTCAGGTGTAAGCATGAAGTTTCCAATTTAGAGAAATAAATCTCCAGTGATTTTATTATCCCCTGTTTTACCCTGACACCCAACTTCACCCCGGCCCCCTGTCAAAGCCCTCATGATGTGTTTATATAGGGCACACTGTAATTGATTGGCGTGCAATAGAACATGACACAGAAAATGTGGCCTTCCCCACCAGGCCCAACTCTGGGAGCTTCCATATTTCATCATCTCCTGGGCCCAATCCCAAGCCCCCACTTGCTGTGGCTGCAAATTCCTGGGATTCTGGGTTGTCTGAGAACAGGAGCACAAGGCCAAGGGGTCCAGCCACGCACCCCAAGGTGGGCTCAGAGGGTGTTTTGGACTGGAGATATGGGGTGAAGGACATTGGAGAGTAGTATCCACCCTGGGAGAGGCTGGTTGGGGTGGCTGGACTCCTGACCTCAGAGGTCCTGCTTTTTCTGGGAGTTGCAGAAATGAATCATCCGTGGCTCTAAGGCTTGGTAATTTTAAAGTACTAAACTTCTGAGATGGTCAGTTCCTAATAATCTGTTATTTCAATCTATGAATCTGTGGTCCTAGATTTATGAGTCTATGGTAATAACAAAATAATAAAAATATATGTACTACTATGGTACTATGAACACAAATATACATGTGGATTTTAATAATGACATCAATGCTGGAACCAAGGTCACTGCACTAGGCACTATATGTAATTTTTTCATTGAATTCTCCCATAAGGTGTTGTTATCTCCATTTTCTGTATGATGCTATTGAAGATCAAAGAGGGTAATAACTTGTACAAGGCTACACAGTAGGTCTCTGGGTTTTTTTTTTTTTTTTTTTTTTTAAGATTCTGGGATTTTAGCAGTGTTGCCTACAAAGCAGCCAAGACAAAGTCAAAAAGCAGACAGATGCAGAGTGAGAAGCAACCCCAATCTCACAGGTTGTTAGGAGTGCACCTAATAAATAAGTGCTCACATTTTCAGTCCAGTTATCATCAACTCTGCCCTCGGTCCTGGGAAAGGTATCAAGGTAGAAAAACCTAGGATTCAGGGCAGAGAATGAAGGCACAGACTTCACCAAAAATGGATGATGGGGGAGTTCACTTCTGATTCTGCTGGAATCCTATAGTTTCTTTGTTTTTAAATATATTATTTATTTATTTTTAGAGAGAGGGGAAGGGAGGGAGAAAGAGAGGGAGAGAAACATCATTGTGTGGTAGCCTCTAGCATGCCCCCTGTTGGGGGCTTGGCCCACATCCCAGGCATGTGTCCTGACTGGGAATTGAACTGGCAACCTTTGGTTTGCAGGCTGGGACTCAAGCCACTGAGCCACACCAGCCAGGACAGAATCCTATAGTTTCTTCATCTGAAGGAAGCAGTCATGTAGCCCAACCTCCCAACCAGAATCTATTAGAAATTCTTGCCTATGCCAGACCCCTGATGGGGCTGCTTACTTTCTATCTGCACATTTATGGAACAGGAAGTTTCTATCTTATAATGATCTGAAAACTGCTTTCCTGTAGCTTTGACTTAGGGATCCTATATCCTGTAGAGCCGCAGAGCTAATCTGCTTCTTCTGCTCCATGACTTTGGAGATTTTGAAACACAGGAAATCAAATCTGTCAAATTATCCATCCATCCATTCATCCATCCATCCACCCATCCATCTATCCATCCATCATCTCATCATCCATTTACCATACACCAATCCATCTATCCATGTCTCTGTCATTCATCTATTCATTCACCCACCTGTTCACACATCATCCGTCCATCTGTCAATACATTCACTCTTCCCTCCTTTTCTCTCTCTCCATCCATCCATTCATTCACCATCCATCCATCTATTCACCATCCATCCATCCATTTATTTACTCACTCACCTATTCATTCATCTATTAATTCATTGAGGGACAACCACCCAAATGGAGGGACACAAAGATGAATATGCCCCTCAATATGCTTGGGAGAGTGACCAGACTCACCCCTACAGGGCTTACTCTGTCCAAAACATCAACAACTTAGGAACTGTCTCAACAAGCTGTAAATCAGTGTTAAGTGAGGCGGGTTCAGGCTCTAAGTGCAACCAGGATCAGTGGAGAGAGGGGCCATTGTGGGGTGGGCTGCTCAGGTTGGGCTTCTTGCACATGCTTTTCTTTATATCAGACGTGTTCCCCCCTCCCAGACCAATATTGAAGTTTTGTACTGTGGTTAGTCTTGATTCTACTCATTTAGTCTTTTTGGTTTGACAAACACTTTAAAAAAATTTTTTTTAACATTTTATTTATTTATCTTTAGAGGGGAAGGGAAGGAGAGAGAGAGGGAGAGAAATATCAATGTATGGTTGCCTCTCACGCATCCCTTAGCCGGGAACTGGCCTGCAACCCAGGCATGTGCCCTGACTGGGAATCGAACCACGATCGCTTGGTTCACAGGCCCGTGCTCAATCCACTGAGCTACACCAGCCAGGGTGACAAACACTTTTTGAGCATTAATATCTGTTAAACTCTTTAAGGTGGTGAATGACAGACAGATCTTTGCTTATTTAATGTAGGAAATATGATAAATAAATAAACATAAATGTGTAATCTAATTTTAGTTAGTGATAAGTGTCATTAAAAAAAGAGCAGGAGAAGAGGACTGAGCAGGAAAGAAGATGCTGGTTTAGACAGGAAGATTGGGAAGACTTCTCTGAAAAGGTAACATTTGGGCAAAGATAAGTATCCCTGGGATTTCCTGGGGAGGGAGGCCCTAGCCCTTGGCTTCCTATTCCACTGGAATAGGGGAAGGAGATGGGGAAGGTATTGAAATGACAGGAGACCTGGGCCCTTTGGAGAAAGACTGTCATCACAAAGCAGGAGCTAAGGTTTCCTGTGGAAAAACTCTACCCAGGAAATCAACCCTTTGTGGTCTTCAGAGGGTATCCACTTTGTTCCTCTCACTGGTCAGGCACTGTCCTCATCTACAGTGAGGAAACAGACTGGGGACAGGTGTGATTTGCCTAAGATCCCAGAGTGTGTCAGGGGAGGATTCACACCAGGGCAGTGTAGAAGTCAGCTTGTGGTGCATACGCTGCCCTCCAAAGCTCCAAGACTTGGCTGGGCTGTGTGGCAGAACCAACCCACTGCTTGTCCTCTTTTGGAGGAAAAGGCACTGTAGGGTTCAGTTCCTGGAGATTCCTGATTTCTCTTCTTAATCTCTCAGACACAGGAGAGTAAAAAAGATGAGCCTTGGAACCCCCAAGGGGCCAGGACAGGTGGAGGGCCAAGGTAAGTGAATGCCTTTCCTCTGGGAAGAGAGGAGAGACTGATGCACTGATGACAGAAGCCAGAGTGGAATGGAGGAGGCAGTCGTGGGCTGGGGATCCAGATACCTGAGCCCTACTCTTGTCTCTGGTTTGTTGTGGGACCCAGGAAAATCCCTTCCCCCCTTGAGACCTTCACTCTAAATTGAGGAGCTTAGACCAGATGACTCTTGTGAATTCTTCTACTTAGAACATGCTTCATTTGGGTTAATATAAAATAGGCTGGAATTTTAGCAAGAGAGGTTCAAGATTTCAAATGCTACTTCCATGAAACAGTTTACCTGACATGGCAGTACCATTTGCCTTTTAGAAACTTGGTAGCCACACACAGGGGTCTGTCTGGGTCAGGTATGATCGAGACCTCAGGGAATTGATTATATTTGTGGTCATTTGTCTCAAACGATGGTCCCAGATGAACCACCTCCCTCCCACCCCCGCTATTCACACCAGTGAGGCCCACATTCATGTTGAAACTGGGTTGGCCATATAACTCCTTTAACCAACAGAAGTAGTGGAAGTGATACCCTGCTAGTTCTGGCTGGAAGATTTTCTATTGCTGAGTAACAAATCACCACAAACTTGGAGGCTTAAAACAATACCTATTTATTAGTTCACACTTCTGTAAGTCTAGGTATGGTGTAGCTGAGTTCTCTGTTCAGGGTCTCACCAGGCTGAAATCAAGGTGTCGGCTGGGGTTGTGATCTCCTCTGAGGCCCTGAGTCCTCTTCCTGACTTCTATTGGCAGCATTTGGTTCTTTGTGGCTTGAGGATTGAGGTCCTCATTTTCTCTGAAGGTCTTGGTCAGGGGTCTGTTTCAGCTCCTAGAGGCTGCCCTCAGGGTGTAGAGGCATGGCCCCCTCTCAGCATGGCAGCTTAGTTCTTCAAAGCCAGCAGGAGAATCACTCTGTAGCTTGCTATGATGGAGTTTTACATGGTATAAGGTAATCTGTGCTATCACCTTTGCCATATGATGTAACCTAATCAAGAGAGTGACTTTCTCATTGTATTTTCAGATCCTGGTTACACTCAAGGGAAAAGCATTATGTAGGACAGGTACACCAGTGGGTGGGAATTTGGGGGCTCAGTATCCTGCCTATCACTGGCCCAAACTTTAAGAAGGCCTGACAACTACCCTCATGTCCTTTTGAGACCCTGAGCTATGATGTAAGAAGTCTGCCTACCTTGATAGAGAAACTATGTGGAGAAATCACTTGGGGTGGGAGAGACCCTAAAACTACATGGGCTGAGTAAAAAGTACCAGACTCTCTAGTGGTCCAGCTGAGTCCAGCCTTCTGGCCATCACCACCATAATGCAAGACTTGAAAGTGAGCTGTCTTGGATGTTCTAGCCCCTGAAGACTGCAGCCCCTGCTGACATCATGTGGGGCAGAAGAATCATCCAGCTGAGCCCAGGCAACCCAGTATGAGCAGGAAATGATCCCAGGACCTTTTACTGACTCCACATGCCAAATGCTCCTTGTTCTGGGAGGAAACAAGTTTCTGCCTACTATATTTCTGGATGATGGAAAACCTCTCCTGCTTGGAGATTCTCCACAGTGGAGTCTCTACTGTGGGGGCTGGCACCATCATTGAAGGGTCTAGCTGGTCCCAAGGCTGGTCCCTTCCTCATTATCTTAAAAGGTGGTATGGCTGAATGGAGAACATTCTAGACAGAGAAGACCAGGGGCCTGGGCAGTATTACCCACTCTGCTGTTCGCTGTAGTTTGATCTTAGAACTATAGCCATCACTTCTATGGTGCTTTCCATGTGCCAGTTGTTATTGTGTTTCACACATACTATCATATGACACATTGAGGTATCAACACAGTGACCCTAGGAAGTGAGTACTATTATTGCCCTATTTTACAGATGAGGAAATGGAGGCACAGAGATGTTAAATAACTTGTTCAAAGTCACACAGCTAGGAAGTGGTGGAACCCATCTCTACTCTGGACACAATGATTCTGATTCTGAGATTCTAGAATTTCATGGTTCTAGGAAGAATAAGATCCCACAACTCTTAAGGTCCCTGGTAGCCTAAGATTAATTTGAAGATCTTAACAATTCTCAGATTCCAAGATTCTAGAATTCTCAGATTCCAGGTTGAAAAGCAAATGCTTGCCATCTGTGGGGTTGGGGGTCAGAGGACACAGAGGGGAATGACACACACAGCTTGAACCCTCAGCCCTGCTCAGCCCTCTACACTCCAGCAGTTAAAGACACTGCTGCCCCTTAAGGCACTTAGTTCATTTCTCTGAAACCTGAAACCTGTCTTGGAACTAACTGGGAGCCTGTGGTGGTATGGGAGCTGGACGAAGAACTTCTTGCTGGATAAAACCTGCAGCATCCGCCAAGAGGGGCCAGAATAAGCACTGAGAACAGGAGTTGAAGTTCTCTGAGAATGATAACATTCTCTGTATCCCGCAGACCCCAAGGGGAGAAGGTGCTGCCCAGGCCCAAGGGAAGCAGGGAGGCTGATGTTTCCATAAGGCCTGAGTGTGGTGTTTGATGGCCCTAGAATAGTTGTGTGCTCCAGGACAATGGGAGGCTGTCCAAGGCCTGGAAGAAGGGCTGGCTGGCTGTGTTCTGCTGGCAAAGGTAAGGAGCCAGGTCAGGGTTGACATGTGGAAGAGTTTAGGAGTCTGGGGGATTGGGCCCTGTCAAATGAAATGTCCTGGAGGACTGGGGGCCCAGGGGTGACTGACTCCAGCTGCCTCAATCTACAGATGGTGAAACTGAGGGGAAGAGTGTGGTTGCCATGCAACATTTAGCATGGAGTGTAATACAGCCTCTAGAATCAGCCCCAATACAATCAGGCCCTTGTGCTGCAGCTACACCAGATCAGTGCTTTTAACCCAAATACCTTCCCGTCTCTAGGCCTTTGTTCATGCTGCGCACTCTAGCTGGAATGCCTCTGCACCTCTCCTTTACCTACTGGAATACTTAGCTTTCAAGGCAAAGTTCTGATGCTATCTCCTCCAGGAAGCCTTCCTTCACCTTTCCCTCATTTCTAATGTCTTCTCACCCTCTTCTCTGAGCACTGAGAGCATTTCATCTGAAGCTTTCTTTGGCTACATGTCACTTTTTCCTTCTAGGTAATAGTAATAGTTGCTATTTTTGTTCAGATATGGTGGACAGGCAATTAAATGCATTTTCTTTTTTATGTCCTCATTTCACAGATGGACAAAGTGAGGAACAGAGAAGTTAAGTAACTTACCCAAGCTTGCACAGCTAGTTAGTAGCAGAGCCTAGCTACAAACTCACTCTGGCATTAAAGTCCCCATTTCTAACCATTTTCTAGATTTTCCTTTTTATTCCAAGACTTAGCATAGTGTCTTGCACCTAATAGGTATGTTCAATAAATATTTGTTTAATAAATGAAGGATAGCTATAATAAGAAAATCAGTTCTACCTGTAATCCTACCACATAGAAATTTGGGAATTTATCCTTTAGTTATTTTTCTAATGCAGGGATACACATTTTAGCACCATTTTGAGGAGTGTAGATCAGGCATTAATGTACAACATGTTTGACACTTTGTTCTTTTTATATTGAATAAGTATTGGATGAATTAAAATGCATAAACAATGGCCTATGCATATTCATAAGATCTGAAGAGCATCACAAAGCTTGCCAGAAACATTTCATCTGCCTGCCGACAGTAGTCCTAGAAATTCCTGCTATTAGATGCACTTCTCTGGATGAAGCCACGGCTTCTAGGAGGTCCTGGTAAAGGAGCTCAGTTACCTGAGAAAATGCCAGCCTGGCAGCACTTGTGAGCAGAAGTGTTCACAGCTTTGATGGAATGACACATCATCTTTGTCAGGTTAAGACTTTTCTCTTTTATTCTTAGTTTGCTAAAAAGTGCTTTATTTTTTATCATGAATAGATGTTAAATTTTATCAGATACCTCTTCTGCATCTCATGAGATGAGCATACTATTTTTCTCCTTTAATTTGTTTTTATGGAACATTACATTAAACTTTTTTGTAGGTCAAATCATCTTTTCATGACTAAGATAAAAGCAACTTGGTCATAATGAACTATTCTTTTACTAAATTTCTTCATTTAGCTTTGTAATTTTGGCCTCTATGTTAAATTGGCCTATAGTTACCCTTTCACATACTGTTTTTACCAAGCTTTGATATCAATGTTTATGATCCCTTCTATAAGAAGTTGGGAATATTTTCTCTTTTTCTTTACTTTGTAACAGCTGTATAAGACTGGAATTACTCATTCCTTCAGATAAAAACTCTGGGTCTGAATTCTCTTTTAGAGAAGATTTTAAACTAGAGATTTGAAATATTTTTTGACTATCTCACTACCTAGATATTTTTTCCTGAGTCTGTTTTGGAAAACGGTAATTTGCTTATTTCATCTACATTTTTATATTTATGTGCAGAAATTTGTCATGATATCCCATTATCTTTTAATATTTATAGCATATTTAGTCATAACTCCTTTCATTCTTAATTTTTTTTTCTCCTTTTAAAATTGAAATACAATTGACATATAGCACTACGTCAGTTTCTGTTGTACAACATGATTCGGTGTGTGTGTAAATTGTGATGTGATCACCACAGTTAAGACTAGTTAACACCTGTCACCACATAGTTACATTTTTTTTCTTGCAGTGAGAACTTTTAAGATCTACTCTGCCACTTTCAAGTATACAATACAGCATTGTAACTGCAGTCACCATGCTGTGCACCAGCTACCTCATTTAATTCTCACAATAGTCCTGTTTGATTGATAAGGAATGAGAGGTCAAGTTACCTTACTGAGGTCATGCACCCAGAAAGTTCTGGAGAAGAGGTTCATACCTGGGTCTAACTGACTCCAACACCTACTCCGCAGCCACTGAATTCCCACCTCCCTAAACGTCACTCATTTTCAAGGACATGACTCTTGCTTGTGCTACTTTTTTATTTTATTTTTTTTTTAATCTACACATCTGCCTCTGCTGTCTGTCAGCTTTTCAAGGTTAGGGCTCCTGCCTTACTCATTGAGCTGTTTCCCAAAGAAAGTACTCAGCAAAAGCTGGATTACTTATGGACTATGAGGCCATTATGGTAGGATATTTTTAAGGACTGCAGTAAAGCACCCAGATGGTGAGTGTGCAGGGTGTTTCTGGTCTCTGTTGTGCCTAAACTGTTGGAACAGCTTCCTGTAGATGAAAGCGGAGCTCACCCTTGAAAAATAGGATGAGAAGACAAGTCACAGGCAGCATGGGGGTGGCGGAGAGCCTGTGGGAGCCTGTTAAGCTGAAGTGGAGTCCCTAAATACTGAAAATTGGGAACCATGAGCCACCACTGGAAAAGAACTAAGGCTTGAGGAGGGAGGCAATAGGGCTCCACGGTGGGTTTTTGGGAGGCAGAGTGAGGGAATCCTGGGCTGCTAGATATCTCTCCCAGCCTCTCCCAAGGCACTTGTCTCTGCTTTCAGTGACAAGAAGCTCACTGCCTCACTGGAGAATGATCCTGGAGTGTTTCCTGGAAGAACTCCTGGGGTAGAGGCACTTGGAGATGATGGAGGGAGCGACATGGGCTGGAGAAAGGTCAGGGAGGCCATTTAATTCCTCAGTGCTGACTGGGCACCATGTACAAAGAGCACAGTGCAGGGCACGGTGACTCTAACTGCCCTGTCTTCTGACCAGTAGCAGATTGCTGGGCTACAGTTTCCAAGTTCATTCAACTGTGCATAATATACATAAGGGCCCAGGTTTGGGGATCAGACAGGCCGGGGGCCAAATCCCATCCTCACCACCTACCAGCCAGGTGTCTATACAATGGCTCAATCTTTCCAAACCTCTGTTTGCAATTTCCTCATGTGTAAAATGGACATAAACCCTGTTTCTCAGTGTTGTAAAGCAATTGGCTCACAGGAATGCTTGGAAAATGATGGCCGTCCCTTATCCACATCCCATCCTCGTACATCTCATCTTTCCACCTGGGGCACATAGGTCCTTCTATGATCCCAGTCACAGTTCATGTGCTGACAACTCCATCTGCCTTTAGATCTTTCTGGAGCTGCAGATTAGCTGTCAGCTGATTCTTGGTCAGTGGCTCCTGGATTTGGGACCAGGAGCATGAGCCAACATCAAAGTTGCTTAATTCTAAGGTTTTCTGATTCCAAGATTCACAGGCCCCCCACTTTCCTCTCTGGGAAGCCTCTCTGTCAACACTCTCTCTCCACCTCCTCCCATCTTGTTCCCTTGGTGGGAACAGAGCCTTTGCTCACATTCATACGTCTGCTTGGAGCACCCTCCCCTTCACTCTCCATCCAGCTCCCTCAACTTCTTATTTTGGTTTAGATGTCATCTTCTGAGATCAGCTGATCTGGGTGCTAGGGCTCTTCCCCAAGACTGCAGGGTGGGTAATGGCTTTAAAGGCCTGGGATAGAAGAGACATCTTCAAGTGTCCCAGTGGTAGATAACTATTCATGCCTTCATTCTTTCACTCATTCAACAAACATTCACTAAGCTCCTATCCTGGCCAGGCCCTTGGCTGGTGCTGAACCACTGACGGGAGAGAGTACAGGGTAGGCATAAGAGCAGCAACTTTAGTGTTTGCCTGACACTTTATAACTGTGTAACCTTGGCAACTGAGCTTTAGATTTTAAATCCATAAAAAGGGGAAAATAATGGGCCCTGTGTATTAGGATTGCTGTGAAGATGAATGAAGATAATCCATGTATTAGTCTGCTAGAGCCACCATAACAAAGTACTGGTGGTCTAAACAACAGAAGTGTATTTTCTCACAGTTCTAGAGACTGGAAGTCCAAAATCAAGGTACCAGCAGGGACCTCTCTTCCTGGCTTGTAGATGGCTGCTTTCTTGCTATGTCTTCACTTTGTCTTTCTTTTGTGTGTCGGTCCTATCAGTTTAAGGCTCCACCCTGTGACCTCACTTGACTAATTACCTCTTAAAGATCTGTGTCCAAATATAGTCACATTGGGGGCTTCAACATAAGAAATTTTGGCAGATGCAATTCAGTCTATAACACCGTGTTCAGCACAGTGCTGTGTGACTGCTACCATGAAGTCTCAGTTTAATGGTTGCAGGTATTATTATTATTATTCAGAATAAGACTGTGTCCTTCAGAGTCCCTGGATGTAGGGGCAGAAATGGCCTGTAAGTAGGAAATAGTTGTAAGGGGATGTGGTACCCAAAATGGGGTGCTTAAGGGTATAGTCTCTGATCACAGCCAACGCTGCTGCTCAGAGTGGTGATCTCACAAGCTCAGTGTATGTTTTGCTGGACTGTGAGCTTCCTGAGGGCTGAGGCCTTGTCTGATCCAACTCTGGGCTGAGCAGAGGATCCTGCACCTGAGAATGTTGGATGACTGAATAAATGAATTCCTGAGATTATGAATGAATGATGGAGCCCAGTGGTTGGAAGGGTAGGAGGGAGGATGGATGAATAGATAAAGGACTGGGAGGAGGAAGAATAGCCTCAACCTCTGCCCAAGTTTGTTAATCCGTCTTAACTTCACTTTCTTGAGCTGTAGAATGGGGTATTAACCACACAGACCACACAGATGGCTTTGAAGATTTAATGAGATCATGCAAGCAAAGCACCTTGGATAATGACTACAGCTTTTAGGCAAAGGAACAGAATGAGCTCCTGGAGTAGGGCTGGCGCTTCGGCTGACTATGGCAGACTAGGCATCGCCCTCTCAAGCCACACAGCTCCCCTCCATCCTCACAGTGGACAGGGTCTGAGTTTGGGGTAGACAGGACTGTCTGTCCAGCTCTGCAAGGGGCCATAGAGCAAACAGAGTCACCCGCCGGTGACACCACTTAAGTAATTTCCCACTCAAGTTTCCTTACACACCTTGGGAAGTAAAATAGAATTTCTTTTTAAATCCTCACCTGAGGATATGCTTACTGATTTTAGAGAGAGAGGAAGGGAGAGAGAGACATCAATATGAGAGAGAAACATCTATTGGTTGCCTCCTGTATGTGCCCCAACTGAAGACTGAACCTGCAACCAAGGTATGTGCCCTGACCAGGGATCAAATGCACAACCTTCTGATGTAAGGGATGACACCCCAATCAACTGAGCCACCTGGCCAGGGCTAAAATAGAATTTTTACAATCATTTGTCAGAAGAGGAAACTGATGTCCAGGGAGGGGGAGCAATTTGCCCAAGGTCAAGAACATGAGCAAGCCCAGGGCAGACCTGGGACCACAGCTCCCTTGTCCCGACTCCCAGCCAGGCCTTGCCCTGCACCTAGGAGAGAGGTCGTGGCCAAGCAGATGCACGTCTTCACCTCCAGCTTCCTGGAGAGCCCCAAGGTATCAGGTACATTGGGTTCAGTGGCCTTTAGGTTAATTCTCCACTCTTTGGATGGCCAGCTTCCACTCTGAGGGTTTTCTCTGCCTCTTCTCTTGGCAGAGGCTCAGGAAAGGGCCTGAAGTTGAGGTTTTGTGCAGGGAAAGCTGGGCTAAGTAGGGACTTCAATGTCTCAGACACACAGTATGTAAATGATCAATGGGACTGGGGGCTGAGGGAGGCTTAAAAGGCTTCCCTTTGCAAAGAGGCCCTAGGGTACCAAAGAAGGTGGTGATTGGTGGTGATCCTGGTGCAAAGACAGGAGGGAAGAGCTGCCCTGCCCTGCTCTGGGGGGCAACATAGCATCCCAGTTCAGGTACTCTGGAGCCAAGCACAGGAGGTTCATATTCCCACTCCTCCACCTCTTACTGTGAGCAAGTTACATCTTTGCACCTCAGTTTTCTCAGTCTTAAAATGGGTCCAATCATGATAGAGCCCAACTCAAAGCATTGCCCAAGAGGGTTAAATGAGGTGATGCACTTAACCACCCAGGAAACTTAGATAGGACCATGCTTTGCTCTATCCTGGCTGGAGAGAGGGAGATAGACTTTCTGCAGTCAATCTCCCTCTCCTGAGGAAGTCCACAGCCCAGGGGTATATGGGACAAGGAAGAGTAGCCATGCCTATCACCCCATGTGCTAGAGCTGAAGAGGAAAGAGGCCAGGCTGTGAGCAGCCTCCACCAGGTTGATCCGCATGATACGTTACAAAGATGTTTTTGATGATTATTTAAAGCTTTTGGCTGAATGCCCATCCTGGAAAAGCTACCTTGGCCCTGGTCCGGCTGAAATGGGTCTTAGGGACTCTTGCACATGCCTTATTAAGGGTGGCTTCTTTTATTCCATTATTTCTGTAATAGCCTCATTGACACAATATAGTTCTTGGCCCCGGCTCAGACCCTCTGCTTGCATTCAGAGGCAAGAGACTGGCCTGGCCAAGGGACTACAAGCTTCCTATCAAGGGGGAAGTAGGCACGAGGGCTCAGCAATTCTTGTCCACAGAACACCACTGGCAGGATGAGGAGAGGGCAGTCCTGCACAACTGGAATCTTGCACAGCTGAGCTGAGGCCTGGGTCTGAGCTTCCTCTACTTGGTGCTAGGGCAGAAAAATGAGGCAGAGGGCAAGAGGGAGGGAGATGGGTACCCTTCTAGGCTATCCTTTCATTCATTTAGTAGACATTTACACTGAGTACACATGTTTGGCATTGTTCCTATCACAGATACTACCAGAGCCTGGAGGGTTTTTAAGGACTGTCTAGAACAGTGGTCGTCAAACTGTGCCTCATGGAACGCTCAGGTTCCTCAGAATGTAGAGAAAGAGTGAAGCTCTTCCTTAGCCCAAACAGCCTGATTTTAATTTATTTTACCTTTGGGCTTCTTTGCAAGGTTTTATTTGAAGCAAGGATTTTGCTGGGTAACTCTTTATTGTTCAAAAGGGGAAACTGAGGCCCAGAGAGAGGACAGACTTGCTTAAGTTCACACAAGACATTTGCATAGTAAAAAGCCTTCCCCTGACCCCTAGTTGTGTGAGGGGCCAGAGACAGTATATGAAAGAACTGGGGAGAAGAAACACTGGTCAGCCGTGTTTCAGGTGTGCAGATGGTGTCCCAGGTTGTGACTGGCTACAATGTGAGCATTCTGTCAGGGGTGTGTGTGGGGGCCCCAGAAGCACGCACCCTCCCCAGGTACCTTAGTTTTCTTCAGCTCAGTTAAAATGGCCTCTGCTAGCATTCAGCGAGAGTGTCCCTGAGGGTGTCCAGCTGCCTTGCCCCACCTCCAGGGTCAGCTTCCTGAAACCCCCACAGGAGGAGAAGTCCAGGGCCTGGAACTTGGGACCCACGGGGGAAAACAGTGCTGGGAGAAGTATCTATCACGGGGAAACAGATGGCACCCTCAGGCTGGTTAATGGAAGTGAGGGTTTTTTATTTTTTAATTGTGCCAAAACATACATAAAATAAAATTTACGATTTTAACCATTTTAAGTGTACATTTCACACATTAAGTACATTTACATCCTTGTGTATTCATCACCACCATCCATCTCCAGAACTTTTTCATCTTCCCCAACTGAGTCTCTGCACCCCCTAAACGCTAATGCCCACCCCCTGCCCCAGCCCCTGGTGACCTCTGCTCTGCTCTGTCTCTATGAACTTGCCTATTCTAGGTATGGAGGTAAGGTTTTAAAAGGTACTATTTACAGAACTGTGGGTGGAGTTTAGGGAAAGTAAGCAGGCATGGGGCAGTGGCCAGGGGCTGGTAACTAGCGGCCTGCAGAGGCACAGGACAAGCATGGACACTGGCTGTGGAAGGGCTGTGTGAGTGAGCCCCCAAGCCAGCCCATGGAAAACCTCAGAGCTTTTTAACTGCACTAAAACCAAGAAGGACGTTGCGGCAGTTGCATACATCATGCTGTATGAGAATGACAATAGGAAGGTATAATGAACTTCTGTTTCCTTTCCCTTGCTCCCTAGCAACTTCTCACACTCAGTGATTTGCTTGCACATTTGTCTTACTTTGTGGCAGATGTTTTGAACACTAAGAGGTGTTCCCCTGCCCCCGCTGTGCTGGCTTCATCCAAATGGCCTGTGCTTCTCTGGTTTCACAACAGCAGCAGTGCTACGTTCCGCCTGCGGACCTCCATCCTCCCAGAGGAGTGGGGTAACTTGGATGTTGGAGAAAGAACATGCCACAAGTGGCCTTCTTTTAATTTTCACATCTGAGTTGAGGAGGTATTTCTTGATTCCTCTCACCAATATCTGGGGCATGGACTGACTTCTTACTGAAAACTCTCCGTCACCTCTTACAAATACAGTTGATCTCTTTTTTCCTCTCTCCTCTTTTCTTCCTCCATCCTTGAATATCTAAGGCCCAGCACATCTACCTGAGAGCTCCCCTCATTGTCTGGTACCCTGCTGCCCAGTGCTTTCCTGCATTCCTGAGGTGATTGGTGAATTCTGACTTTCTATGGGGAGGAACCTCAGGTGATCCTGCCTCTTACAGCCCTGTCTAGGACAAGGGGACGGGGAGCTCAGGTGGGGAGCCGGCACTGCTAGGAAGCAGGATCCCTGAGTTGCTCCCATTCTCACCTCCTTCTGCCTATGTAATCAAAATTGTATGCCAATTACCTTCTGGAACTTTGCATACATTTATAAACTTAGTTAATTATCACAACAACCCCACTCAGGAGGCATTGTTCTTGTTTTGCTGAGAAATTTGAGGTGTAGAGAGGTCAAATGACTTATCGAAGGATAGACAGCTGTCTGTCACAGAGACCTGAATGTAGCCAGATCTGTTTCCACTGCTCTTTCCAACCAGTTCAGGAGGAAGTGAGTTCCTGGTCTCTGGAAGCAAGTAAGCAGAGGTGAATGTTCCCCCGTCATGGAGGGAGCACATTCCAGGAGAAGGTTCCTTCCTGTCCTGAGGTGCTAAGATTCTAAGACTAGATCTCCGTGCTGATTTGGATATTCTCTAGCTGACATGTACTTCTTGGGAAGTAGAATTGGGGTGGGTGCAACAGTGAGGTCTGGTGTTATGGAGAGTCCAGATCCTGGGTTTGCCAGGGGTGGGAAGAGGTAGGTAATCAGGTTATGGGTTCTCCACTCCTTTTCCTGTCCTTGCTGGATTTTCCTGTTGCTCTGAGCTGGTCTCTGAGTCTCAGATGGGCAATATTTAAAAATCCATTCACTTCCAAACAGAAGTGGCACCAGGGTTGCAATGTGTTTTTTATACATTACAAAGAAACAAGTCCAGGGTGGGGGGCAGGAGTCCCTGGGTTAATCCTCTGGCTGCCGCAGGTTTGTGGTGTGACTTTGGGCAAGCTTTCCCATCTGTTTAATGAGAGGATGGGGAGGCTCACTGCTAAGGACCCTCCGGGTGCTGATGTTCAGTTCTCTGGAAGGGGAAGCAGGCTTGCACTGTGGGGCTCTGTTGTAAACACAGGGTGTGCTGGGTGTTGACATGGTTTTCTGCTCTTGCTGGCCCTCAGACTCCCATTTCAGCTAAGTTGCTCCCAGATTCCTGACCCTCAGAAATTGAGTGAGATAATAAATGCTGTTTTAAGCTTCTTTGGGGATAATTTGTTATGCAACAATAAATAACTAAAACACTCATGTATCTGTGACCAGGTGGCAGTGATGGCCTCAGTCACATGTCTGGTGGCTGGCTGATGCCTGGGGTGACAAGGATACCTGGCCATGTGTCTCATCATTCATCAGGCCAGCCTGAGATTCTTCACATAGTGGCTTCCCAAAACAGCCAGAGAAACCAAGTCTCAATGTGTAAATGCTTTTAAAGCCTCTGCTTGAATCACATCTGCTAATAACCCATTGGCCAAAGCAAGTCACATGGCCAACGCAGAAACAAACTCCACTTCTTGATGGTTGAGGAAGAATTTGTGGCCACTCTTTGCAATTATGTGAGGTTCATGTACACGCTCCCAGCGCCTAAACACTCCTCCATTCTCCACTTCTTCACGCTTGAACAGCCTCCCTTTTGTTAAACCTATACCTCTTGAGTACCGGTTATGTGGCAGGTGTTTTCACCATCACAGCCTTAATTAATTCCTAACAATAGCCCTTGCACGGTAACCCCCTTACAGATGATGACAGAGGTTCAGAAAGACAAGGTGGTGGCCTAAACTCATAAATCTGGTAACTGGCTCTCCAGGATCCAACCCAGGTCCAAGAATTCCAAGTTTGGTATTAGTTTTACTTTCCCTGTCAGGATGCCCAGAACTTTCCATTTAACGTGGTCTTTTCAGACACACACACTCACAGGCACAGTATGTGGAGACTGGTCTCTGGCTGTGTTTTTCCCCTGGAATACTGTTCTGGAAGTGCTGGCTGGGCTGCAGAGAATGAGTCTGGGGCAGGAGGTTTGGGCAAAATGAACAGGCTCTAGGGGGCGACAAAGGCCAAGGTGCCTTCTCATTGCTACCCTGTGCTCCATTCCCTCCTTCCTTGCCTATGTATGTCCTCAGAGAAGAGATTCTGGCCATTAAGGGAGAAAATGGTTATCTCAGGCACTAAGAAACTATGAGAGGGAGGAGAGGAGGCAATGGGGAGGGAGGGAGAGAAAGGACAGGAAGGAGGAACAAAGGGGAGGAGAAGGGGGGGAAGTAAAAGAAAGGAGAGAGAAGGAAGATGGGGGTAGGAGAAGGAGGGAAAAGAGAGCGGCCTAAGAAGGTAAAAATAGAGGAAAGCAATAAAAAAAATAGAAAATTAAAAGACATTAAGCCCTGGCTGGTGTGGCTCAGTTGATTGAGTGCTGGCCTGCAAACCAAAGGTCCGAAAGGTTGCTGGTTCGATTCCCTGCCAGGGCACATGCCTGGGTTTTGGGCCAGGTCCCCAGTTGGGGGTGTGTGGGAGGCAATCAGTTGAGGTTTCTCTCACACATCGATGTTTCTCTCCCTTCCTTCCACTCTCTCTGCAAATAAATAAATAAAATCTTTAAAAAAAGATATTAAGGCTTAAGATAGAGATGAGGATAAGAAGAAAAGGGAGGGACAAATGAAAAAATAAGCCCTAAGACCAGGGTAGAAGGAAACAGAGACCCTGGAGAAAGGAAACAGGCAGAGAAAGGATGAGGCAAGAGAGAAAGGAAGTAGGCAAGGTGGTAAGGGGAAGGAGGAGAGGGGCAAAGGGGGGTGGGGGGTATTAGCCATACAGTGTGACCTTGGTCAGGTCATGTCACCTCTGAGCCCCATTTCCTCATCAATAAAAAAGAACTGTCTTGAGCGGTTGAGGATGACATGAGAAAATACGTGTGGCTACTTTGGAAACAATAAGTACTACACAAATATTCATTAATATTATTCATGGTATTATAATTATTACATCATGATGGGAGAACTTAATGCTAGAAAAGTGTGTCAGAACAGGTGCTAATGGAAAATTTAACACTCTAATGAGCAGTTTAGTGTCAAGTGAAAACCAGGGTTTCTTGGTACTAAGACACTACTGCATGTAACATGTCCTACTGATTTAATTACACTTTGGGGTGGGGGAGAATTGCCACATTACAGGTACATAATTAAGAACAGTAACTGATAACATACAATTGTTTGTACAATTGCTGTTTTTTTTCCAGGGTCGCAATCAACATGTGGGTGTGCACTGGAATATTGGTATTCTGTTGAACTCCTTTAGGGCCTTGGCGATTCTGCAGACAACATCGTGATGGTACTACTTTATTGCATCTCACGTAAGCAAACTTTACTATTCAAGATTATGTAAAAGTATAACTCAAGACATATTGAAGAATTTTGGTGTAACCAGTAAAGCCATGGGACTGTTTTTACCAATTAAGTGCGAGTGGAGGCGAAAGTGCTTGTCACCACTTCCCATGGTTGGAATATAGGTGGGCGGGTGAACTAGTTTTGGCCATGAGGGGAATGCCAGAGCAACAAAATAGAAGGGACCTGGGTCCCTGATGACCTTGGCAAGCACAGTTGTCCCATTCACCTTGGACCACATGCCTACCTCCAAACCTTCACGTGAGAGAAACATAAATTTCTATTGTATTTGAACCACAGTATTATTGGTTCTCTTATCTGACACCTATTACTTAGTCTGAACTAAATTGTTCACCAGTTAAGAACAGAGGAATACTTACGGGGCAGAAGAAACAGCATGTCCAAAGACATCAAAGGTGATGAAGGTAGAAAGTTTTAGGAAACCTTGTCATAGGATATTTTTGAGGATCAAACAAGATCGAATGCATACAGTACCTGTCACACACTAAGTGCTCAATAAATGGAAGTCAGATATTTTCTGTGTGATGTAAATGACTTCTCAGAGCCTCATCTATAAAATGGGGGTAATGTCACATGTATGATGAAAGCAAAGGTCTTTCTGGTCAAGAGAGTATAAATACCTGGAGAAATTCTATAGGGAGCAAAATTTAAAAGAAAAACAATTACTAGGGAATGAATGAATACCCTGCCTTCCCACTGATTTGAATAATTTAACTTAAAACCTCTGGATCTCTCCTATCACTCAGCTCTCACTAACATTTGTCCTCCTTGGTGGGCCCTACAAAGTATTAGCACTTCTTAGAAGGAGTTGTGGGTACTCAATGCTCTGTACTTCTCTTTCCCTCCCCCCTCTCTTTAATTTCTCCCTTACTTCTTTCCTTACTTCCTCCCTCCCTTCCTTCGGGAGAAATATCATTTAAAAGTCTTTACTTTTCAATGACAATTTATATTCAATATTATTTTGTATTAGTTTCAGGTGTACAACATAGTGGTTAGACAATCATATACTTTACAAAGTGTGCCCCCCAATATTACTATTGACTATACTCCCTACACTGCACTTTACATCGCTGTGACTGTTCTGTAACCACGAACTGGTACTTCTTAATCCCTTCACCTTTTTCACCCAGTCCCTCAACCCACCTGCCCTCTGGCAACTGTCAGTCTGTTCTCTGTATCTATGAGTCGTTTTCAATTTTGTTTGTTAGATTCCACATATAAATGAAATGATATGGTATTTATCTTTCTCTGACTGACTGATTTTACTTAGTATACCTTTTGGATCCACCCATGCTGTCACAATGGTCAGATTTCATTCTTTTTTATGATTGAGTAATATTTCATTGCATATATGTACCATTGCTTGGGCATTTGGGTTGCTTCTATACCTTGGTTATTGTAAATGGTGCTGTAATGAACATAATTGGTGCGTATATTCTTTTGAGTTAGTATCTTGGATTTCTTTGGATGCATACCCAGAAGTGGAATTGCTGGGTCATAAGGCAGTTCCATTTCTGAAATCTTAAGGAACTTAAATACTGTTATAGTGGCTGCACCAATCTGCATTCCCACCAACTGTGCATGAGGGTTTCATTTCTCCACATCCTGCCAACACTTGTCGTTTGTTGATGTATTGATGATAGACATTCCAGCAGGTGGGAGGTGATTTCTCATTGTGGTTTTAATTTGCATTTCTCTGAAAATCAGTGACATTGAACATCTTTTTCCATGTCTATGCGCCATTTGTATGTTGTCTTTGGAGAAGTGTCTATTCAGTTCCTCTGTCCATTTTTTTAATTGGATTGTTTGGTTCTTTTGGTATTGAGTTTTGTAAGTTCTTCACAAATTTTGGCTATTAATCCCTTATCAGATATATCATTGGTGAATATCTTCTTCCATTCAGTGGGTTGTCTTTTCATTTTGTCAATGATTTCCTTTACTGTGCAAAAATTTTAGTTTGATGTAGTCTCATTTACTTATTCTTTTGTTTCCCTTGCCTTTCCTTGGGGGAATATACAGGAAAATATTGCTAAGAGAAATGTCAGAAATTTTCCTGCCCGTGTTTTCTTCTAGGAGTTTTATGGTTTCAAGTCTAACATTTAAGTCTTTAATCCATTTTAAGTTTATTCTTGTATATGGTGTAAGAAGATGGTCTAGTTTCATTTTTTTTTGCATGTATTTTCCCATCAAGTGCTTTGTATTTTTCATAGGTAGTCCTTTCTTCTCCACGGTAACTTCACCCCACAAGAGTCTGCACAAACATCAAACATCATAAACCCTTCCCTGTCCTTTGGGGCAGATCTGCCTGGCTCTCTGTGTGCAACAGGGATCACTGTCACAGCTTTATACTCCCTCTTATTATTGGTTCAGGTGCCCTTTCCCCCTCACCAGACTGTGAGCTCTCCCAGGGCAGGGAGCATGGGTGTTTCATTTTTGTTTCCCCAGCACCTGGCCAGAGCAGGCGCTCCATTCGAATTTGCTGAATGAATGAGATGTTCTTGGGCAAACACGCAGGGTCCGGTAGGGGTGATGGTAGATTTTAGGGATGCTAGAAAGTCAGATGTAAAGAAAGAACATGTTTTCTCATCCACACAATAATGCTTGAACTGTGCCATTTAGACATCTTTTTTTTTTTTTTTTTTTTTTTGCTTTGTCCTTACAATGCTATTTTCTGGTGGTGGGGAGTCTAAGAGGTGGTCTGGGAGAGTGAGAGTGCACCAGATGGGTAGTCAGACCTGGCTTCTAATCACAGCTCTGCACTCAACTGCTGAATACACTTGGAGAAGGCTTTGCCTCTGGGGTTTAGTTTCTTCAGCTGTAAAATGAAGCAATCGAACCTCTCTCTTAACGTCTTGGGAGAATTAAATAAGTGTCATAGCAGCTCAGAGGCTTTTATAGAAATATTAGTGCTATTAATCATATCCCTTAAGCAGCTCCCTGTCCCTGCCTTCAACCTATGGGTTCCAGATTGTATGGTTATCAAGAGTGTGGAGTTTTGAACCACACTATCTGGGTTACCTGCCACTTAAAAGCTGTTGACCTTGGACAAGTCAGTTCACTTCTCTGTGGTCATCTGCAACATGATGAGCACTGACCTTAAAGGGTTTCTATAAAGATTAAATAAGCAAAATGCATGCATATACATCTATATATTTTATCTATGATTTCTAATGTATATTTTATGCTATATTATATTATAGATAATATAGTATGCAATATATATCATTACATATGTTACATATTATATTTATATATGCAGAACTTAGGATAGTGCCTGGCATGAGGTAACCATTGCATAAGTATTTGTCAGAGGTAGGTAGGTAGTAGGAAAGCACCAGGCTTCTGAGAAGATGCAGGGAGGGGCTAGACAGAGGGAGAGGCCAAATGAGAGCTGGGGGCACTGATGGCAAACTCCTTTCAGTTAGATCTGAGGTGGGGAATCTCTGCATGCTTGATTCACAAGGAATTTTCTGCTAAAACCAATGAAAGAACCCAAATTTGCAAATGATTTTCTTTTAAGAAACTTGGGGGGAAACCCTAGTTACCTCTTTGAAAAATGCTCTCCAATTCCCTTGCCTTTTGCAATGCTTGTTGGGTGTCAGGAATAGGCGTGGGCCCTGAGTGTGCACCAGGAACACAGGCCTTGCAGCCTGGCTTACCTGCTGCAGTTTACCCTCCCTGGGCGGTCCCTCCTGAGGCAGTGAGCCATCCCTTGTTTGTATTGAGGTAGAGAAGTGGCTGAGAAGGCCTGGAATGGATAATGCAAATCTCCAGATAATCCCCAATTCCCTATTAGCCAGTAATTTTCACTTTCCTCTCTGCAGCTGAACCCTTACCAGAGCTTCCTGGAGTGGATCCGGTTACTTTGCTTGCCTTTTCCTTGCAAGGCCATTAGCAAGTACATTCCTGGGCACCAGGTGGGGTGACTGTCATGAGTTCACTGCGGTACTGAACAACCACAGCTGTCACGGTAGAGTGCATACACACTGTCCGCTGTGTCATTTACACTTTACCATAACCTAAGGGGATGGGAATTTTATCCCCATTGTACAGATGAGGAAACCGATTCTCAGAGACGCCAAGGCAATGGCAGGGTCAGAAAATTGTGCAAAGGTTGGAAAATATGTACGGCTTGTTAGAGGGGGCAAAAGGTTTCAGCGATGTGACAGAGTCAGATGTAAAAAAAGAACATGTTTCTCATCCACACGATAATGGCAGAACTTTGCCATTTAGACATAGTTAGAGGGGAAATAAAGAGGTAGCTGATAGAATGGAAACCATCTAGTTTAGTAAACAGGAGGCCTGGCTTCCCTCCAATGTTGCCCAGGATTCACCTGTGTGACCCTTGTTAAATGTCTTTCCCTCTCTGAGCCTTAGTTTTTGCCATACTCTTTTGGGTCTTCTAGGACTCTGAGTACTCTCACTTTCGTTCCGGTCACTCTAAGATTCCCCAGGGCCCCACTGTTCTGATGGACAAAAGAGGCCTGGCTCTCTCCGGGTCCCTATTGATGCCTTTGCTCCTCTCCATAACCCAGGGATGGCGCTGGGCACCGGCCACTGTACCTCCTCTTCCGCTGTATTCCTCTTCCCCTTCCTTCCTGTTCTTTCTCTCCCTCCTCTTCTTCCCCTCCCTCCCCACCAACCTCTTCCTCGCCGCCCACCCCTCTCCTTTCTCTACGGTCTTCCCTCCTTCCTTGCCTTTCCGCAGTCTTCCCTCGCCGCTCCCTCCTCTCCTTCCCCTAGGATCCCCCCTCCCCCAGCTGGCGGGGGCGCGGGCCGGGCGCGCGCTGGGTGGTCCGCGGCCGGGGGCGGGCGGTAGCCTGCAGGCGTAATTGGCATGCACGCCGTTGTAGCTGAGACCGCTTAATAAAGCGTTACATATCTCACTGCTTCCATATTTCATTACCTCACGCGGAGCCTGTGAGAGGGCCCTAATGGGAGTCAGCTGTGTTTTTACTTTTTGTTGTCGGCCAGGGACGGGTTTCTCTGTGGATTCTTTGAAATGAAATAATGTGATGCACGCCGCGATAAGGGCCGGCCCGTAATGAGGCCCAGGCGGCCGGGCGGCTGCTATTGCTCCAGGTGTCGAGTATTTGGGCTCGGAGGACGCGGAGGAGGAGGGGGCGGCGCCGAGGAGGAAGGGGAGGGGAAGGAAAAGGGGAGGGGGAGGGGGAGGAGGAGGGAGGAGAAAGCTGGGGGCGGGGGATGGGGTAGGGGGAGCAGTGGGGAGTGTGGCTGGAGGAAGCGAGGTGGAGAAAGGAGGAAGGCGGCTACAGCACGATGCACAGGAAGGGTACAAATTGGGGAAGTGTGGCTAGAGTCATGGGGATGCGGGTTTAAATCCTATTCTCCCCAGACAAGGTGTCAGTGTGAGAGAGCCGGCTAATACTAGTTTGTTGTATTAAAGCAAATAGAAGGGATTTATAGATAGGAACGGGCAGCAACACACAGGGAAAGTATGGAATCGTTTACTGTGAGAATGGAACTGATGCCCTATAAGCAGCCCCTGTGGGCATGGCACCTGCCAACAAGGTAGGTAGCCTTACTTGCTTGCTAAGTAATATCTCTTTACAGAGGAAGAGACGGAGGGGGTTCAGAGAGGCCCTGCATGGAGCCAGATGGAGGCAGGAAGGGGGAAGGAGATAAAGTTGGAGGAAAAGTTGGGTCACTGCTGTCTGATTTGTATACATCTGCCTCCCAACCTTGCACACTCCTTGAGAGAGCTGAGTTTTTCCTCTACCCTGTCCTGTGAGCCTCCTTGCCTGGGCCTGGGGCCTTCCCCAGCCTCCCTGGGAGGATGGAGTGAAGGGTAAGCTGGCTCATGGGTGTGGGATGTGACCGTAGGTGGCACAGCAGCTAGTTGTGAGGGGTGGGACCTCAGGAAGACCCCTGTTCTGAGTGTTTTCCTCTGTTCAAAATCTTATTTGTAGCCACAGTCGATGAATTAAAAGTAGCTCTTTTTTGCTTTAGGCAGCCGTACTTAAAGTTATCAAATATGTCTACTTCTACATCTGCTCTGACTCCATCTTTCTTTTCTCCTCCAGGAAACAAATCCTCACTGAGGAGTCTTCTATTCCTCAGTGTCTTCCAAACCCACCCCTCCCACCCCACCCCCGCCCCCAACCCAAGGTATAGCCCTAGGTCAAGCCTCCAGCCTTGCTTCTAACCCCCGGGGACTCTTCCTCAAGTGCTGGCCCAATGCTGCTGCCCCGCAGGACTCTCTGTTGCTCTCAAACATGCCCCACAGGGCCTTCCCTGCCTGGACTCAAGGACCTGACTCTATCTCCCCAGATCTGTCACTGTCACACTCCAGCACAGACTCTGACAGACTAGGTGACTTTCTTATCCTCCAGTTCATCAGTGATAGCTCTGGGCACTTGCTCAAGCTGTTCCCTCTGCTTGTAGTGCCCTTTCCACATGGCCCCGTCTTTGGAGACTGCTGGCTCTCCACCGCTCAGCACACTGAGCATTCCAGGAAGGCTTCTCTCTAGGCACTCTTCTGCCCCTGCTTCCAAGCTGGATATGCTCTCTTCCTTTTCCGAGCCTCAGTTTCCCCATTTGTCTGATGAGGGGGTTGGGGGCTGATTTCTGGGCCACACAGTCTCATGAATTGACCCAGGTGGGTGGTAGTTTCTTCTTGAAGCAGAAACAGATAGCTGGAGTTTATCGATACGTTGGATGGTAACCATGTTGTGAGCCCCTAGGGTGTGCCAGGCCTCGTACCAGCACTTTATATGCACTGAATACGTGCATTGCTCGGGTCCTACAGCAGGGACTGGAGAAGCTGGGCTGCGATTGCAGCCATGTCTCTCTGGTCCTTGAACCTGTGCATGTGTGTGTTTGTGTGCATGTGTGCCCCTGTGTGCACATGTAAAATAATGGTACCCAGAGTTGATGGAGCATTTGAACCTTCTCAAAACTGTGTCACCTCCAGAAGCCCTTTGAGGTAGATGGGGAGGGATAATAGGGGTGTATATGAACATAGAGAGATGGGGCAGCTGCCTCAGTTACAAGCTGCTGGGAGAAGAACCCAGGGAGCAGGAGGAGACACTTCCCTGGTTCAGGGAACCAAGTTGGACCCTCTTCATACAGGATTCTTGGCACTTTGACCTAACTTTGCTGGTTTTGTTTCCTAATGCCCCTCTTTCCTACATTCCAACTTTCTGCATAAGCGCTTAACTTCAGAGCTTTTGCTTAAGTGGGTCTCCAACTGGAGTGCTTTTCCCGAATGCCAGCCTGTGGACATTTTACTCATCCTTATAGACCTAGATCAAACCCTGCTTCTTCACTGAATCTGGCTGGAATCTCTGCTAGAACCCTTTCTCTCTTTGTCTGTTCTACACTCTGGCCCAGCTTGCAATATGTCAGCTCTGAGCTCCCTTGTTTCAAGACCATGAGCCCCTGCGGTTAGGGGGCTGAGCACTACTCTTGGTCAAGAGAGCTGGGAATTGGGGTACAGGAGATGCCTGTGCAGGGCATGCCTTGAGGATCATTGAAAATGCATGTAAGTCCCCACTGATAGAAAATGTTTGGCGAGTGGCAGCAATGGGCTCTTGCTTTAGACCAGGTTTTGTGGCAATCTGTATTTAATTCAAACAACATATTTATGAGATTGATGTTACAACCCCATTTTACCAATGAGAAAACGGAGGCTAAGTAAAGCTGAATAACTTACCCAAGACTACAGAGCTAATCAGTGGCAGAGCCAGGGCTGAAATCCAGTTCTGTATGCCTCTGAGTTGGGTCCTTGCTGTGCACCTCACCCGGATCATATTGCTAGCTGCTTGTGTTCTCTGTGCCTGTCAAACAGGGCTGCTCTATTGATTAACATGCAAATGATTTTTTGAAAGAGGGTTTAAGTGTAGTTGGTCCCAGCCAGCCACAGCTGAGATTTGCAACCCAAACCCCTGTCCTCACCAACTGCTCTGCTATCAGGTTTTCATCTCTAGAGTGATTGACAGGTATTTTTTTCCCTCCCTGACCCAGAACGCCAGGCCTCCAATACTACTGAAATGTTTGCACAATCTTGAAGCATTTATTTAAAAGTTGCTTTTCCCCAAAGGGCCTGGCCTCAGCCAGATTCTGAGCCAGATCCAAAAAAACAAACAAATCCTATCTTTACAAGCTCCTCAGCTGGGCTGCGTGGGGCGGGTGGGGGTGGGGGTCCCCTGGGCTCTACCTTTCCCTTGGCTGGCTGACAGGCCCAGCCCGGGGCGAGGAGCCCGCCTGCCTGTTTACAGCCCTTTCCAATTCACTGGCCAAACAGGAAAGGGGTAGAGGCTTGGGGAGGGGGTGAATGTCAGAAATCACAAATAACACAGTTGTTCCTCAAAGCAAAAGATGGTAGAGATGTGATGGGGACGTGACTGGGAGGCTTTCTTGAATGTTTATGAGGGACCCTGTCCCTTACTTTGCAGGTTGCAGCACTAAGTGCTCAGGTACACCCCCCCAAACAACAACAACAACAACAACAACAACAAACCCAACCAACCCCAATGCGTTATGATCAGGGCAGGAGTTCCTCAATGGGTGTCACAGCACCCAAGTGCTAGGCCTGGCTGGGTCTGCACCATGCTCTGAGTGCTTGGAAAAGTCCCTACTCTTGGTAGGACCATCGTGGGACCACAGAAGGGGCTGATCTCCAGCCCTGGCACTGTCTGCTGCTGAATAATGCCCATTCTAGACTTTTCTCCTGGGCAAAGCAAGGGGGAGAAGAGGATACCCCCATTTACGAGGGCATTTCATGTGCTTGGCACTGTGCTGGGCATTCTGTGGAGACTGTCTCATTTACTCAGCACAACCACCCAAGAGGTACTCACTATTCACTCTTTCTACAGGTGAGGGGTCCTGGCCCAGGATTGGCTGGTTCCCTCTTCCCTGTCTCTTGCATAACAAAGCACTGTCACCAGGCTGGTAGAAGGGAACCATGTGCAGAGCATGGTGCAACTTGCCTTTATGTGCCCCATAATGGGACCAAAGTGAAGGAAGTGCTTTGCAGAAGGGGAAACTGAGGCCTGGAAAGTGGCAGCCTCTTACCCAACTTCTCACAGTCACTGAGGGGCCATCTGGTCACAAATGGGCAAATGAGACCTGTGACTGGAGGGCTAAGTCAGTCTCCTGAGGTACCATCTAAGAAGTGGGGCTCAAACATTTTGATTATTTTTCCAAGTTTCCCCTTCTGTGCAGCCCCTACTGCATGGTTTCCATTGGGTATTATCTACCTGTGAGGCTGGCTGTCTGCTGCCTGCTGGAAGAAATCAAACTCTCTATTGGCCTTTGTGCCCACCTTGTTGGCCCAGCCAATGCCACGGCCACTGAAGCCATGTGTCATTTCTTACACAGACCAGGCATTCCCACACATCTGGCTCTACCTTCTGGAATACTTCCTGTGTCATCACAGGCAAACGGCTTCAGTTCCTTCATCTACAAAGGGGGGACCTTATGCAATAATGCTTTGTGACCAAGAGTCCAAGGTGTTGTACAGTATGTTGGGTTGCTGTCACTAATGCTATTTTCAGCTGGCTGTTCCAGAAGCTGCTTTTGAGTGACAATTGATTGACTAACTTCTCCTTCTCACTCTAGCTAGCCCCTCTGGGAGCACTTTGTGCTGAGTCTGGGCCAGGAAGATGCTCTGGAACAAATGTGGGCACAGGCTGGGAGCTCTGGAAGGAAGCAAAACAAAGTAATGTTTTGCTATCCTTTCTTCACAGGCGGCCCCCAAATCCTAGCACACATGCTGTGGGGGGCAGAGAGAGCAGGCCCAGCACCACCTCCCCCCAGCTAGGAGCTTTGGAGGGACCAGGACCATTCTGACTTCTTCCTGTATCTGCAGAGCCAATTGCAGAGCCTGGCACTGAGCAGGCACCCACTTAGTATGTGTTTATGAATGAACATAACCTTGGGCAAGTTACTTCAGTTCTCTGAGCCTCAGTTTCCTCATCTGTAAAATGGGGATAATTCTACTACTTAACTCATAGGTTCATTGTGAAGATTAAGAATAACAATTCATGAAAAGTGCTTGGAATGGTGCCTGGCATATGATGATAATGATCGCATGTGCCTAGAGAAATGGAGACTCAGAGAAGGTGATTGCTTTGTTCAATCCCACACAGCTAGAAAGTAGCAGAGCTGGGGATGTAATTCACCATTGTCTGGTTCCAGAATGTGGGGTACTGACTGCCAGATTACAGTACCTGAGGTAGAGATTGCTGGTTGAGCCACAGCATCCACTTTCTTTCTACTCCTAAGTAATAGAACCTCCAAGTTTTAGCCCAGCTACATGGGTGTGTAATCAAGTTCTGGCCAGTGAAGTGCAGTTAGGTGTGGAACCACAAGAAAGTGTCCTGAGAGAGTGTGGACATTTACATCCCCTCCCCTTCCTCCTCTCTGATGGTTATGATTGTGACCTGATAGTTGTAGCACCAGCCAGCAGATCCCTCAGATCATGAAGTGACCACAGGAGAAGGAAGCCATATCTGGTGTAGCCACCAGATAGAGGGAGCCCTGACAATGTGGAATCCATCATATTGGTCTGTTCTTAAAGTCAGAGAGTAACTTGAGTCTGTTTAAGACACTGTTGTTTTGGGTATGAACATAATCCTAATTAATGTTCTACTCAGTGGTAGACTGTCAATAACAAAACGTGCCTTATAATTACATGAATTGGACTGTGGCATTTTAAAATCATTTGTCATGAGATCGAGCTCTGTGATGGCAGGGGCTCTGATTTCTCTCTGCTGGGTTTCCACTGACAAGCTCCCTGCCAGGCATCCAGCAGGTTTTGTGGTTTTCTAATCACGTGAGCTCCGCTAAACTGGAGCCCAGTTTCCCACAATTCCCTTCCCTGCACAGTTCAGGGTTAGCAAGGGGCTACAGGAGATACTTTGTTTGAGATTTGGAATGGGGCAGTGAAGCAGCAGCCATATTCTTTTTTGTGTAGGAAAGGTCAGTGCAGGGCCCCGAGCTCCTGTTCTCTGTCACTTCTCTGCTGGCTGGTCTTGCTGGTGAGGGGCAGTGGCTGGGGCCCTGCTGCACCAGCTCTGGTCCCATCTCCTCCCTTTTCTTCGTTAAATCCTGGGTCTGGTGTGTGTGTGCAGCCCCGTGACAAAGGACACCAGCTTTTCCTAAAGGACATTCAATCATGGGAGTTAGAGTATCACATGGTAAGAATCCTTGTGCTTCTAGTCTGTCCTTCTGCTTCATGTTATCTTCCTTTCCTCACTGTCTGCTCCTGGACTTCAGGTTCCAGACCAGACATGGAAGCATGCAGAAGATTTACCAGCTCTCACAATTGGATAAAATCAAGTCCTTACAGTAAATCTGTCATCCTATGTATTGTCTGGTGGTTCTGCTCCTCTGATAAAATCCAGATTGATACACAGGTATTTGATAAATACTTATTAAATGAATTAAGATATGATTTACATGACTGGCCCTCTGGTATGTGGTATCTGCTTGTGGACACCTATCTCTACCTGCATGGAGGCTGGAGCAGGTGGGAGAAGTACTTGAGCTCAATTTCTTAGACCATGTATTTCACAGCCTCCGTGGATATAGCATGTCCATCCATGTCCAAGTGGCATTAGGAGGGGTTAGAGAACTATAGGAAACTGGGGGAGAATATACAATGGGGCTGTGGGGTAATTTTGAGGGTGGCCTGGATTCATGTCCAAGTCACCCTAACAATACCCATTTCTGCCTCAGAATAGGGGCCTGAGGTCTGAGGAACCTCCTGTTTTTCTGATTAGCCTCCACAGAATGCACAAGGAGGAATACCTAAGGGTAATGACTCTGACTCTTCCATCTCACCCTCATTTAGAGGACTCAAAGGATGTTGATGGCTCCTTATGATGCCCAGAGAATCCTCCTCTGGCTCCCTATCAGCTTCATGATAAAGGTCAAGGAGAATCCTTGAACCCTAACCTGCATTATAATGTCCCATATCATTTGGCCTGCATCTCAGTGAGGTTGAGTGAATCAGATTTGCAGGTCCATGTGCCTGTAAGTTGTTATCTTCAGTTATCTGTGCCACCAAGAGCCTTAGTTTTTGTGATTGACTTTTCTTTTTTTCTGGGTTAGGAGACTCTCACTGGAGGTGGGGTATTTAAGTCTAGTTTATTTCCTTTAAGGGAGAGAAGCTGGTTTATCCCTCCTTCTGTCCATCCATCCATCCAGCCAGCCTTCAATTCATCCATCTACATATCCAACTATGTGTCCATCTTTCCAGTATTCTCTGATTCTACTCTGGTCCAGGCCTTGTGCTGGGAACTGAGGACCCGGAGAAGAATTAAATTCCCTGCTCCCTAGCAGCCAACAGTAGGTGAGATAGAGATTGTACAGATAGACCACAAAAATATAAACATGTAAGTGCTACCTTGAGAAAAGTCAGGAACACAGAGGTGGCTCTAATACAGCCTTGGGAGTCAGAGAAGGATTCCTAGAAGAGGGGACACTTGAACTGGCCTTGAAGAACAAGAAAGCATTAGCTAGACAGAAAGAGTGAAAGAGTCATGCAGAGGTCCAGAGGGGGTAAAATAGCATGTCACATTCTTTTTTCAAACTCTGTGGTGGGGGTGGTAGAGTGGGGTGGGAGAGGTCAGAGCTAGAGCCTAGCCCAGATTTCTTGACCTGTGAATCTGCTCCAGGTTCTTCTGGAAGTGGTGGGCAGGAGACAGGGAGGAGGTTTGGCTGGAGGCCCTACAGAGAGAGCGTGGCCTGTGTTGGCAGCTGGAACCAGATGCGAGCGCTCATGAAGGCTTGGGCTTTCTTGGGCAAGAGAGATGAAGAGGCTTAGCTTTATCTATCCCACCAGCCAGATATGCATGGTCAGCCTGAGGCAGAGGGGTCCACTCTTGACTCTGCACAGACAGTAACCTCAGACAAATCACTTTTCCAGCCTCATTTTCCCATGGCTCATTGGGAGTATGAGGTCTGTCTGGAAAAAGTCCAGCCATTGTTAATGTAATGAGAATGGTTTGTGAGACATCCATGTAACCTGGCAGCCAAGGAGAATGGATTGGAATGCACGTGAATGAACAATGATGACTTCACTATACTAGTCAGTGGGGGTGGTAGATGCTGTTGAGCGAGCATGTGTACTGTGTGACCATTGTATTCAAAATGACTGAGTAGAGCAACAAATCCGCGTCAAATTTTGCATTAAGCTCAAACATTCCTCCACAGAAACTGTTTGGATGATTCAGAAGGCCACAGCTATGGGCAACTGGTGATTGGCAGCTTCATCACAGCAATATGCCTGCTTATGTATCACATCTCTGGTGCGGAGTTTTTTGGCGAAACATCAAATCACCCAGGTGACTCAGCCCCCCTACAGCCCAGATTTGGTGCCCTGCAACTTCTGGCTTTTCCCAAAACTAAAATCACCTTTGAAAGGGAAGAGATTTCAGACCATCACAGAGATTCAGGAAAATATGATGGGACAGCTGATGTTGACTGGGAGAACTCTGTGAGCTCCCAAGGTGCCTACTTGGAAGGGGACTGAGGTGTCATTGTCCTATGTACAATGTTTCTTGTATCTTGAATCTTCTTCAATAAATGTCTCTATTTTTCATATTACATGGCTGCATACCTTCTGGACAGATCTTGTGCATCATTCACCCTTAAGGGCTGCTGATGCTGAGTAAACAGAACTTTTTTTTCTTCCCTTTTTTCTTACAGATGACTCCAAATGGTCACTCTAGTTTAGTGACTCACTCAGGACCCAGACTTACCTTCTCCAGTTCATTTGGGCCAGAGTGATTGCCTACAATACAATTCTGTGTATGTCACCCCCTCCTCAAGAGCCCTTGGGAATAATTCCTCAATGTTACTGCTTATGGAATAAAGCACAAATTTCTCAGTAAGGCATTCAAGGAATCCCAGACTCGTTAATATAATTTCTGTTTTCCATTCATCCATCTACTCAGCCTTCTGTCCATCCATCTGTTTACCCGTATGTCCATCTAGCTACTTATTCACTCAACAAACACCCATTTCTTGTTTCACCCTCCCCTACTTCTTTCCTTTTTTCTTATGCTCAGAATATCTAACTGGTCAGTTTCCTTGGCCTCATGCCTTGGTTCTTCTCTCTATTCAATGGGTGGGGTGGAGGCTGTTGTTCCCCTTCTTTGCCTATCCCATCCTACTCTTTTCTTGAAATGCAGCTTCCTGCCTTATCAACTGTCTTTCCTCTGGCTCCCATGTCTTACTGCTCTTCTCGCTATGGGACATACATTGCACAGCACTGATTCTGGATTCTGTTGCTCACTGACCTGCACCCCTGCTTTACCAGGTCTCCTGTGTATAGTTGTTTAGGTTGCGTGCTGCACAGGAACATCCAGCTGAGTGATGTGCCCCAGTGGGGCTGCCTCTGTCCAGAGAAAAGAGTGCTTTATTTCCCCCTTATTTATACCGAGGCACCAGCTCTCCAAGTGATGGGTTTAAGGGGGACCCAATAGGCTCCCCCTTTTCTGTTTCCCGCACAAGAGTTATTTGAGCTAGTGGTAGCTTGCCCTGCTTCTCAGTTCTTGGAGGCCAGGACCATGTTGGATTTATCCCTGTTCCCTAGGTCCTAGCACAGCAGCACCAGGCCCCCTAGACCTCTGTGAAGTCTTTTGGAAAGAAAGGAGGAGGAGAAGGAGACAGGAGAAGGCCATCAGTAGTGAATCTCAGCTCTCTGGGCCTCGGAGGGGCAGGACTCACACTTACCTGTCAGGAAGAGAAGGCTTCTGGATCAATGCAGCGGGGGTGGCAGGTTTGTTTGGAAATTCCCCAGTAAGTGGTGTTCTTGGACCTGTCACCCAGGGACCTCGAGAGCTTGCTGGAGGACCTGCAGACCAGAACTCCTCCAAATATTGTTCTAAACTGATTGATGCCATGCCAGGCAGGGAAGGGGCAGGCATTTTTCATACATGAAAAACAATACATTCCGGGGCCAACATGAAATTATTTTACATTTATACAATCACAGGCAGGGAGACAAAGACGATGTTTGAAGACATTTAAACCCTCAAAATCATTAGTCACTGTCCCGGCGGGCTACACAAATAAATGATAGATGCACAGAAAAACAAGGCCCTCTGAGGTGTTTGCCCAAGACCACTTATGTGTCAAACAGACTTATTAGATGTGAAGGGAATGATTATTTGTACAAAGTGAAATGAACATGTGCAATAATATTGTAAAATGTTTATTAGTCTAGAGTGTGCTGAATGTTCCTAAAATATATCAGGTTCTCAGCTTGCATTTAATGTACTGTTATAAATGATATCACATCCTTCCAAGCCGATTTTCCGCTTAATGCTAAGCTTCTTTGCTGGAGAAATCATGTTTTCAGATCTCAAGTATGAAAACACTGTGGGGTTAAACTCTCCTTTCTTCTCCTCATCCCCAACCCCAACCAGTTACCTCTCTATAAAACTTGTCCTGAGTCTTGCTGGGAGGCACAGGGCAGTTGGTCAGGCCAGACGGTGGGTGGAAAAGGAAAAGGCGGTGAGTGAGTTATTGCAGAGGGAACAAGATTAGACTGTAAGTCCAGAGACTCAGATTTCAGGATCTGCTCAGTCATCTCCTGCTGTGTGGCCTTGGGAAAGTCCCTTCCCCACTCTGGCTCCCAAGCATCTCAGTCAGAAACTGAGAGTAATTTCCAAAGAGACTTCCAGAGTGAAACATTGACATATTCTAAATCCCGGCTTGCTGAGTCATGAATCTGGAAGACCACATGAGATGCTAGAAATGAACAAATAAAGTACTATAGAAAAATTCGTAATTTTTTCTCCCCTCTAGGAAGCCTTCTCTGATCCCCTAAGTAATATGTCAGTCTGTCTTTGTTGCCCCAATGACACCTCGTTCTCATTCCCGTAATGTACTTCTCCCTGCTCCAGCCCGTGGTGCCCTTGTATCTCTGCCACCCAGGCCAGGCTCAGAGCTGGTACTCAGGAAATGATTACTGGGGGCTGGATGGGGAGGAACTGAGCTGGTGTGGCCTTTGGAGGTTACCCATCACCTGCTCTGAATTTAAAGGTAGGAGTTTTAGCTCAGAGTGGAGAAGGGATGACACAAGTTTGCCCATCAGTATCAGTGAAGTTCCAGGGAGGAACAGGGCTTGCTTGGGCTTTCTGCAGAAGGGTCAAATGGAACCTTTCTTACAATCTGTCACTTCCCCACCTGTCATGGACTGAACATTTGTGTCCCCCCAAATTCATGTGTTGAATCCCTAAACCCCAAAGGGATGGTACTAGGAGGTGGGACCTTTAGGAGGTGAATAGGTTGTGAGGGTGGATCTCTCATGTTGGGACTAAATGGCCTTCTAAGAAGAGGCACCAGAGAATTAGCTACCTCTCCACTGTCTGCACACCAGGAAGAAAGCTCTCAAAGAACCCAGCCATGCTGGCACCCTTCCAACCTCCAGAACCTTGAAATAAATTTCTGTTGTTGAAGCCCCCTGTTATATAGTAATTTGTTAAAGCAGCTCAAACCTACTAAGATACCACCCAAGAATGGGGGTCAGCAGAACCTAGCCAAATCCAAGGCCCTGGGCAGGGGTGGGAGGCAGTGGGGGTGAGCAGTTCCTGAATTCAGTGAGGGTATGGGGCTGGCTTTGGAGGTTGTGGAGGTGGGTGGGGGATATGGGGAGTTTCTGGTTTCTTGGCTGAATCTTTCACATCCCTGCTTCCTGCCATCCCCTTAAGTTTTCCTAGAAGGTCTCCTAAAAGCTTGATCTTCTGTGAGTCTAACTGATAGTCTGGGTCTTTGGGGACCTCCATCCAGAGGAAGCCAACAGCTGAACGTGCATGCAAGACAACTGGCCAGCTCGGTGGCCACATTCATGGACTCAGGAGGTCTGTTGCAGTCAGCGAGTCTTGCTGGTCCAAGTGGTGCAGAGAGTGGAGTCCTCTCCTTCTCCCTTCATAGCCTTTTCTCAGAAAGGACTGAAAGTAATCTATATGAAAATATATTCTAACATGAGCAAAAAAAGTTGGAAGTAAGCCATTTAGGCTAAGATAAAAAAGTGTAGGAGGGTAGGATGGATCCAGGTGTGATTCCTGCGCTAGATCCTGCATGCTTATAAAGGTGGTTCACACATCTCATGACCCTGGGCTTCCCAGGACACGGATGTGAGCAGGTACTTGATGTATTGTGTCCCAAGATAACCAAAGGCCCTTTGCTCAGAAGAAGCGCGAAGCCCATGGTTTTGAAGCCTGAGAGAGAAGTCACCTGTGATTTCTCAGAAAGAGGCAAACTGTCCTCAAGTTGCATACCAGCAACCTCTGCTGGCCTTTCTTCTTCCTCTTCTACTTTCTCCTTTTTCTTTTTCTCTGCCTCATCCTCCTATAGGTAAAAGTTTAGTAAAGCAGGCCTGGGGACACAAAAAGAAGTGCTGTGGTCAGGCTGGCCCCAGGGTCGCCTTTAGGGCACCAGGAGCGGTGGGGAAAGTCCCCACAAGTGCTCTCCACCAAGCCCCTGGGCAGCAGTGGGTTCAAGGTTCCCCAGTGAAGTGCAGAAGATTGGCCGTATGAGATGTCTTCTACTGAACGCCCTCTATGTGTCAGGCATTTGTTAGGCATGTCCCATTTTAACCCACGTAATCCTCACGCCTCCACTCAAGGTGACTCGTCTTATTCTCAAGGTCACTTGTCTTATTCTCAAGGTCATGGGCACACTAGAGAAGACCTGCTTTGGGTTCCAGGTCTTTAGACACCCCCAGCTCACCCTGATAGTGCCACTCTCCTGTGATCTTGGGCAGGTCTACAGTCCTGGGTTTCCATTTCCGCATCTGTGTGGTGAAGGCCATTGGTCCCTGTAGATCCCTTCCCTGGGACAGTTTGTGTTGCCCTACTCTCTGAGCCCCACTGTGCTGTGGGCTATGGCGATGGCAGGGGCACAGAGACTGCCTCTTGCTTTGTCCTAAATAATGTGGATTGTCCTTCTCACCTCACCCCTTAGGTAGAGGCTTCTCCTGCTTGGTTGCCTTGGAACCTATCCCTGCAGTGGGCTTCTCACTGCCCCAGCCAGGAGGGGCCAAGGCTCACCTGGTGCCTGCATTCTGCAGGCAGGCATGGAGGCTCATGATTTGGCACCTGAATCAACTTCTGGGGCTGCTGGAGCTGGGCCAGGCTAGGTGGTAGAGAGGAGGATTGGGAATTGGGGCAGAATATTCTCTTGTTTTAAATCCTCTAATCACAATGCAATCCGCAGTGCTTACCTTGTCCCTACGTGTTGGGCCCACTTTGCTGACCCTCTGACCTCATTTCCTCCCACTCTCCAGGGCACTCAGCAGCCCCTCACATCCAGGCAGCCCCTGTAGCTGCTGCATTAGTGAAGGTTACCTAGGCTGCTGCAACTGGTGAAACTCCCAGATTTCTGTGGCTTAGCCCAAATGTTGACTTCTTGCTTTCGTTTTCCTAGTCTGTGTAGGTGCCTTCAGTTTTGTGGCTCAGCCATCCCCTAGGGTGCCGAAGTCCTCTGCACTCAGCTGGTAGATAGGGTAGAGGCATGGAGGAGTGTAGGGCAGAATCTCTGGCCCAGGCCTTGGGGGTGGCACACATCACTCTACTCACATTCCATTGGCTGGAGCCTAGTCATGCAGCACAACTAACTCCACAGGAGGCTGGGAAATGCATCCTGGCTGTGTGTTCAGGATGATGCAGAAATATGGGTGGTGAACAGCTAGTAGTGTTTGCCACAGCCCCCAGAGCCATTCCTTCACAGGCCTGTGGGATGGGCAGGCAGTATTAGCACCCTCATTTCACAGGCTCAGAGCAGCTGTTCACTTTGTCCAAGGTTGCATAGTGGGTGGGTGGCAGAGACCGTGTGTTGGCCTAGAGTCTGTGCCTTCTAGCAGGGAGCAGCCCAGCCACCCCAGCCTGATCCCCCACCCCTCCTGGCGGTGGGGCTCCCTTGAGGCTCTTTCCAATCTCCACCCTGTGTTAGAGGTCACCAGGTCAGATGGCAGCTTCTGGTGAGTGAAGCCAGGTCTGTGCATCTCTGCATCTACCTCAGTGCATGGAATGGGGCCTGGTATGGGCCTAGCACAGAGGACTGAACAGGGACTGGTTTGTTAAAACCACAGAAGGCTGAGAGAAGGTGAGTGAGAGAAGGTGAGTGAGAGGAATGGGTGGTGAATGCGTGGGAGCATCTCCTGAACCAGCATGTGAACTTCCCACACAGTGGCCGGATGAGCTTTTAAAGAGTGTTCAGCCCATGCCACTCTCCTGCTGAAATCCCTTCAGTGTCTTCCCATTGAAGGCAGAATAAAATCCCAATTTCCTACCACATCCCTACACAATCAGGGCCATCCCTGCTGCCTCTTCAGCCCTGCCTCTTCCCACTCACCCCTGTGCTCCAGGCATACTGACCTTGCTCTGAGCAGGGGGAACAGCACATGCATTCCTGCCTGGGCTGGGTGGCTTCTGCAAGCCCCTCCGGATGCACTCTCCACCTTGCCTGGTGCCCAGAGGGTGACCTGTGTGCGGTCCCTCAGAGGGTTCCCTTGTAGTTGGACCTCCAGGTGGGTTTGGTCAAAGGGAGGTACCCTCAGGAGATCAGAAGGAAGGAGCAGAGGGAGGTCAGGATATTTATTCCCACGACTCTCTCCCTACAGGTGTCTTGGGTTGGCTGTGTCCCTCAAGCAAAGGCCATTACATCTTTCAAGAGGGCTGACTCTTAGTTCCAGCCACCTCTCTTCCCCTTTCCTTTCAGAATGGTAATAGCTTTGTTGCTCCCAACACTCCCCACCCCCACCCCACACACCAGCCCCGTTACCTTTGCTCCTTGTACTTCCCTACATCCTCTCCTTTCACAACTGCTTCTCTGTAAAGAAACCCTCTTGAATTCTCCTGTTTTGAGTGTACCTATTCACTCTGGATGCTGATTGATGCACCACTTGTCTCAGGGCCTCCGTATGTGCTGTTCCCACTGCCTTGTATGCTCTTCCCTCAAGTCCTTACATGGGCAACTACTTTTCAACTTTAAGGTCTCAGCTGACCAGCACCTTTTCAGAGGAGCTTTCCCAGTGAGGAGTCACATCTAGACAAGTGGAACCCCTCACCTGTAGCCAAAGGGAACCCTAGAGGTGAAGTCTCAGTCCCTTTACCCTGAATTATTTTCTTCCTTGTATGTGTCAGTGTTTGTAACATTGATCTGTCTTGGAAGCTCCATGAGAGCAGAAGCTTTCTTTGTCTTGCTTACTTTTGTATCACCTGAGGCTTTGACAGTGCCTAGCACATAGTAAGCACTGACTGTAAATGTTTATTGACTTTATAAATGAGATGGACTTAATGTTTGAAATCAGTGAATAGCATAAATGAATGAGTGCATAGATTGGATTGGCAAGTAAAAAATTGGAATTAATTTAAAGGATGAGTGAACTGGGCAAATAGGTAACAAATGAGTGAATGTGTAGATGTGTGAGTGAAGGAAGGAAAGAGTAAGTGAGTGACAAGAATGAGAAAATGGGCTTGTTTGAAGGCTCAATGAGAAATCCAGTTGTTATTGTGCTCTTGGCATAACAGTGGCCTTTTGGAACTCAGAGATGAGGTGGCGTCCTTGGTGTGTGTGTTTGTGTCGGGGGCTGGATCAGCTGGTCCTGGAGATTTGTGGCAGGCAGGGTGCCTGCTATGACGAACTCCACCCTCCTGATGAGGGTCAGCAAGAATGCACCTGCTCTGCCCCCTGGGGTGGCTCCTGCAGGTTCTGATTTTGATCCTTTCCTTCTCTGCCAAAGCAGCTCCTTTTCCCACCAGAGTCTTCCTACTGAAAAGTTCTCCTGGGAAGGGCACACATATAAGCCCTTCACTCCTGCATACAGATTGACAGGAATTGCCCACACAGCCAAACTGAGCAGCTTCTCTGAGAGGGCTTTGCGCCCAGTGAGCCAGACCCAGTCCTCACATCAAGGAGCTGGCAGTCCTCCGGGGGATGGTGAATAAAGTGGGGTCCACTTCAGGGATGGTGGGGGCTCAGCAGAGCTTCTACTGTGGTCTCTCCCCTCAGGGAGGGAAGGCCCTACAGGGCAACTCTGAAGACTTGGGGAGGGAAGATAGTGCCCAGGAGGGTTGAGAGGATGGTGGGAAGGCCAGAGAATCCCTTTACCAGGAATGTCTCTTTCACCACCTTTCTCAGGCCAAGTCTTTTCTCATCTGTGAGCTCCTGTAATCCTCACCCAGGGCAAGAGAGAAAGTGATTTCACCTGTGGTCACACACAGACTCCCCACCTGCCTTTCTCCTCTCCAGAGAGCGTCCAAGTCTAACTATTATCCCCCAATACCTTGAACAAGCGCAGGAGATCAGTGAGAGCTCAAGGACACTGAACCTCACGCAGCTGAGTGCTGCTTCTCTGCTCTGGCTGTCAGTGTGTCCACGTGCGCACGTGTGTGAGTGCGGCCTGAGAGGACTTGCGGAGCCCCTCCCTTATGGATTGATTGCGTCCTCCCCAAATTCATATATTGAAGTCCTAACCTTCAGTGCCTCAGAAAGTGACCTTGTTTGGAGATAGGGTCTTAACAGAGGTAACTAAGTTAAAATGAAGTCCATAGGGTGGGCCCCAATCTAGGACAACTGGCATCCTTTTTAAAAAGGGGAAATCTGGAGACAGAGACGCACCTAGAAAGAAGGCCATGTGAAGGTGAAGGTGCAGATTGGGTGGTGCTTCTACAAGCCAAGGGATGCCAGGGATGGCCAGCAAACCATGGGCAGCTAGGGCAGAGGCATGGAAGAGGTTCTTGCTCCCAGCCCTCAGGAGGCACCAACCCTGCTGACACCTTGATTTTGGACTTCTAGCTTCCAGAGCCGCGAGACAATAAATGTCTGTGGCTTAAGCCCCCTATTAGAGGTATTTTGTTACAGCAGCTCGAGGAAACTTATAAATGCTCTTCAAGCTGCAGGCTTCTAGAGCTTTAGACATGATAACCTACTATGTGCAGGCTTGGCGAGGCAGCACCATGTGGTAGAAAAAGTGGGTTGGGGGCTGGGGGCTGGGGACAGGCACCAAGTTGCAGTCAAGATGTGCTGCTGACTTGGGCTCAGTCTCCCTGCCTGTGAATCGAAGGGGTGGGTCTCCAAGAGTCCTGGAGCCCCTTCTAGGCATGACCATCCCTACTTGAGGAGCAGTGAAGAGGAAGTCCAGAGAGGTTAGGTAGCCCAACCAGGGTTGCCCAGCATGCTAGCAGGGAGTGGGTCCGCAGAGCTCAGCTTTCACTTCTGGCATAGCAATCGCTCCTTTGCCCTCCATGCCTCCTAGCAGAGTCCACAGTGAACCTAACTTTCTCCTCTAGTACTCTCTTCTCAGCCCCTGGGTGGCCTTGGCAGTGTGTGTGTGTGTGTGTGTGTGTGTGTGTGTGTGAGAGAGAGAGAGAGAGATGAGGCCTGGCTGTTTGGAAAGGCATCTTCCTGCAGGAGAGAGCAGGGAGTAGCCCCACTGGTAACCTGTGAGTTCCAGTGCAGCCTCCCCAGGCTGCCCGGATTGAAGGCCTGGGTGGCCTCAGCCCTTGGACCCACTGTGCAGAGGCACAATATGTCTTTGTCTGGCCAGGGCTTCTGAGGACCATCGAGGCTGATCACATGTCCCACCAGTATTTTCTTGGGGTCCCTGGTGGGACGCTTGATGCCCTGGCTGTCTTTCTGACTTCCTTTCCCGCCTGCCTCCAATGCCTTCTGAGAGCTAGCCCGGGGAATCATGCTACTTGGTACCAAATGGATAGCAGCGTCTCAAAGCCAACAATCTGCAGTGGTCAGATTGCGGCCGAGTGGCTCCCTGCTGCCCCTCTGCCTTTCAGTGACTGCAAGACTATATCCAAGGAAGGTCTCCAGGAAGGTGCTGCAAGCCTCTGCCCTCAGCCAGGGCTGCTTAGGCTATACTCAGTTATTAATTCCATGGAGCTGGAAGAGAGTGGAGATGCTGGTCGGCAGAACTGAAATTTACAAAGATACAGTGTTTGAAAAATGACTGCCTGAGTGTAGGGTGATGAGGTTCTTTGTGTGTTTCGTAGTTCCTTGTATTAAAAGAATCTAGGCTTTGGCCAGGTAGCTCAGTTGGTTACAGCATCGTCCTGATATGTTCGATCCCTGGTCAGGGTGCATATAAGAATCATTCAATGAATGCATAAATAAGTGGAACATCAAATTGATGTCTCTCTTTTCCTCTCTAAAAGCAAAGAAACAAACACACCTGGAGGTCATAATGGCACCCAAGCTCCGTGCAAGCTGTCGATGCCAGAGCAGAGAAGCCCAACTGAAGCTGCATTAATGGAGGCATGGTTTCCTGAGCAAGGAGGCAACAAGTCTGTTATTTCTCACTCATCTGACTTCTTATTTACCCAGCATAGAAATTCTGCCTGCAGACCTTCAGTGACAAGTTTTCTCCCTCTTGAGCTGACTCTGTCAGAAAATTCTTGCTTGTATTCTGTATCCTTGTGATTTTAATCAACAATATTTTTCAAGTACCTACTGTATCCTCTGAAAGTCTGTGTTTTCCAGTGACCCCATCTTTCCTTCCTTCTCTTGTCTAGGCAGGACAGCCCTTCCTCCTTCATCAGGTTTTCCCAGAACATGGCTTTGAGAACTTTTCCTTCTTGGCTGTGACCCATTTTATCATCTACCCATTAGCCTTTATCTTGAACTCCATGTGTAGTCTGGCAAGATTGTCCCCTCCCTTGTTTTGGTGATGATACACCTATTGATACAATTAGAGGTGGGTGGCCCAGGTACTGTGAACCCCTAAGCCTCAGTGACGAGAGTTTGTAATCCTGGATGTTTCCTTAGCAATGGTTCATTCATCTTCTCCTCAAGGGACTCGCATTGGGTCACACAGTGAGTTAGAGACCTGGGCTCTGGTCTCAGCTCTGTCCTAGCCACAGCCTATCCTTTCCCTCCCTGCTGCACCCTGATCAGAGCTTTCCAATTTCAACCTGTCTACACGGCAAAGGGCTAATGACTTGGAGTGCCTTAGGGCTTGGCTCAGAAAAATCCCTTTTTCTTCCTAGGACTCGGTTTCCCTCTGTGTAAATTGAGGAGGGCAGTCCAGCTCCCCTCCCCAGCCCCCTCTGAGCCCTGATGTCTGACGGGCTGAGTGCGTGTTGCAGGCATTTCCGCGTCCATGACCAGCCAGCAGGATCAAGGTTTTGGTGGCGCCACTCATATCACACAGGGTCCAGGCGAAGCCTCTGTCAGAAAGTCCTCAGCTTGAAAACTCCTCCCCCCACCACCCGTGGATTTCAGGAAGGGCCACCCACCCACAGGGCAGACAAACGTTAGCATCCATGGGGTCACCACTCAAGAGGTGCGGAGATTAGGACTAATCAAAGGCCAGGGAAGTGAGCTTTTGTTGGTGAATCCCCTTGGACTGGGAGCAAATCTCCATCTTGGCAGGAAGGACTCTTACTTGATCAGGGCTGAGTTCTACGAGCGACTGTAAATTCTCAGTAAAACAGCTCCGTTGGGCCTAATTTCAACCACTTAACCCAGAGGTTGCATTCTTGAAGTGTTCTGCCAAACGCATTCTCCGGGCTCGGGAGACCACAGCTCCTGAGCGCTCTTGCATGAAGCAGCTGCATCACTACCAGCCTTGCTGTTCTCACCTGCCTGAACATGAGCTTGAGACTTGGGGTTCCCCATGCCCCTTTCCTTCCATCTCCCACATAAGGGAGTGCCCAAGTGTGGCTTCCTGGCAATGGCAGGTCTATGCTGGTGACCACTGCCCCTGTCAGTTTGAGACCAAACAGCTGGGCAACTCAGTGAAAATCTAGTCAGCTTGGGAAACCCTGTCTAAATGCCTGACTATTTCCATCAGATGCTAAGTCAAGTTGGCGGAACAACAGCTGAAATGGGCAAGCAGGCTCTGAACTCCTGGTCAGTTGGCTGGTCCACACAGTGCCAAAACAACCCATCAAAGTGGCCCAAGCAATGGGTACCTTCAAAACAACTGGGTCAAACTATAACAAAAGATTGACTCAGTTTGAATAACGAGTCAACTTGGTCAAATCATACCAAAGCAATTGTTCAACTTAGTCAAACAAGCAATCAGCTTGATCAAACAACTCTCAAACAACCTGTCTTTAGAATTAAACAAAGCCAAAGCGCAGAACCAGCTCAATAACTAGCCATTAGGTCAGACAATGCTAGAACAATGGGTCAGTTGGGTCAGATGATAGCAACACACCTCGTCTGCTGTAAACAGCCAATCGACTGCCTTAAACAATATCCAAATATTTGGATTAATTCACTCAAACATCCCGTCAGTTCAATCAAACCCAGTCAACTCGGTTAATGAATGCCAAACACCCACCCAGCTTAAACAGCCAGTCAAATGGGGGTAACCATGACAGAACAACTGGTCAACTTGGTGAAACCACCAATCACCACAGCCAAACAAGCAGTCAACCCAATCAAACGAAGCAAAAGCAACAGGTCACACTGGTCACCAAGCAGTAACAAAACACCCACTCCATTCTGTCAAACAACCTCTCAAGCAGGAGAGGCTGTGTGTAAACATTCAGTCAGTTCTATAAAGAGCCAGTTGCCTCGATACCATGAAACCAAAACAACCACTTAACTTGGTTGAATTAATGACAAGGCCAAGTACTTAGGGAGCACCTCTGCTCTGTCCGGCCTTCCCAGGCCAACAGTGCCGGCAGAGGTGGTCGACACAGCTGAGTGAATGGTTCACTTCTTTGTACTTAACCAGAACGTCCATCAGTTCAGTCTCAAAACATCCAGAAAGAAATCAGACCTGTCACTTGATTGGGTAAATAAACTCTTTAACTTGGAGATTGGGTTTCCCAGAGAGAATAGTCATGGGCAGAGGGGGAGAAGCTTTCAGAAAGCTGTTTCTGTCCCTTCCCCCAGCCTGCAGTGGGGTGGGAAGCAGCCGTCACCAGTATCCATTGTTGCAAAGTATTTGGAAGGCAACACTTTTTTCCAGTGGCCAGACCTGCGAGGGGTGAGGCTGCTCCAAGCCTGCGGTGACCTGATGGTGAGCCATGACCCTGTGTGCGGGTCCGTTAATTCTCAGAGCAGGGCACCAGCCCCACAGCACAGCACAAACCTGGTTTCCTGGTTTCCTGTCCTCACTGGGGCCAGAACATTCCTCATCATATCCAGGAGCTCTGGTTATCACTCATTCAGAGCTTAATGAACACAGTGATACAACTGAGCTTTTACTGTGTGCTGGGTGCTAGGCTAACGAGTCCTTCCTATACCCATCCCATGTTATCTCTACATAACTCAATGAGGTCAGTACTATTATCACCTCCCATTTTGTTGTTGAGGTTTATAGGTTACAGAGGCAAAGAAAGTGGTCTGCCGGTCACAAAGCTATTAAGTGGCAGGGCCAGGATTCAAACCAGCTCTAACTTTAGGGGCCATCTGTGCTTCAAAATCCTTGCTGAAAGAAAGGATGAAAGAACGAATTGGCTTGAACTGCAGTGCACAAAAGATGTGACAGTGTGACACATGGAGGTGTGACTTCGTTTGTGAGGTAGACCTGTCGGAAACCTGAATTTCAGTAAAGCTCACTCTCAACTTAGAGTCCACCCTGCTGCTAAGCCCTCTTGCCCAGGAATACCAAGTGGATATTACTCATTCCCCTGAGGCTAGTGGGTCGTGGGGTACCTGGGCCCACAGGCCGGCAGCCTTGAGGTCTGGCTTATAGGACAAGGATGGGTGACTTCCTCAGGTCTGCCCAACCCTCCCACTAAAAGCCCCCTTGGTGCCTGCCTCCTGTACCTGGGTGGCAGGTCTGAGTCTGCCACTGGCCACAATTGACACCCTCCCTTCATTCAGGGAAAGTCCTGTTCACTCACTCTCCACATTAGGCACAGGCCATTTTATTGAACGCTAACACAAATCACCCAGGCAGGAAATGTCGTAAAGAGAAAAGTAATCTTCTGACGGAAAAATAAATTATCAGCAGTGTTCCGAAGGAAAAGAAACATTCTTAAATAATTTCTCTTGCTGTTGGTATTGGCTGGCAGTGTGGGCCAGCCAAGCAAATGGTAATTTCCAAATTAGATTATACATTATGTCATATTAGTTTTATATTAGAAAAACAAACGGGATCAGAGGAGAAGTGCCAAGGTTGGCGGGCTGCGCTTGCCACGTGACCAGCTGCGTTTCCACTGCAGAATGTTTAACGATTCCGGCTGCGGAGAGAGCAAACATTCTGACCAGAACAAGGGTGGGGTCTCCGGGAGGGACAGGAAAGCCCCCCAGGCCAGCCCGCTGTGTGTGTGGAAAGCAGCCAGGGTGGGGTGGTCCCTCAGAGCACTGTCCCATCCTCCGATTTCCAGGGGTCTGGACCCTCCTGGAGGGGCTGGTCCAGCCAGAGTGCTGGATTCTGAGTTTAGGCATTGTGGCCACTACATGCTCACGGGAGCAGCAGGTGGAGGTGCCAGTGTGCGCCCCAAGGAGGAAATACCTGGTAGGGTCCTGTTGGTGTCCCGACTTCCTGTGGAAGTCCTTGGACAGGGGAGCAGACATGTCTGTGTCTCCCCAGAGCACAAAGACAGACAAAGGCAAAGGAGAGGGACTTTAATTCAGAGTCCTACTGCCAGCGCTCCTTTACTGGGGGTTGCTATGTGCCAGGTGATTTTACCTATATTTACTGTTTACACTCACAACCATCCCAGCAGGCCATGGTGCAGATAGAAACGGAGAGCTAGGGGCAACTTGTCTGAGATTGCCTGCCTGGGAAGTGGCAGAGCCTGCATGGCCACTGTGGCTATGGGGCCTGGGGTCTTCACCACCATGCCGTCGGGCGACGAGTGTGCCAGCTTGAAATGCAATGTTTCTGTGATCGGGATGCCCGTGAGTGGTGGGCAGCAGAGGAGGACGGACCGCTGGTCAGGGGGTTACTGCTGCCACTGCGGCTTAGACCCCTGACCCTGGAAGGCCCTTTCTTCCTAAGAAGGTAGCCCAGACCTCTCCACCTGTTTGCGTGCGACTTTAGGCAAATGTCTTGTATAGAACCGTGAGCTTCTCAATGGCAGGGATCTTGTTTGATTATCTCGGGATACTTTGTCCCCAGCACAGAGCAAGATACTATTGTCGGTGGTCACAGTGTTGACAGGAACAGCAGATCTAAGTAGCCAGAACTGGACGTGGGTCAGGGGCCAAGGAGCCAGGGTCGGGGTGTGCTGACCTCTGTTGTCTTCGAGGCTGCCTCCCGGCCCATGGCAGGCATTGCTAACCAGTCACCGAGCTCCTGCCCTCACAGCTCTTCCCAAGCAGCCATCACTAACCCATCAATGTTGTTCCGGAAAAAACCAAAACAAAACAAAAACCTATTTGCCTCTCTTGATGCCCAAACTGGAAGGCCAGTTTGCAGTTGAGAAAACTGACAGAATAGGGAGAGGGAGGCGACTTGCCTGAAGTCACAGAACCACCCCTGGACACAAAGAGATCTGGACAACATCTTCCAGGTCACACTCAGGGTCAAAAGAGGAGACACAGAGGGGCTGGTGAGCAGGTGCTGGACAATAATAGCGTGTGCCCAGCCCTGACCTCACGGCGTCTGGATGAAGAGATAAAATAATCTAGGGGTCAAAGGGGCAACAATGCAGGCTGGAATTCCATCCTTTTGGACATTCCTGTCCTCAAAATAGTTTCCATGTTTCTCAGGGGTTCTGGGTTCTAGTTCCAGCTCTTGTCTGGCACCCTACCTCCTCTCTGGACCTCAATTTTTCCATCTGTTAAATTAGGTCAGGCATGGTGCTCAAGCTCCAGAAGCTGTAAAATCCGACTGGCTGTAATATTCTAGGATTCTGAACTCCATTTCAGCCCAGATCCTCCCAAGATGCCACTGCTCCTTGGGATGAGTCAGGAACCCTGGGAAGCTGCAGTGATTCCTTTGGACCACCAGGGGGAGAGGGAGCATTCCGCATGATTCCTGCTTAACTTCTGTTCTGACCCCCCTGGTGGTCTGGAGGGTTACTGCTCTTCCTGACTTGTTTCCTGTGTCCGGATGGAGTACTCAGTTGATGGGGATTACCTGATCTGAAAACACAAGCATTCATTCACTCACCAAGTACTCTATGAGTCCCTCCTCGGGGCCAGGCCTTTAGCTGGGTGCTAGGGACCCTGTCTCTTCCCCTTGAGGAGCTTGCAGCCCAGTGCAGGGGCAGAAATGCATGGAAGCCAGCCCCAAAGCAACATGTGCTGTGACTAGGGTAGCGGAGGTCCCATGGGAATGCTGGGGAACCTTCCTGGTAAGTCTTCCTGGAAAAAATGACGTCTGGGCCCAATCCTGAAGGATGAGGCAAAGTTCAGCAAGAAGGACAGAGGGAGGGGGTACGTGCTCCAGGTAGAAGGAGCAGCACAAGCAAAGGCCCAGCTGCAGGAGACAGAGTGAGTCGTGGGTAGGGAACTGCAGAAGTTCTTCGACTGGAGGGCAGAACTGTGGGTGTGAGAGGCAGGGAAGCAGAGCAGGGCCAAGCATTCATTCGCTCAAAATATTTGTTGGTTATTTACTGAACACCAGGTTAAATTATGCACGGCCTTGCACAGCATTCTCAAATCCTAACTGATTTTCTTTCCTGGGCCCTTGCCTGTGTGCCTATAACATTTATAGTAAGAATTTGTTCCTAAATTTAGTTCATTTCTGTTTGTCTTTTCCTGTCTCCCCATGCAGATAGCTGCACTGAAGGAAATTGGAGCAGGAAACTGGGCTCAGGACTGAGGATAGATAGCATCAGGGATACTGTAGTCCAGGACAGGTGAGATAACAAGGGCAGGAGCCAAGGGCCTGGCCAGGCCAGCTGGCCTCTGCTGTCTCTCCTTGACTGTCCATGTCCGTCTCCATAAGGCATGAGATCCAGCAGCCTCACTCCACGCAGAGCTGCCCTTTTCACCAGCCTCTGTGCTTGGTCCTGCATCTGGATGTGTTCGCTCCCAAGGAGAGAGCGTTTGCAGGTATGGAGCCAGGGCACTGCTCGGGAGTACAGGGGTGGGGAGCATCCTGGGCCGGCTGGTGCAGAGGCTGGAGTGGGGTGGTTGAAGGGGCAGGAAGGTAGAGAGGATACTTGGGGCAAGAGCTCTCTGAAGGAAAGTCCCAGAACATGGAGGAGGTGGTGTCTCAGTCAGGAGGCAGATTCTGTCCCCAACCTGTCCACACCTCTACCCTGTGCAGCACCCAGTCCCTGGGAGAACTGGTGATCCTGTTGGAAGGTAAGCAAAAGGGAGCTCTCATTCACTGAGCAATCACAGTGTACCAGGAGTTTTGCTCACATTCTTTCACTGAAATACCCCAATAACCTTGTGAGGGAAGGAGATTCCCCCATACTGTATGGTGGCTGGATCATAGCACAAGCACAGAGAAGTTTAGTAACTTGCCCATGGCTACACAGTCAGAACGTGTTGCTGTTGGGATCAGAACTCGGGCTGATTCCCTAGTCACTTTTCGCTGGGGTGTGCCACTGTGGCTCTTTGTATTGTGGTCTCCCTTTTTTCCTAGATGCAGCACACCATTCCCTATCTGCACTTCCTGGTCTGTCTGTATGGAATAACACCTCTTCTGTCCATATTCTTTACCTGGTGATAGTCTCACTTTTTCAGGTCTGGTTCATATGTCCTTTGTGGAAGGTTCTTTGCCCTTCCAGGTAGATTTTATTTTATTTTGTTCATCCACCTATCCTTCACCATCCATCCCTTTAACCCCTAACTTGTTCCTGAAGGATTTTTGGCTATCTAGGTAGAGTTAGTCGCTGCCTCCTCTGGGATTCTACAGCACTTTGTGAGACAGGTAAGCGCCACCACCCATGGTTGCATGGATTTGTTCGTGCATCTGTCAGTCCGTCAGCCTGAGGGCAACAGGGTCTGACTCTGTTCCTGGCACTGCCCAGCACAGAGTGTGCTTCCCGTTCACCTTGCCCTGACTCTTCTTTTGCATGGAAACTTTCTCAAATTTGGCCTGTTCCTTAAGGAGACTTTTCAGTGTCTGGAGTGACTTTGATAACATTTTGTGTGTGTGTGTGTGTGTGTGCGCACGCGCCAGGAGTGATGCTGCCAAATCACTGTGAGATGGCAGAACTGAATTAGAGACGCCACTCACAAGTGGTTCCATTTGCTTTCCCCAGGACCATGGGTGATCCTAGAAGTGTATAGAATTCTGGCTGTTTAAAGGGCCCTATAATGGCCTCATCAGCCTGGGTTGGGTAGGTGAACCTTTGCTCAAAACCAGGCGAGGCCCAATGGCTCTGGGGGCCTCTGGGGGCCCGTGGAGGGATGCTGGGGCATGAGCCAGTTTTGCATGGGGAGGGGCTGAACATTACTCAGTTTTTTCTAGGTTGTGTTGTGGTAACAGACACACCATAGCACACCCCAAATAGGGGCTTTACAATAACAAGTTTACTTTTCGCCCACATTATATTTTGTCTGTGGTGGCTGTGGGTTGACTGTGGCTCTGTTGCACATGTCCTCTTTATTCCAGGATCCTTGCAAAGCAGCTGCCCCTACTTGGGACATGACATAACCAGGGCAGAGAGCAGAAAGAGAAATGACAGAACCACACAATAGCTCCTACTGCCACTTTCAGTCACATCCCATTGCCCAAAGCAAGACTCATGGCTGAGTCAATGTAACCCTTCCCACAGGAGGTGCTGCAGCTACCTGCCAGTGGGCAGTGATGCAGACACCTCTCATGGGGAAGGGGCAGTGACTAATCTGGATCAAGAACACAGCCTGTCATGGGCCAGAACTGTGGTGCAGACTCACACCAGCTCCCCCTACTATCCTTGTATGGCTCAGGCACATGCTTTTTAAGAATCTGTGATGCCTCTGGAGAAAAAAGATCCCCTAACTGGATATAAAAGCATGGCTGGGGCTGCAGAAGTTCGTAGGAATGCAGAGAAAGGAGGGGCAGGTGCAGATGAGCTGGTCAGAAGAGAATTCTACCCTTTGCCCAGCAAACTCTTACTCTTCTTTCAGCGTCCAATTTTAAATGTTACCTCCTTTAAGAAGCTCTGTGGGATTGAACCCTGTGAGCCAGGTTTGTGCTCTTCCCAATGCTCCTATGACTTTTGCTTTTCTCATTTCATATCTACTGCCCAGTGTGTGATGTCTGTTCATGTGTCTGAATCCCCAAGGAGCAGGAGTAAGCTGGAGCTGGCTCCTACCTGCTCATGAGAGTTAATAGCATATATCTGTTCCCAGGTCCATGTTCATTCAGTGGCACTATGTGGGCAACTTGGAACTGGCCATGGTTGGAGTATTTACCTCACTGAAAGCAGCAGATGCTACAAAGAAGGCAGGGGCAGTTGTTAAAAACTTGAAGTCAGCCATTGCCCAGTGGTGTGGACAACACAAGGACTGGGGTGTGCCTTGCTCACCCCTGTGTTCCTAGAATGTCTGGCGGGGGCTGGCAGCTCCACCAGGAGTGCCTGGCTAAATGAGCAGCTGGAAGAATGAGTGAGTGAGTGGGTGGGTAGTGGAGTGGAACGGTGAACAAATGAATGTCTAGCTGGACATCTGCCTGTTTTTCCTCCCAACCTCCTCCTTTTCCCAGGGCCCTGGCACTGTGCTCATCGCCCCAGGGGAGGCATGTGACAGGGCAAACACAGGGGGCCTGCAAGTCTTTCTGGCTTTTGTTCTCCACCTCTCCTTGCTTTTGGAATTGAGAGTGTTTACAGAGGAAGTAAAGGAGAGAGAAGGGATAAACAGAGTGTCTGGAATAAACTTAAAGGGGAGGAGAGGAGAGGAGAGGCATGGCCAGGCCCCTGGGTCCTAAGCAGCTTTGCTGGGCAGTGATAAAATCCCTAAGAGGAAGGGTTGTGGGTACATACCAGACCCAGTGCCTGGCGGTGGCCGTGGGCAGCCAGGTCTGCAGGGCCCTGTCCCCAGCCCCATACCTTGATATCCTATAAGGTCCCCAAGACACAGGGGTAAGAAATTAAGTTATAGGGAAAAAAAAGTGACATATCTTGCAGGGCCAGGTTTAGGCACTGGCACCTGTTTCCTATAAGGGGCCATAGAGTAAGTAGTCTCAGCTTTGCGGCCATACAGTCTCCGTCACGCTATTTAACCCCTCCAGTGCAGGGCAAATGCAGCAACAGGCATATGAAAATGAATGAGTGTGGCTGCGTTCCAATAAAACTTTATTTGTGGGTACACATTTAAATTTCTTGTAATTTTCATGTGTCTTAAAATATTCTTCTTTTGATTCTCCCCTCCAAATCCCTCCACCCTGCCCCTGCAACCATCTAAAAATGTAAAAGACAATCTTCGCTCACAGGTAGGTGGGTGGCTGGTTGGATTTGCCTCGTGGGCTATAGTTTGCTGACTCTGATCCAGAAGACTGAGTGTGTGGAGGAGCCAGTCTGTCAGCAAGTCCCTAGGGTGAGCATGCCTGGACAAAGGGGGTGGACAGCACAAATCTGTCTGGAGAGAGGATACCCCTTCCTCTCTCCCTTTGCAACCTCTACCCTCTGGCCCTGCCCTGGCTCCCTGGGCCCTGGGGCATTCTGCAGCAATCCAGGTGCTGGCCTGTGAGAAGCTGGGTCCTCTGTGGGCGGGTGGCTGGGTGGCTGGGTAGCTGGACTCAGCGAGGCAGGCGGCCGGCCATGTTCAGTCTCCGGGAAATGAGTGTGGACACGGCTTGGGCCCAGGGGGTGGCCCACCCTGTTCTGCCCAGATCAGGTTCCCGGCAGTGTCTGAGCACTATAAACATAATAGCTGGACAGGCCACCTCTCCTGAGACCCAGTGGAGGCGGCTCTGCCCAGGAGGAAGGCAGGATTGGGGCTGACAATTTGACATAAACCACGGGGCAGTGTCCAGCGGCTGGGGAAGCCCGGAGCCCCCCTCTCCCATGCCCCCATGCTCACTCTAGTGGCAGCTGCTCCCAATTACTTTCCCCAGTGGAGCCAGGGATCTTTGAAGTGGGGAAACATGTGAGGGGTCCTCCAGCTACCCCCCTGAAAGGGATGGGGAAACTGAGGTCCAGAGAGAATCGGACACTTGCTTAAGGCTGGGCAGTTATTGCCAGACTGGGGATAGAAGCTTGGTCTCTAGTCTCATCAGGCAGGGCTCTGGACCCCTGCCAGATGATCTGGAGATGGAAGACACTTCGGTGGCTTCTGGGACCCTGTCCCTTAGCCTTCAGCTGCCCTGAGGCCAGGATTCTTTTGGACACATTGAGGAGCACTGGAGTCAGGAGACTTGATCAGCAAGCCCACCACTAGCTGAGGGGCCTTACCACACCCCGTGAGTCTGAGCATATTCATTTCTAGATAAGAAAGCAGGCTGGGCATGGTGAGGTGACTTGCCCAAGGTCACTCAACTAGTCAACGGGAGAGCCAAGATTCAAACCCAGGCTTGTCAGATTTCTAAGTCTACATTCTTCACAGTGACCCCCTAGTTCCAGCTCTAGCCCTGACTTGTTGTGGAACTGCAGGCAGGTCCCTCCCCTCTGGGCAGCACTGGGCGGCCTCCAAGGGCTCTCCAGGGAGAGCCCATCTGTGACAGATGCAGGCACATGCACACTGACATGAGCACACAATCACATGTATGCTTGGACATGATACACATGTGTCAATACTCATAGCCTCTTGGTGACATGCATACCAGCTCCTGTGTCCAGGTATGCTTTTCTCTGAGGTTGTGCGCATACTCACACGTGCACACACACATGCACACCCCTACATGCATACTTTTCCACTGCAGCTCTGGTGGGCGTGGCGCCACCCGGACTTGGGATTAACAATCCTCTCGGGGGTTTTTATACTTTCACCTTCTTGTTCCCGACACATTTCAAAGTTCTGTTCAGAGTAAGATCTGAGGATGGGGGGCCAAGGGGCTGGAAAGTGGAAAAACAGGAGATTTGGAAAATTCTTGTCATTTTTGAGCTCTTTCCAAAGACGCCCACGGGAGACACAGTGAGGCCTGCCGACGTCCAGCCTCAGGCTGGCCCCACTGCCAGGGAGCAGGCCTCCTGCCTCCACCTCCCTCGCCCCCGCCCCCACCTTTCTGGCCCATTGAGGGGACCTGCTGGAGAGCACTGTGCATGCTCAGCTCAGTCCTCCCCAGACCAGGCCACCCCAGCTGTGCATGCCCTGCTGTGGGCTGATAACAACCGTAGCTGACATGGAGTTCTTGCTGAGTCCCAAGTCCCAAGTGCAAGCTGAATGTTCTAAGTGCTTTACACATATTGATTTATTTTTGCAACAATGCCTATGTGGTATAAACTATGGCTATGTCTGTCTTACAGACAAAGAAACCAAGGCACAGAGAAATAAAACAATTGGCCCTATGTCACACAGGCAGAAAGTGGAAGAGCCAGGATTTATGTCCTAGCAATCTGGCTCCAGAGGCACCATCATGTGCTGGGAGTGCCCACTGGTCTTCCTGCCTCCAGATTTACCCCACTAGCTCTCCTTCCTCTGCAGCTGGAGGGTCCTGCCTGAAGCCCACATGTATCCCTCTGGATGACGCAGTTTCCTTCAGGGTTCTGGGCCTTGGGTGCAGCCAGGGCTGGGAGTGGGAATGCTGCACTGTGCAGTAGACTGAGGTCCTGCAGTAGCTGGAGCAGCAGCCACAGTGGTGGACACATCTTTGTCTCCAGCCCTGCTTGGCTGCCTGCCCGCCTCTCCATCCACATGGTGGAAATACTGAGGAACAAGGGCCTTCCTGTCTTCCTCTCTTTGCCCCTTTTCTAAAAATAAGCTGGAAGCTTCTCCTCATCTGCCCCCAATTTTCTCCTGCTTGACCCTAATGACCCTACGCCGTTGGATGAGGCCACATGTGTGCCCACTGCTGGACAGATGGGTTGACCCCTTGGTGCAGATGGTGGGAGCAAGGAGCCCGCCCTGGCCTCTGCCCCAGCCCAGCCGGCCCCTCCAGCTATGCCCTTCCTGGGAACAAAGCACCGAGCCCGCCCTGGTCTGCGGTGGGGTGAAGGAGAAATTGTTTGTAACAGGAAGCTCCACCCAGGTTTTATGGGCCATCATGATAATAATAATCATCACCCACATTTGTATACACTAACCACTTGCACATGTTATCTCCTTTAGTCCATGCAACCCGTCCTTCAGATTGGTATCATTGTTCATACTCATAGGAGCGCAGAGAGGTTCATTTACTTCCCTGAGGGTGCACAGGGAAAGGGTGAGGCCTGGATTCAAATGCAGGTGCTCTGATTTAAAAGTCTCCCTCCTGTTTGCTGACATCTGTACCAGGGAGCAGTTTTGCAGTTTTGTGCCCAGTGATCTTTGTGCCATTCTTTCGGCTCCCATTGTAGAGGCTTCTGTGCGTGTCAGGCGCTGTGCTGGGAGCTCCGCCACGACCTGGGAGGCAGGGGTCATTAAACTCACTTTGAGGAGGAGGACACTGACACTCAGAGATGTTGTCATGCATCATGCTAAGGCCGTTCTGTAGGAAGAGCTGACATAACGGTTTGGACTGAGGGCTGCCTGACTTCAAAGTTTTTCTTCTCTGAAACAATTCATGGCAGTTGGCATCACGTGCTTCATTTTAATTGATTAATTTGACACAACAGCTTCCCAGTGTCTGCTCTTTGCCAAGTGTAGGGACACAGGGATGAACAAGACACATGGAGCTGCCCTCGTGGGCTTCGTGATCTGGCGGGAGATGGATGCGTAAATGGTAATTATGGTGCAGGGTGATAAACCATTATTAACTGTAATGGTTAGCTTTGCACACTGTTTATAGCTCATTGAGGGCCCCAAATGGAAATCTGGCCATTTCCATGTCTGCTAAAAGTGGTCTAATGGCTTCACTGTTGCTGTAGCATCACTTCTGCATCTTTTGCCTGAGATTCAAGGCCCCTGTGATATGGCAGAGGCTACCTCTGCACCCTCAGCCCCTGCTAGCCCCCTACCTCACTGTGCTCCAGCATTACCATCATGCTGGGCCTTGGCCTGGGGTGCCTTCTTCCCCACTTCCAGCTTTCTCCTGGTTAACTCTTACCCTGCACAACTCAGCTCAAATGGTAACACTCCGCCCCCCTCCCTGCCCCCACCAGGCTAGGTGGGAGGGAGTTTCCTGTTCTTGAAGAACCAAGGATGGTATTGTGAACCAAGGATGGGAGATTGGGGACAGGAGACAAATCACTGAACCTCTACAGGCTTCAGTTTCCTCTTCTGTAAAATGGGCTCAAAAAGCAGACCACCTATATAGGGAAATAAAGGCTTTGTCTGAGGGAGGCCCAGTGACCTGTAGAGGTGAAGAGGAGGAGTGTAAGCAGCCTGTGGGGTCAGGAAAGCTTTCCGAGGACTTGTTACGGAGGATGAGCCTCAGGTGATGTTTCTTTAATAGCTAACACTCACTTCGTGCTTACTCTGTGCCCATGCTGTTTGCGCATGCTAAGCCCTTTAATCCTTGCAACAGCTCTGTGAGGCAGTTACTGTCATGATCCCCATTTTACACATCAGGAAACTGAGGTACAGAGAGATTAGGTGACTTGCTTGGGGTCACACAGCTAAGAAGGGATGAAGCCTGGATTCTAACCCAGGCACTTGGCTCCAGCATCCATGCTCTAACCACTTTGTCATCACAAGGGACAAGAATAGAAGTGGAGAGCATGGCTCACTTCCGCCTGGGACAAACATTGTTGCATATAATAAAACAAGGTAGGGTGAGTGCCCTGGTCCCTTCATGTCCCAGTGAACACAGGGCAGTGCCTCGTGGGCCTACGCACGCAGGGATACCAGCTCCAACTCCACCCACCCCTGGGCTTTGAAGCCCATCTCTGTGAGTCCCCCTATGCCCCAGGGCACCTCCTCCTCTGCGTGGCCTCTTCTGGCCACCAATGGCTGGGCCTGCACACTCCCTGGGGGCAACTGCCCAGTGTTAGAGGCAGGCAGAGGGGCCTTCTTCTGCTTACCTCACAGTGAGGGACCTCAGACCCAGCGAGAGGGTAAAGGATTGGTCAGTCTCCAAAATGGTAGCTTGAAGCTGAGGTTCTGGACTCAGTGGCGGGAGCATCTGGGGATGCCCGTCACTTCTGTTTTGGTGCACTGCGGTGTGAAGAGGATTGGGTGGGAAAACCTTGGCTGAACATCTAACACCAGGCCTGCCCACAGTGTGCGCTCGGTGCCTGGCTCAGAATTCAAGGCTTCTGACTCCTGTCCAATACTTTTTCCACTCCATAGTGCCCACCTAGTCCATTCTGTTCCCCTCCTCCTCCACATAAATATTTGTGGGAACAAGGACCAAAGGAGAAAGAAAGAGGAGGGAGGGAGAACAAAGTGAAGGGAGGAAAGAAATAGTCCTGATTTTGCTCTAAGGGTCCTGAGTTCTGGTCCCTGACCTTGAACAAGTCATTTCATGTGTCTTGTTTTTTTTTCCTCTATCAGAAAAATGGGCTGTGAAAACTTCCTTGGTCACAGGCAGGAAGTACCTTTCCTTCCCTCAGGATTTGGGTGAATGCCTGTAGAAGTCACCTAGAAATGGGGCAGTGGGGGAGGGAAGTGGGATAACTGTCCCGCTTCTGTCCCACAGACATGGCAGTGGAGAACGGGCCATGTCTGCTCAGCTCTGCCCTCCGCTGCTGGGGATCTCAGAACCCAGAATCAGGGCTGTTTATTTTCATTTTCCGGTCAGCACCCGTGTCTCCCTGCACCCACTTCTCTACCCCCAACCCCCTGAAATCCAAACTGCGGTAGGGGCCTGGATGCTAAGTCAGTGGAATTATTTTTCTGACTGGCCCCCAGACTCAGGAAAAACAAAGTGCCCCACATTTGCAGGCACTTTTACTGCCTTCAAGGCACTTTTTCTGACTGTGCCCTAAGGAGGTTTTCACAGCCCATTTTTCTGATAGAGAAAAGGACCAAGATGCACAACATGACTTGTTCAAGATTGGGGATCAGCACTCAGGACCCTTAGAACAAAATCAGGATGATTTCCCTTCACTTTGTTCTCCCTCCCCTCTCTTTTCTTTTTTCCATAAATATTATGTGGAGGAGGGGAACAGGAGAAAGAATGGACGAGGTGGGCGTTATGGAGTGGAAAAAGTATCGGACGGAAGTCAGAAGCCTTGAATTCTGGTCCTGGATTTGCCATTGATTTACTATGTCACCTTAAACAAGATATTTTCTCGCTCTTAGCCCCAGGTTATGATAATACTTTGGTTATGTATAATATAAAATATAAATACATTTGTTTGTATTGGGCTTTTGGTTCATATTAATAAGCTGGGGAAAGGAGTTGTTACTTCCATCCTTTTATTGTACTTGGAAAAATTGTTGTAAGAATGTAGTCATTAAAACCTTTTTTTTTGTTCTTATGTCTACCTGCCCATCTAACCATCTAACATCCATCCATCCATCCTCTGTCTCTCTGCTCTGTGTCATTCACAACAAGAGAAAAGACCATAATATTTAATGCCTGGCACAACCATCATCTACTCCAGGTGATTTCCCAGCTTTCCTCATGGAAACTGACTGCCCATCCCTTTTTCTCCCTGGACAATGTCTGTCCCTCCAGTATCACACTCTCTGGTTTGCCTTTTGTGATGATGAGTCTTTAACCAGACTGGGCGGTCCCGAAGCTGATCCATTCAGTGTTGTCAGCATTGCCCAGCCCTCAGCATCCGTGAATGTTCCCTGAGTTCACGGTCATCAAGTCCATCCCAACCCCAACCTAATTCATCCTCAGCTTTCTGGAATAGAGTGAGGAGCATGGAGAGTCTGCATGGCAAATGATTGCCTCTGATGGCCTCTTTTCTTTGGAATCTTCATCTTATTCTTCTTATAGAGAGGCCTTCTCACTGCCTCTTTAGCAATTCAGAGACATTGAGTCCAACTCCTGGTTACAAAGCAGGCAGAGGAGACTTGAACGGAAGCGTCATCTTGTGCCAGTAAGCAGTCCACAGGGTCTGCACACGGAGCCCTGCTCCAAGGGCAGTAGGCTCTGCATCACTGGCCTCCCTGCCCCCTTCCCTCTTCCCAGCCTGCCCAGCCAGGCCAGCTAGCCCTGCTGTACCAAGGCTTGCTGGTTGTCCTGGCCAGACACTGGGGCTGGGTGGGAATTGGAGGGTGGGGAGTTTATTTTCTGCCTCAGGCCTGTTCCAGAGCTGCCAGACCTCTGCTGGCTGGCCGGGCTAGCCTATTCTTTCCTGGTTCTGGCCAGCTGTGGTGGTCCCTAGAGCCACTCTGAGTGACAGGGGTCGGGCATCCCCCGGTGCCTGCAATGTGTCATTGGAAGCTGTGAGCTGGCCCCCCAGCTTCTCTGCTCCCAAGGGCCAGTCCCCACAGGGAAAGGGCACTTGATGGGCGGGCCACAAACGAGCTGTCAGCAGAGGTGGTCCCACTCCTCCTGTTTCTCCCCACTCCCTCCCTCAGAATCCTGCTCTCAGCCACATTGGAAGAATTAAGAGCTGCTGGCAGAGGGAGGTGGCTGGTTCCCATGGTGGGGACCATGCATAAGTCCTAACACATTGACACTGCGTGTGTGTGCTGGCTGCAGGGAGAGGACCCTGACTGGGATGTTGTCCTGGGGACTCTGTGTACAGGGCCTACCCAGAAAGCCTTCCTCCCTGACTGGCCTCATAGCCTTTCTGGACCAGGGTGACGCCTCTAGTATTTTTCTCATTCTGTTTTGCATCTGTTATAGATTCTGCTCATCGAGTGTAGAAAGGGTCCAGTCTGGGATCTGGTTCTTGGGTCTTGGGTTGAAATTCTCTGCACAACCTTGGAGATGTCCTTTCCTTTCTAGGTTTCCATTTCCTTAAGGGGCTGCAAAGGTCTGAAGAGCCACTGAGTTGGTCACCAGAGACACAGATCTTCACATTTAGGAAGGGCCTCACGTCTGCTCTCTTTTCCCCCTGCAGCTATTCTGTGTTGCTGGTACTCTCACACCCATTTCACAGATAAGGAGATAGCTCAGAGAGGGGAAGGAATCACATAGCAGGGGTGGAAACCAAGTCTGTCATGTTACAAAGCCCATGCTCTGTCAGCTTCTCTCTGCCCTTCCAAAAGTCCAGTGTTCTATAAGTCTCAAGTGCCTGCTGTGTACCTGACCCCGAAGGGCTGTGGAGCAGCTGGGGTCTGTGGCCCCTGCCCTCACTGAATGGGGAGCTGCAGTCCAGGGAGCAGTCAGTTCTGCCAGGCGGGGTCTCCTGTGCTTAGAGGAGTGGTCTGGGCAGCCAGGGCAGCAGGAGCAGGCACAGTTGGAGTCCAAGGACTGCTCTCCCAGGGAGCAGGGCTCCACACAAGAATCTCAGGGACAGGGCTGAGGGAGACGGGATCATGTAGATGCCCCATCTCTACAAAAGTCCAGGCACAAACTTGCTGCCTCCCCTCTCTTTTTGTGATGATTCAATCAGTCCTCCGTTCCTCTCATTGAGAAGTAATAATGGTTAAACATTGTCTAGGGTGCCAGCTGCTAGCCATGTGCTGTGTGAAGCCTTTTACATGAATGTCATTGTGGAAGTCTCACAACCACACTGTGGACATTTAGAGATGAGGGAATGGATTCGGTGGGTTGGAGGCCCTGGATCAAAGTCTCTGGCTACAAGTGGCTGAGCAGGGGATTTGATCCCAGGGCTGTGTGGGACTGGGTTACCCTTGCTGCCAGGCCACTTCCTGGGGAAGCAGGAGAAGCAGAAGCTACCACCAGTCCTTCCCAGCCCAGCCCAGCTCAAACAGGAAGCAATTAGATGGGCTCTGTGGGGTGTGGGAGAACTTGGATGAGGATATCAGGGCATACCCAGTCCTCTCTCTGGTCCTCAGGTGGCACAACTGTCCAACAGCCCTGTTTCAGGAGGTTCCTGGGAGGTGTGGAAGGGCTTCGAGGTACCTAAGGTCTAGTCCCAGGTAGAGTGAGGTGGGCAATTTGGGGTCTAGACCACCAGGAAAGGCATAGCTGCTCCAGTCTGGACGGGGCACTCATCTTTCAGTGGTGATGGCACCTCCAGTGCTCACCTCGCAAAGCACCAGGGCTGGAACTGGTGACACATGGATTTGATTCTTGGGAAGTCTGCTTGGGGGACCTGGGGTAGGGCAGCAGGGGTGGAACAGCTGATCAGCCCCAAAATAGCATAGCCTGGAATTCCGAGGGGCTCAAGGGCACCCCACTCCAAATTTAGAAGTGGCTTGGAGCGTTCTTTGTAGCCAGTACCGTACATGGGTGGCTCTTCAGTGACTGAGCAGGCACCTTGCACTAGCTGCACCAGGGCAGGAGAGATCAGGGGTCTGGTCCCAGTGCAGCCTGTCCCTGGCTGAGTGACCTGGGCAGGGCAGGCCACCTTCTCTGGACCCTCCTTTTCCTTCTGCTCTGGTTGTCTGATAATTACTGTTCTGGCCATCTGGCAAGATGGTTAGGAGGATGCAGTTGGACAAATGTAAATTGTCACGTGCTGTATATATGTCTTTTGTCACTACAAAAGAGAAGACACCCTCGAAGGGCCTATTTCATGATAGTCTCTGGGTGTTTGTGACAAGCCTAAACTCTCTTTGATGAAGTTCACAGCTTCCAGTGCCTTCCTGTGACTCCCAGCCTCTTATCTTCGATGGTCCCTGTCACTTCTTAGTAGGAAATGCTTCCTTTGAATGAGTTAAAATCAGAACAGTCCAACCACAGAATGAGCTGCCTTGAGGTAGTGAGCCTTTTGTTATTCAAGACAGATCCAGAGAAATTTCCCTGACAGGGAAATCACCTATGGCCTAGCCTAGATGTTGCTGAGCTTCCTCTGACCCTCAGAGTCTGGCCATCTGTCTGCAGGGTCTATACTCTCCCTGCTCCCCCTGCTATGGGAGAGCCTTGTCCGGGTCTGAGGCAGACGTTCTACCCATCGCACCTCTGCACCACTCTAGATTAAACAGCCTCAGCACATGCACTGCTCAGGGTCTAGTCCTTGCTGCACACAGGCCTCCTCTTTGGGCATTCTCCAATGTTCTGGTCATGTAAACCCCAGGCTCACAGTTTCCTCACCTTCCAAATGGAGATGCTAATGCCTGGCACTCCAGTTTTGCAGAGCTCTGTAGGGAGGAGATGACATCAATTCACAGGCACCTCAGAAACCACCAAGTCCAGTTCCATTTCAATGATTCTCCTACTCTGGAGAGAATAGGCTGAGATCTAGGGAGAGTGGACAAGTTCAAGGGTACAGATGAGTCAGTGATAGAGCTAGTTCTTGCATCCAGGTTTCTCAGAGTCCAATCCTATCCTCAGAGCACGCTCAAGTACTGGAGGGGTCTGACATCACAATTACGAACCCGAGTTTGAGTCTTGCCACTTACTGGCTGTGAGGCTTGGGGCACACAGCCTTTGGCCTGTGCCCATTCTGAAGCCCCAGCCACTCTGCTATAGTTTTCCTATCAGGACATTAGAGTGCCACCTTGTGGAGTTGCCGGAGGGGGCGGGGGGCATTGGACAGGGTCACAAGGGGAGGAGGCCAGACTCTAAGGCATGAGGCTGTGGGTGGCAGCACAGGATGGGCAGGCGGGAAATGCTCAGTGCTCAGGATGGGGAGTGGAGGGGGTGGGAAGTCAGGGATGCCTCTGGAATGGGGAGTGAATGAGGTCTGCCTTCAGTGGGGCTTCTTGTCAAATACTTACTCATCCTTCAAGTCTTAGCTCAAAAGAGTTGCCTCCAGAAGTCCTCCCTGGGTCATGAGCAGAGCCGGCCCTTTCAGGCTCCCTTGCATTTTGTGATGCCTGCTGACAGAAGCTTTTTAAGACTGTAGGGGAGACAAACAAACTTGGGATTGAATGCTTCACTAACTGTATGACCTTGGGCCTTAGTTTTCTCAACTGTGAAATGGATGCTGACAGAATCAACCTCATGGAAGTGCTGTGAAAATTAAGTGTTTGGGTTAATATTAAGAATATGCAAAATAAATGGTAGCCATTATGATGATGATAATGATGATGATGATGACATTCCTTTGCTCACTCATTCAAAAACCCTGGACATACCTCTTCTCTGAGTTCTAGCTGGGCACTAGGGACACAGCAGGGATCCAACAGTCCCTGACTCCAGGAGCTCAGAATCTCAGCCACCAACCTGCAAACCCAAGGTGGGGAAAGTTGCAGTGGGCTTCTCTGAGACCCTGAGGACACACAAAAGGAGGCCCCCAGGCTACTGGCAGCAGTCAAGGCTTCCTCGGGAGGTTTGAACTGAGAGCTGAAGGTTGAGTTGACTTTGGTCAGGGCGGCAAGTTGGAGAAAGTTGCCTCAGGCGAGAGCACAGCATACTCCAGGGCCCTGAGGTGGGAGGGGGCAGTAGGGAACCCTAGGCAGATTGGGGTGGTTGGAGCAGAGAGTGGATTTCTACCAATGTCTGGGGATCATCTCCTCACCTAGGTGGCTATGGAGAGCCAAGGCCATAAGGAACCTTCAGGAGGGGGTGAGTTTGGATGATGATGCAGATGCGTGACAGTGATTTGATGTCTGGGAGGTGCTGTTCAGGTCCTGCCCCTCAGAGTGCTGCTTGCAATGGGCTTACAAATAGTCCCTCAGGTGAGGATGTGCAGGCACTGGGAAGTGAGGCCATGCAGTGCTTGAGGTAATCGGGATGGCGCTTTGTGGTCAGGAATGCTCAGTCCCCGATTTCCATCCTGGAAAGGTCCGGAGGTTGCTGAGTTCTCCACCGTGCGGCTGTGTCCTCTGTGCCTAGCACAAGGTGGCACTGAGCAGGTGTTCATAAATGTCAAAAAATCAGACTGAGGTGGCCATTCAGATGGAGGAAGGACCCACAGAGAGGGGCAGGGTCTCACAGTGAGACAGAGGGGCCCCGCCCACCAGCAACAGCTGGCCTTCTCTGTTCTATCCACTCGATCAGGCTCCTGTTCTCCCTTCAGCTTGGTGCACAGAGTCCTCACAGAGGAGAACTCGGGCAGGCTTAGCTGGTAGTCACCTCTGCCCTCCCCAGGTTCTGAGCCCTGACCCTGAGGACTGCCCATGGGCCAGCGGCAACCTTCCCAGGCCTCTTGGAAGCCATCCTGGTCTTCTTGATGAAAGGCATCTGGGGCCTGCCAGCCCCTCCTCCACCCAAGCGGGAAACACAATCCGCTGATAACGATCTAATATTTATACAACGCCTTTCTACCAGATGCATCCCAACAAAGTTTACAAGCTGTCCCGGCTGACAATGTATTCCAGACCCACTCCCTGGCCCCGCCCTGCCCCCAAGCTCCAGCCTTTCATCCTCGGGCCCCAAACTCCAGCAGATACTCCTGAGTCCACCTGAGGGATAGGGAACCCAGCTGGGCATGGAGGGGTCAGCCATTCCCATTCCCTTTCTGGGCATTGCATGACAGAGAGACATGACTGGGAAAAAAGAGCTATCCAGGAGAAGGTAGGGCCACGCTTGGGGTTTGAAGTTTGGCCAAGACTCACAGCACCCAGCCCTCCACAGCCTCAGACTGTGGGAGGGACACAGAGAGGGCCTGCGCGAATGTACCTCCTCAGTCACTTCCTCCTGGGCCAGCTCCATGAATGGGGATTTGTGTTCATTCCCGCCCATAAATGGCCCCTGGTCACCAGGGCCGTGTTCCGTGTCAGAGTCCCTGACCACCGGTCTTGGACAAAACCTGCTTTGTGAAGTCCGGGTGGAAGACAAACAAATGATTATTACCTTCATTTATCCCCTCCCCGACCTTCTTGTCTTGGCCTGCAGTTAAGACCTTTTTTCTCTGTCAACAATCTTGACTTTGTTCTCTGAGAAGGAAACAGCTCTGGGAGGGACTCCCAGAGATGCTGCTTGCAAGAAAACCATTTGGGAGCAGGGTGAAAAAAGACAGAGGTTACAGGAAATGGCAGACATTTTTTGTTGAATTAAACCATTAGGAGTGACCCCCAAACCAGAGCGAGGCAAAGGGAACAACTGGATACATTTAGGTCAGGACAAGCAGCCAAGTGAGGAGCTGAAACCAATTACCATAAATGAATGTTTCTCTTTTATTCACGACCACCATGCCTGTTCCCAGGATGCTCTTGGGCGTCTTATAAAAACAGATGAACTCTCTGGTTTTGTTTGGGGAGTTATTAGCTAATGCAACTGTTGAGCAATTTATCAAACATTAACACATGCTGCAATTAATGACCTAAAGTTGTCATTGGCTGCTCCAAGGCCACAGGGGCTGTCTGGACTTCAGGGCTCAGGGTAGGGTCTTCTCCTTGGTGGGGTCATTTATGTAGGTATTGGTGCCCTAAGAGAAGCAGCTGCCCTTAAAATCTGCCCCTTCTCTAGGGTCCTTATGGCCACGTCTCTCCATGACCACCTAGGTGAGGAGATGGTCCCCAGACCTTGGTGGAATTCTGCTCTATGTTCTGGCTGCACCAATCTGCCTGGGGGTCTCCATTGTCCCTTCCACCTCAGGGCCGTGGAGTATGGGCCAGGGTTCTCAGCCTGGAGTGACTTTCTCCAACTTGACTACCTGGCTAAAGTCATCTCAACTTTCACCTTTCAGCTCCGATGCTTCCTTCTCTAGGATGCCTTCCCTGACTCCTGCTGCAGCGTTGGGGCATGCTCCTTCTGCATGTCCTCTGGGTCTTAGAGGACCTCAATGCAACTTGTGCCATATTGGGTTAGAACTGTGGGTTTGCGGGTTGGGGGCCTACATTCTGAATTCCCCAGGGTCAGGGACCGTTGATCCCTGCTGTGTCCCTAGTGCCCGGCTGGAACTCAGAGAAGGGGTGAGTCTAGGGTTTTCAAATGAAGGAACGAATGAGTGAATGGTAGATCTGTGTATAGAAGTGCCCTCCTGGGACTTCTAGGGTTTTAAGCTGTCTTATGGTCCACCAAAGCAAAGGGATTGTGGTTTTCCAACTGAGAGTCACACGGAGGCACCACATGGGAGGAGGAAGACCTGCATTTGTGGCTTGATGCAGCTGCTTTCTCTTTGCAGGCCTCAGTCTCCTCATCTGTGAAATGGGTGAGTAACCCACCTCTGGAAAAAGTTGCAGTATATGGTTTTGGGGGCATTCCCAATCCATAAGCGGGGAGCAGGGAGCAAACTGAAATAAAGCTGTTTTACTGTTTGCCCTTGAGTAATTATAACTTGAAGAAATAAATAGTTCAGCTTCTTTATAGACTTTTGGCTAAAGACACTCTATGTGGGGGTGGGGAAGAGCTGATCTACAGAGTCATGGAGAGCTGGGTCCTGCTTAGCTATGCCCTGGATATGTGACCTCAGGGAAGTCTATCTCTTAGATTCTCGGTTTTGATTCTGAGAAATGGGACAATAATGTCAATGTCTGAAAAGTGCTGAGTCTAGCCCCTGACCCTGAGCAGGGAGGGACTCATTATGTAGTAGCTTCTATTGTTGCCACTAATTATGTATTAACAAATGCTATGGGGTGGGGCGGTGGGCTGAGAGGCTGAAAAGGACAGCCCTCAGTCTGTCATCCTCTCTGTTGTTCCTTGCCAACAAGATATTTTGTAGGAGTTTCGTTTGGTGTTACAGAATTAACATTCTTCCTTTCTGCTAATTCCACCAAAATGTGTTTCTAACCTAGCAGCAGCCCCTGTGCCAGACTTTGCAGCAGGCCTTTCCAGGCAGAGCTGTACTGCCCCTGGCTGGCTGGGGCTGACATCTGCCAGAAAAGCAGACCACCTTCTCGGATTTTCCGATTGCAGCTGGGAGGGCAGGCTGGCAGAGCAAATTACAAAGCAGGCTCCAGCTCCAGCTCCTGATGGGGTGGGGCAGGGCCCTCGTGGGGTGGGCAAGGCACCGCCAGCAGCTGGCTTGAGATGGACCTGGAGCAGCAGGTACCCATGGGCCAGGGAACACAGGAGCTTCAAGTGCCCCTGGGCCAACAAGGACAGCAGGGCAGGCTGCAGGGGAGGCATAGAGGGAGGGATCTTCCTGGTTGGAGGAAGTACTAAGGTGCGAGTCCTCTCTCTGGACTTCACACAGGCTGTTTTGCATCTCCCAGACTCAGTTTTCTCTAACTGTGAAATGGGAACAAATGTAGGTCCCCAGTTCCTTATATGACATGCTTGGGGCCAAGTATACTTTGGAAGTCAGAGTTTTTCAGACTTCTAGAAAGAAATGTTGTATATATTATACATCATAAAACACACCTAGCGGGGTAAAAGGAGACCCTGTAAACAAACCCGTGGTGATTTTGCAGTGAAACATATGAATGGTCATATTAAGTGTAAAGAACACAAACAGCCTCACATAGATTTGGTTTGGGTTTTTTGACACCAAATGCACTTCTGAAAATTTATGGGAGAGCCCTCCTTTTCCAGAGCATCCAGGACTTCAGAATTATGGGTAGAAGACTGTGCCCGCACAGGGCCTGTGGGGCATGGTCGTGGTAAGGACGGCAGGAGACAGCAAATGTGTGGCAGCTGGCGGACTTCCGGGAAACGGGAAGTGCTGCTCCCCCAGCCCTGCAGCTCTGGCAGTGATGCTTCAAAGCCCTTTTTGGGGTGATTCTTTATTGGTAACAGCTTTATTGAGATATAATTCATATACCAAATAATTCACCCACTTGAAGGATACCGTCTGATGATTTTTAGTACAGTCACAGAATTGTGTAACTATCACCATAATCACTTTCAGAATATTTCATCACCAGAAAAGAAGCCCTGTACCCTTCCTTCTCATCTCCCTACTTGCCTGTTCCCCCCAGTCTTAACCATGAATCTGCATCCCGTCTCTATCCATTGTACATTCTGGACATTTTATATAAATGGGACAATATAATATATGACCTTTTGTGACTGGCTTATTTCACTTAACATGAAATTTTCATGAATCATCTATACTGTAGTATGTGTTAGGACTTTATTGATTTTTTATGCCCAAATAATATTCCATTGAATGGATATACCATTTAAAAAATCTGTTTGTCTGTTGGTGAACATTTGATGTGGTGCTGCTATGAATATGTGTATGTCAATTTTTGTGTGGACAAATGTTTTTATTTTTCTTGGGTGTGCGCCTAGGAGTGGACTTGTTGGGTCGAATGGTGATTCTGTTGAACTTTTCAAAGAAATGCCAGCCTGCTTCATGTAGTGACTGCTTCACTTTACGTCCATACTCAGAGCGAGTAAAGGTTCTCTTCTCACCACATCCTTGTCAATATCTGTTTGTGCCCGCCTTTTGATTAGAGGCATCCTAGTGGGTATAAAGTAGTATCTCATTAAGGTTTTGATTTGCATTTCCTTAATGACTAATGGGGTTGATATCTTTTTATGTTCTTGTTGGCCATTTATATATCTTATTTGGAGAAATATCTTTTTAGGTCCTTCATTTATTTAAAAATAGGATTATTTTTATTTTTATTACTGTGTTTCATGAGTTCACGTGCTCTAGAGACAAGTGTCTTATCAGATATGATTTACAAATATTTCATTTTGTAGGCTGTCTTTTCACTATTTTGTCCTTTGAAGCATGAAAGTTTTTAATTTTGAGGAAGTGCAATCTATGTATTTTTTTCTTTTGTTGCTTGTGGTTTTGGTGTCATATCTGAGAAGCTGTTGGTTATGAAGGTTATCTTGTGTTTTCTCTTTTTGCTTTTACATTTAGGTCCTTCATCCATTTTGAGCTAATTTTTGTATAGAGTGTGAGGCAAGGATCCCACGTCATTCTTTGTGGGTGGCTACTCAGTTCTCCCTTGTTGGGTGAGGCATGTAGTGCTGCAGAGCCCTGCTCTAGAATGAAGCCTCCAGGAAGTCAAGTCCCTGTTGGCTCTGTCCTTGGCACTAACCATAGCAGCACAGGAATGAATGGATAGATGAGTAGTGTCCATACACCCAAGACTCCAATGAGGGCACGTGTGCCACGAGTCAGAGACTCTGTGTGTCAAGTCAGACTACATGCTGATGGAGGCCAATCTTCCTCCTTGGGAGAACCCCCTCTTGCTATGGCAGAGCTTATTCAAAGCTGCTGTTGCCATACCTTTGGTGGTGGGGAGCTTCCTCCCCTCAGAGCTAGTTGCTGCAGAGAGGTTTTGTTGACCTGAAGGAAAGCTCTTTCTCACACAGAACTGAAATCTGCCTCCCTGTAGCTTATAAACCTCTCCGCTCTTCATCCTGCTCCAACCCTTCCCTTGGGTTCCCCACCCAGTACTTTAGCTTCCTCAGCTTTGGGCCACCCTGGAGGTTGTGAGATGAGGATGGCTGCAGCCTCCTCTCTGGTAGGCTGAGCTGCACCCTCTCCTCGTGGGATGGGTCTCCATTCCTCACATCCTAGCTACCTTTCTTCATCCATCCAGCTGTTTCTGTTCTGCCAAGGCCCCCCTGCCCCAGGCTTCCACACAGTCTGTTAACTGGGATTTAACCAAGTAGTTCAGACAAAATGAGATCCATTCTCTCCCTTATGTTGCACTTTGACTTCCATTAATTTAGCCCGAGCTCACATTAGCTTTTTTTAATTAGCCCCAACACAGTGCTCACTCAGATAATTATTAACATTATAACATATTATATTGTTATATATTTACAATATATATTTACAATGTATTTATATATGTTGTTATATATTTACAATATATTTTATATGTTATATACTTAGAATTATATTATCAATAATATAGTAGAATATATTAATGATGATGACATCATCTACTAAATGTTTGCTATGTACCAGCATTTGTTCAGTGGTTTATAAGCATTATCTCATTTGGTCTTCTGTTAGAAAGTCATTATTGTGCCCATTTTAGAGAAAGCTGAAGCTCAGAGAGGTTCAGTAGGTCACTTGAAGCCACAAAGTTTGGGAATGGACCTGTATTCATCCGACTTCAAAGGTCCTGATTGTAAGCTCTATGCTATCCTTGTTCCTGGTGATGGTATTCCCTGGGCGGGGGGGAATGCTCTGCGTCACCCCCAGTGTACAGCATACCCTCATCCCTGCTCTGTGCCTTTGATCTGCCATCCACATCCCCAAACCCCTTCAAACTCTGGGCTTCCCACAATATCTCCAGTCTGCCCTCAATGTCTTTATTGACAAAATTCTGACCAGGGCAGTGGGTAGAGAGGCAGAATCCTTGGTGTTCATTGTAGACCTTACCCAGCCCAAGTAATAACCCTTCAAGATTCTGTGGTCAGTTGGGAGCCCCACTGATATGCCTTGTCTTTGGGGCCAGAAGTACCTCCCTTGGATGTTGAAGAAGCTATCTCCGCAGCACCTTCCCTTTCCTGGTACTTGGCACATCCCAGAGCATGACCATCTGGCATGGGTACATGGGACCTGCCTCCCCATTCTGAGGAGTAGTGGTCTGGGAGTGCTGTACAGATGGGCACTGAGGCGGACCAGAGCCAGAGCTGGACCTGGCTCTGCAGACTCACCCCATGCTCTTCCTCCAAGGAGGCACTCTCCTGTTGCTAGGCCGGCTGAGCCCCTGAGGCTGTGAGCAACTTGATATTGGCCTGCAGAGCCCTGAGAGACCTCTAAAAAGAAGGAAGCCACATGGAGCCATTTCACAAGTTCATTAGACACAATTTTAAGACCCAAATGGGCTTCAGGAGGTCACAGAAATAGCTGGTGGTTTATTTCCAGCCAGTGTAATCTGACCAATTCACTTCAATTTATTATAACAGATAGACTAGATACAATTTCTACCTTATCATACACTCATTCATTTATTCATTCAGTGATTCTCTCATTCACTCATTACTGCATTGTGTGATTTGTTTGTTCATTTGCTCACTCATTCACTGCCTCTTTTATTCATTTGCTCAGACACCTGCATAGTGCACTTCCTCCTCTCTTTCAGGTCTTTTTCTCAGATGTCACATTATTAGAGAGGACCCTCATTCCCTCCCCCACCACAGGAAAAACCCTTTCCCTGCTTTATTTTTCTCCATAGCAGTTTTCTAAACATTGTTTAAGTTACTTGTTTTATGAATTGTTTGACTCTGCAGACTATTATCAACAGGGATTTTGTCTGCTGCTTTAATTACTAGAGCCTCATTGCATAGAGTAGTGTCTGGCATGTAAAGGACTTAAGAAATATTTATGGAATCAGTGAATCCACTCATTTATTCCCTAAACCCAGCCCTGAGAGTCTTCGGAAGAGAGGGTTGCTTTTGAAGGGGGTCAGGATCCAGGACAGGGACTTGGGATGGAAGCCTGTGGACTGAGCTTTGAAGGCTGGAGGTGCTTGTGTTAGCAGAGATATTGACGGGGAGTACCTCCAGGTTGGTGGGGCAGCTAGTGCAAAGCAAACGGAGAAGCATAGATGGTGGCCTATGGCTGAAGTGGTGAGTAATTGAATGTGAGGCTGAGGGCAAGGGAGCTTTGGGGATGACTCAGGTTGTGTGTGGGAGAGTCTGGGTGGAAGGTGATGTCATTAACCAAGGGAGACTTTGGGGGCTTCAATAGGAGGAGAAAAGATGATGGCTTCAAGATCTCCCTTTCAAAAAGCAACTTTCAATTACAACTTGACCCACATTTTTTGTGTTGTATTGATTTTATTTTTGGTTCATGTTGCCAAGCACCAGGAGAAGAGGGTGTTTTGGCCGCCTCATTCATCTCTGCTGTCTTGCATGTAGGTGTCTGTGAAATGTGGCTTCTTGGTGAGGACGCAGAGGGCGTTACACAATGGAAGACCCGCCCAGGGGCTTTCCTTTGCCGCGGTCGGCATGGGCTGCGGCCAGACTTGTCCGGGAGACCAAGCATTAGCATTTGCTACTTGGACCCGATCGCCTCCAAATGATTGTCTGCCTTTTGAAAATTATAGGTAAGCCTGCTTTGGAATTTTGCGCAAACATCAATCACAGCTCCATAGCTATGGATTTTATGTGAAATTACATAAAATCCTCCGAAGAGAAGAAAGAGGGAGAGGAGCAACTAGGAAGACTTCTTGGGGGAGGAGTCTTTCAAGGGCTGTTCCCTGTTGGAGTGAGCAGACCTTTCCTGTGGGTACCCCCAGGAGTGGGCACCAGCAGGCATTTCTTTTTTTTAAGTATATTTTATTGATTATGCTATTACAGTTGTCCCATTGTTTTCTCTCCTTTATCCCCCCTCTGCCCTGCAGACCTCCCTCCAGCATTTCCCCCCTTAGTTCATGTCCATGAGTCATACATATAAAGTCCCCCTACAGTCAGATTTTTCCAAGGATGGGATGGGTTGACTTGAAAAGTAGTGAGCTTCCTGATCCATCAAGTGCGAAGGCAGAGGCCAAATAGCCAAATATTAGAGAGGCTGCAGAGTGGCTTCCTGTTCTGCGTGGGTAGCTGGAATGGATTTTACCTTTGAGGTACTTCTGATCTCATATCCTAAGCTGCTAAGAGATTTCAAGGTTAAATATGTCACACCACTGGCCCTGGCTGGTGTGGCTCAGTTGGTTGGAACATCATCCTATAAATCCAAGGGTTGTGGGTTTGATTCCCAGTCAGGGCACATGCCTAGGTTATGGGTTTGATCCCTGGCTGGGCCACATACAAAAGGCAACTGATTGATTTTTTCTCTTGCATCAATTTTTCTCTCTTGCATCGATGTTTCCTTCTCTCTCTCCCACCTTTTCCCTCTCTCTAAAATCAGTAAGTGTGTCCTAGGGTGAGGATAAAAAAACATGTCACATCATCACCCCTCCCCTAACCCTGAGATACCCAGTCTTCCCCAGACACAAAGCCAAGACTGTGAATGATGGAAATTAAGATGTCAAGAATAGGATATAATAAAAATGTTCCTACTAATGAAAACAACAATAAAAAGGACAGAGCTGGTGTCACCTGCCATTTTGTAACACCCAAGGAATGAATGGGTCTAGACACTGGGCAGCAGTGGCGCTAACAGTCCCAGGAAAAGGCCCAACCAGACGTTGTCTGTGCACAGTCCCACCTACCATCCTGTCAGAGGGGTCTGAGCCTGCGTCCGATCTACTGGCTGACTCCAGCCAATTCAAAGGGAAAACAGAGGACAAATAAACATGGCAAATGTACCATGAATAAGTACTCAGCAAACTCCAGATTGTGGAATCTCTACAGGGCAATGGGCCAGGGGTCTTCAGCAGGTAAGGTGTCAGGAAAAGTAAGGGATAGTAGTAGAAACTTGAGGATCAGAAGAGACCTGAAAGATTTGGTAAACATAGAAAAAGGGCAAGACTCTATCACATTGCCTAGGGATGTAGATTTGAATGATAAAATTATGAGGAAAAGCAAGGAAGTCATGATAAAAGTTAGGGTTGTGGTTACTTTCAGGGAAGGGAGGGGCTTACGGTCAGGGTGAGGCACTCAGAGGCCTCCGGGCATGGAGGCTGGCATGCCTCTGTTTCCTGATCTTCATAATGGCTACACGGGTGTTCACTTATAATGATTCACTAAACTGTATGTTTGCTTTGTGTGGTTTTCTGTTTTTTTTTTTTTTTTTTTTTTTTTTTTTTTTTTTTTTTTTTTTTTTTTTTTTTTTTTTTTTTTTTTTTTTTTTACAATAAAAAGGTTTAAAAAAGTGAGCCGCATAGGCAATGATTTGTATTAGCCTTCACAGGCCAGTGTGTTGGCAGCCCCTTGTCTGCTCTGAGTTAGTGACCTTGACAGGCTGTGGCCTGTTTGGTGTAGCCTCCTGGACGCTCTGAGATGCAGAGATAAAGACCTACAGAGAATGGAGGAAAAAGCTGAGCAGAGAAAAGCTATTGCTTGAAAACAGAGCGACAATAACAAGAAGTCCATGTCCAAAGTTTGCAGTCTCCAGTTAGCCCGCCTCTGGTGGGGATCAGTGGGAGTGCAGGTTGGGGAGAGGAACACGTGGCGGTAGGGGGAACTGGGGCCTGTGAGAGGCCTGAGGCTGTCTCATCCTTCCCATCCCAGGGGCCCCCACCGCCTGGCAGTGTTGCCCTGGGAAATTCAGCATGTCCCCTGGGTCTCACAGCCTCCTGGGAGAGGTGGTAAATTGGTTTCCTGTGAGATAAGGCACAGGAACGTATTTAGATAAAAACAAAATCAAGTTGAAATCCCTTAGGGGGTGTTGTGGAAAGGGCCGGGAGCCCACTCAGTGGCGCCAAGGCTTACCGTCTGGTGAACAGGAATCCTGGCCTTGTCTTGTGCTGGACACAAGCAGACTACCAGGCCACCACCAAAGTCACGTGTCCTTGTGTGTGTGCATGCTTGTGTGTTAATATATGTGTATGCCTATGTTGGGGGCCCTGGAAGGGACAGGCCTGACCCCTGCTCTGAGGGGCTTAAATGAGGGTTCCCTAGGTTGGGAACCTATGATATGATAGAGAAACTCAGCTCTGGGAGACGGGAGCCCTGGCATTGTTCTGAACAGTGCTGTGTGACTTCAGGGGATCCACATGACTTCTCTGGTCTTCTGTTGTCTCCCATGAAAAAGGAGGGGACAGAATAAGAGGGCTCCAGGGGTCCCTCCCAGATTTAACAGTAAGGGGCCCTAAACTGGAGGATTTCTGAGCTCATATTTATTTGACCTTCATCCTGGGAACCAAAGAGCTTTATTTTCTACAAAAATTATCTTGCTTATGCTCATACTTCTCTTCTGGGGAAGATGCTGAGCTGCCTTGCCATCTAACCTTCTCATTTCTCACAATCTTTAAAGAAAAGCTTTCTGGACTCACTCCCAGAGCCTGAGGTGCCTACACACCTTGTGCAAATCAGAAAAAGGTGCTCTGAGCAGTCACAGCCTGGCGCGATCGTAGTTTGGCTGGTGGAGAGTAGTAGATCGTGCTTCTGCGTAAACTGGAAAGAAGAGCCCCCTTTATTCAGGCGACCCAGCCTGATGGCCATGCACACAGTGTGGGGAGCAGAGCAAGCACCGATTTCAGCCCCGACTCTCCTCCTGGACAAGGTGTTTGGACAATGAGCAACTTGTACAACTGCACATGATGGACTGTTTTACTGACCTATATTCCTGAAGGGGCCAGACCTGCTTTCTTGTTCCTATAAAATCAAACAGATGAACAAACAAACAAACAAAGAGAAGTCTTCAGAGAACTTTTCACATGGCCTCCAGTGCTCAGTACAAGGCCTGGGAGAGAGCAAGAACGAAAAGGGAGCCTTCCACAACATGGCTCAGCAGCCCAAGCACAAGCTGCAGCCGCCCTGGGGGACTGATGAAACTTGAACAGTCCCAACGGGTGCACTCACCTCCTATTCATGGAGAAACAGAAGCCAGTATGTGGGATCTCCCTCAGCTTCCGGCCACCAGAGCAGAGTCTGTAGCATCCCTGCCATATTGTTCCCCCCCTCAGGGTCTCCAGCCATGCTGCCCTCCTCTTCCATTTCCTGCATTTTTTCCTCCCACTTTTCCTACCAAACTTATCTGTTTATCTTCTGCGTCTCCCTGAAGCATAACTTCTTCCAGGGCCAAGAGGAGGTGGCAGGGGGCTCCCCTGACACCCACCCCCCACCCCCTGTTATGAACTCCAGTAGTTTTCTGCACTTTTTCATAATACTCTGCATTTGTAATTTATTCCTTCAGTTTCTGTCCTTCCCCGGTGGGCTGTAGGCAGCCTGGGGGCAGGGATGGCGCCTGGCTATATATTCATTTGCTACAACTGCAGTTGTTAGCCTCCAGCCTGTAGGTGGAAAGGGGGCTGGGAGAGGGACATTGTCTGTGACTGAACAGATGAGTGACCCTGCCCGTGAAGCGAGGTGTACTTTAATTAGTGAGTGAATGCTCTGAGCTCCCCAGGCTCACTTCCTCTGGCCTCATCTGCAACATAGGTCCCTGGGCCCACACATATAAAAATGGAAGGAACAGTACAGATAGATGGTCCAGGCCCATCCTGCTACCCTACAGTTTAGGAATCTGAGACTCAGAGGAAGTAAAGGAGAAACGAGCCTGCCTGAAGTCATGTACTTATGTTGGGGCCCAGGGCCTGTGGGGGAGACACTGTCCAAGGGACAAGTTCTTGGTAGCTACTACTAATTACAGCACACGAGGCCTCCACACGCACAGCACTGTACAGTTTCCAAGAGCCATCACACACCTCACACCAGCTCTGCGTATTAGGCAGTCCATGGAGAGCTGGCTATCTTGACATTCAATGGGAGAAATGGAGCCCAACGCCTCCTGTATGTGGCTGGGGCTGCTGCTTCCCTCTCAAGTCCCCAGAGAAGAGCACCTCAGGGGCTGTGCCAGAGAGGGGCCCCCAAACCAACTTCATGGTGAGCCAGGTGAGCCAGCTGTGTGTGTGTGCGTGCACACATGTGAAGGGGCAGGGGCAAAGGGATAGCATCAGCTGAGATAGAAGAGGGAGGCTGGGCCAGGCGTGGGGTGGCCCAGAGTGCCAAGGTAGGGAGTCTGGGTTTCGCCCAGCAACAGAAAGGGGAACCATGGGTAAAGTTTGATCCAGGGAATGACCTGCTCGGAGTGGGTTTTGGAAGGCCCCTCTGGTACATGTGAGGGTAGCCTGGTGGGTGTGAATGTGAGGCAGGGCAGGGGAGGTGTGAGGATGACTTCTGTCCTCTGTGGGGTGGGCTCTGGCAGGCTGCTGGGTAGGGCAGGATTTGGACAGTGGTGGGGAGATTGGGAGGAACATTACCAGCCTTGCCTGTGGAAGAACAATGAGCTCACGGTTTAGGAGCCATAAGGCAGTGGGCCAGCTTCTGGCCTGGGACTGGGCTGCCTGGCCCACACTCTGCTGCAATGAATCCCACCCAGAGCTGTCTCCACAAGTGCCAGCCCTCTGGGGGTGGAGAAGGCCAGGCAGGGCCAGGCCCTGTGGGTGCTGGGAACCCATAGGGGTATCAGGGAGAGGCATCAGGGTCACCCTTCACAGTGCTGGCACCCAGGGAGCTGTGTGTGCAAAGTCTGTGTATGCGAGAGACATGTTGTAAGAGTGTGAGGCTGTGTGTGTGAGCAAGAGGACATGCATTGAACTGGGTGTGTGGGTGAGTAAGATTGTGTGAGATCATGAGTGCACAGCATGAAATGGCACCACAGTGACTGTGTGTGTGACTGCTTGGGTGTAGCTGTGCGTGGATGTGTGTAAGTGTGAGTAAGCCTGTGAGGTGAATGTGAGTATGTGTGTATAACTGTGTGGGGTGTATGTGTGAGACTGTAGGTTCTACGTGCACAGCCAGGAGCCAGGTGCAGGGAACAGACCTGCTCTCTGGTGATGAGGTCCTCCCCAGTAAGCTGCTTTCCACAGAGATGCATTTGAAATGGGCAGCAGGCAGGTGGGGGAGATTGAGGGCTGGAGGTGAGGAGCCAGGGGTCCTTGCGTCAGCCTGCAAAGGCTTCAGAGGTCCTCCCTCCTCAACCAGTGTTCACCTCAGTCCACAGGTGTGCCATGGGGCTGAGAAGAGTCCCCATGCCACCTCCCCGCCGGGAACTCGGCCCACTGTGCCTGCTGCCCCTAACCCAGGCTGTTCTTCTCTGTGAAGCTGGGCCCAGGGCTGGGGTCAAGGGACTCAGGACAGCCTTGCCACTTGAGCAACTTTTGGATCCTGCAAAAACCCTGGCTGTCGGCTGGGATAGCGACTTAAATCCCAATTTGGCTCTTTCAGTGGTGGAGACAGCCTAGTGCTCAAAACAAAACAAAACCTTGACTGGAGGCCAGGAGACATGGTCTAGAGGCCCAGCTCTGTCACAGAGCTGCTGTGTGACCTTGAGTAAGCCCCTTGTCCTCTCAGGATGTTGGATGGATTAGCATGGATGCTCTCTCATCTTAAATTCAGAGCAGACAATGAGGCCCAACTCATCACCAAGCTCTAGAAGGAAAGCCCTGTGACTGAGTTGAGCAAAATTATTTCTCACAGCTCTCAGGACAGGTGCTGAGTAGGATCTAGTGCAGGACCGGCTCATAGTAGGGCCTCCGGAAGTGCTTGATGAACTGGAGTGGGGACTCATGCCTTCTAGGAAAAGGCCATGGGATCTATGCTCCTGGAGACTGGGCTGGGGACAGGTCTCCCCAGGCTCCAGGAGATGAGGAGCTAGGATCTCTACTAGCCCTCAGGATATCTTTGTGTGAACTAGAAAAAGGTGCTCCTGTGGGTGGACGCATCATAGCAAAGGTGGGACCATTAAGCCCTCACCCCCCAACCCCCAAGTGGGAGGCATTATTAGCCTCACTTGAGGGATGAGGAAGCGGAGGCTCCTAGTGAGAGGTAAGTGCTGGAACAGCAGGTGACAGGCAGGAGTGGCCACCTGACCTGCCCATGTCTGCCCAGGGCTGACCTTCCCCGGCAGGGCAGAGGATTTTCACAGTGCTGCTTCCTGAGAGAGTGGGATTAAGGGGAACTGCTCTGGTGGGCCAGAGCCAGGGGCCAGGGGAAGGCCAGGAGGAAACCCAAAACCTCTGCAGCTGTTTCCAGTTTGCCAGCTGGACCACGTGGGACGCGTGGTGAGGGTGGCGGTGTGTACCTCCCTATCCCCCGTGGGCGTCTCTGTTGTGTGTTTGCTCTCTTAGGCTCTCAGTTTGTCTCTCTCTTGCTTAAAAAATATTTTTTTATTTCATGGAATCAAGGAAACTGTCGAGGTGTCTGGTCCCCCTGAAAGGGGGTTGTCCTGGGTTCCCCTGGCCCCCAGCTCTCTGCTAGTCTGCACTGGATGCTGGTACACCCTCGCTGGTGCAGGGAGGCAGCTCTGATGCAGGGAAGAGTGGCTACGAAGCTCAGGGCTCAGAGCTCAGCGTCAGGACAGTAAAGTGCCAGCACCCGAAGTCATGCCAAGGACCTTGGGGACATCCTTCACCTCTTGTCCAGGCTCTGCTCCTCCATGCTCTTTTCCTCCATGCTCCAGACCTTCCTTTCCTGGGCACGTTTTCCATCTGCTTCCACCCCAGCTCCCCAAGTTCACACAGGGAATCTCCTTGAGGGGCTGGTTCCACCTCTGACTTCATCTTCAGGCTGAAGGCAGGAGACATCTTATCTCAAAGCCTGGCTCCTAGGAGCTGACCCCTGGAGACAGCTCAGACAGGAATGGGGTGAGGGTGGGGAAGTGAGAGTCTGGGCTCTGGAGTAGATGGACCCAGGTGCAAATTTCTCTTGGCTGTTTCCTAGCTGTGCTCCTTTGAGCAGTGCACCCTGAACCTCAGCTGTGGAATGAGGTGGTCCTCGGGCAAGCAGCAGGCACAGTGCTTGCTGCAGAGTAGGCTTTGGGATGCAGGGTTGCTGATCCATCCCCCTCTAGCCCAAGACTTGATATGACCTCAGCACTCTCCTATTCTGATGTCTTCCATGGCTCTCCAGCACCTGCAGAATAATATTCCTCCTCACCCTTTGGCAGTATAGGCCTTCCATATGGCTGTCAAATATGCCTTATCCCATAAGCACTTGAGAGAAGCTGGAACAACACACTGCATTCTCCTACAGCCATGCCTTTCCTCAGGCTGCAGCCTTCGCCAAGAACACCTGCCCCACAACCTTTCACTTGTCCACATATTTATGCTACTTAAGGCCTGCAGGTCTCTCATGATGTCTTCTCTAGCCATTCAGCCAGAAGGGGCTCATTTATTTGTTGCTTCCCTTGACCGTGCACCATCATGAAGAGTCAATATAAGTGTTAGGTCCTGAGTAGGAACCAGAGACAGAGAAAGAGCCAGACCAGCCGTGCACTTGCGTGGTTTCATCTAGTGGGCAGGGCAATGAGCTTTGCCCCTGGGCATCTGGGGAGGAGCAGGAGGGCTGCCAGGGACAGGAGAATGAGGGAGGAAGGCCTGGGGGCAGCTGGTGGGAGCTGCAGCAGGCACACTTCTGTTCTCCCCCAAGCAGGCCTCCCCACCCAGCTTTCACCACTTTCCAACTCACCGACAGTAGAGTTCCTTGGTTGAGACTTAGGGTTTAGACTCCAAGTCGAGGGCCAGATGCCAAGGCTACTGGGTTACCACTTAGGCAGGAAAGCCTTGCCAGCTCCCACTTGTGTACCTTTGGTCCAAGAAACTTAAGATTACCAATGGGAGAGGGGACTGTCAGTTACACCCATACTGGAGTGTCTTCTATTACTTACTTCCTAGTTTTAAAACCATGAGCAAAATTTTTAACCCCTTTAAGCCTGAATTTCTTCTTTTGGAAAACAGGGATAAAGAAGGTAATAGAGAACAAGGGTTATCAAACATTAGTGTGTATCCCCTGGAGGGCTTGTTGAAACAGACTGCTGTGCCAATGGAAGACTCTAGAAGGAAATAGAAGGCTGGGGAGAAGGCCAGGTGTTCATTACTTCCTCCTCTACCCCCTCTCTGCTGGGCACTGGAGTTGGTAGTGGCTGTGTCTTCTAGTTACGGCCACAGCTCCTGCTGGGCAGCCCCTCTCCCAACGGTGGCCATGACTCTCACCAGTAAATCCCTTGAGGGGATGGGGTGGTAATGGCTGGTCCCTGGACACTTCACTACCCCATGTTTGTTCCCCTATGCCTGCCAACACCTCTGTAAATAGCCCTTCATTAAATTCTCTTCAATTAACCCTCTGGATGAACCATCTGTTTCCTTCAGGAACCTAATGGACACACTCACATGTCACTTACCCTGGTTTAATCTAGTACTTTATCCCTGTAGAGATCTACCAAACACATGGAGATGAACCAATGGATTTGTGTGAGCTCAGAATCATGATTGAGAGCCAGCTACTCATTTTGCCAATGGGAGGAAAAGAGAGCCAAAGTGGAACAGGACAAAGTTGTATCACAGAGCAAGAGAGTGACCAGATGGCTGAGAACTTGGGGCTGCTATCTCCTCAGCCCCACAGAACCATAGATAATGACTTTAGTTTTTCATAGAAACTTACATGTATGTGATGTGTCTAGTCTTTGACAATATTATAAATTATTTAGGGCAGAAATCTTGACACATATTCTAAACATCCCCAAGACACTCAATACAAGTTTTATATATTTCACAAACATTTCTGAGTACCTTATAACAATAGTTATCATTTGTTGAGAGTTTCCTATGTGTCAAACCCTAAATTAGTTACTTTATATACATGTTCTTATCTAGTTCTCATTTTATAGTTGAGGAAATGAAAGCATAGGAAAGTTAACCAACCTTCTCAAAGTCTTGGAGTTAGTGAGTGGCAGAGTGGGGTTTTCTTAAGCAGTTTGCTCTCCTGCTCCCCTGCTCCCTAGATGCTGAGGGTTCAGGGCCTCAGCAGACATGACCTGTGTTTTCAGGGAGCTCATGACTGAGTGGGAGAGATGTGTGTCAACAGATATTCCAGGGGCACACAAACCTAAACATACAAACTGATATCTGACAAGATGACAAAGTAATGCTGGGTGCTGGACCCTCCTCCAAAACTGAGCCCTGGAGATGCCACAAATTTAGAGATACATGGATTAGTTTCAGATAAGGACTCTGAGGGGAGGATGCAGAAGGTGGTAGACTTCTTGGGATATGAGGGTTGGGTAGAAACCTGAAGCAGTGGAGTGCAGGGCCCGTGGATGGGGGACAGGCTGGGCAGGGGATTATGTGGCATCCTTGAATGTCCCCCACAATGCCCTTGATGCGTCACTGACCATCTTGTTGCCACTGAAGGTAGGACACACCAGTGACAGTGATGATAACACATGCAGGGCATGGGTCAGCCCCTGAGCACTGCATCTCCCCAGTCCCTACCACACCTCACTCTGAGATGTAGGTGACTGCACTTGAGGAAAACAGTTAGCATTCTAGGAGGGATAAGAATTTAAAATAAGCAGAAGTGTTCCCAAAGTGATTAAGTGGGATATTGAGAACACGATGTAGGTCCAAGTAGTTGTAGAGGAAGAAGAAGGAGGTATTCTGGATATGAGAGAGTTTATTACCAAAAATCTGAATAAAACTTCTAAAAGGTGTATGTGGGAAGAAGAATACTGATCTCAGAAAAGAAGATGGTGCAAAAAGCAATACTGGGAAAAGAAAAGCAAATATGAGGATAAATTTTAGCCAACACTGACTGAATCAAATAATAATAATGTAATATTAAGTATAATAATGAATTTGAGGGTCAAAAGTCAAGGTAAAGTTAAATTACTGAATACTAATATTATTTAAGAATGGAGACAGAGTTAGGTTGAATAATTCTAAAGTCTTTGCATTGTTGGGAAGAAGGAAAAATAGAATTTAATTTTAGATTTGGTTAAGTATGGATGTTAAAAACTTAAAAGTAATTAGTAAACAAATAGAAATAAAATGTGTAAATTTTAAGCCAGTAAAGAAAAAGTAAGTTAAAGAACAGCCTCAGTTAATTCGAAAGAGGACAGAAAAAGAAAATAAAAAAAAAGAAATAGAGGAGAAATGTTGTAAGTATAAAGCAGAAAATAAGATGCTTGACATAAATCCAAATAGGTGAGAAACTCCAGTAAGTGTAAATGGGCTAAAATCTCCAGTTAAAAGATATGAATCATCATATTAGATTAAAATGAGCAAAAAAAGTCTCTGCTCCTATTCTGCCTATATGCTGTTTATCTAAGACACACTTAAAATGTAAGGACTCAGGACTTCCGGTGAAGATGAAGGCGTAGGTGGACACATTGTGCCACCTATCACAACCAAGATTAAGGACAACAAAAATATAGAACAAAAAACCCCCCACCAGAACAGATAGAGGATTGAATTGTATAGAAGCCCAACAACCATTCAACCAGACTAGTAAGAGGGGCAGAGTCGGTGGCCAGCAGAGAGGGGAGGTGGAGGGAAGAAGCAGTAGCTGGTGGTCCTGGGTGCGCAGGCGGCAGTTACCGGGTGCAGGGAGGCAACAAGCAGACCAAGCAAGGTGCACAAAGTGGTGGACCAGGGTCACACATTCACGCACAGATAAACCAGGTGAAAATGAGCAGCGAGACAGATTGCGCAGTGCAGGGCACCAGCGCCAGGAATAAAGCCTAAAAAGCACCAATTGAGGACATTTATGAGAGTTGGGGTGCTGGGAGGGAATCCCAGCCTCGAGGGAGAGTTCGTTGGAGAGACCCACAGGGTCCTAGAATGTGCACAAGCCCACCCACATGTAAATCAGCCCCAGAGGGGCCCAATTTACTTGGGGAAAGCAGCGGAGGAAACTGGAGTCTGCCAGACGGTGGAGCAAGCATCATTGTTCCCTCTTGGACCCCGCCCCCACATCCAGTGTCACAACCCAGTGACTGGGTTGCCCTGCCCCTGTGATCGCCTAAGGCTCCACCCCTCACTACATAACAGCTGTGACCAGACAAAAAACAAAACAAAACAAAACACAAAGCCAAGGATGGCTCAAACCGGAGAACAGATAGGGGCCCCAGAGCTAATTTATCTAAGCGACCAAGAGGTAGCCAACCTATCAGATGCATAGCTCAAAGCACTGGTAGCTAACCTAACAGATGCACAGTTCAAAGCATTGGTGATTAGGAAGCTCACAGAATTGGTTGATTTTGGTCGCAGATTAGATGAACAAATGGAGGCTACAATAAGTGAAATGAAGAAAAATGCACAGGAAACCAATAATGATGGAAGGAAAACTGGGACTCACATCAATGGAGTGGACCAGAAGGAACAAAGAAACAACCAAACAGAAAAGAAGGAAGAAACAAGAATTCAAAAAAATGAGGAGAGGCTTAGGAACCTCCAGGACATCTTTAAATGTCCCAACATCCCAATTACAGGAGTACCAGAAGGGGAAGAAGAGCAACAAGTGGAAAATTTATTTGAACAAATAATAAAGGAGAGCTTCCCCAATCTGGCAAAGGAAATTGACTTTCAGGAAGTCCAGGAAGCTCAGACAGTCCCCAAAAAGGTGGACCCAAGGAAGAACACACCAAGGCACATCATAATTCCATTATCCAAGATTAAAATGAAGGAGAGAATTCTAGAAGCAGCAAGGGATAAGGAGATAGTCACCTACAAAGGAGTTCCCATCAGACTGTCAGCTGATTTCTCAAAAGAGACCTTCCAGTCAAGAAGGGGCTGGAAAGAGGTAGTCCAAGTCATAAAAGTCAAGGACCTACATCCAAGATTGCTCTATCCAGCAAAGCTGTCATTTAGAATGGAAGGGCAGATAAAGTGCTTCTAGGATAAGGTCAAGTTCAAGGAGTTCATCATCACCAAGCCCTTATTATATGAAATGTTAAAGGGACTTATCTAAGAAAAAGAAGATAAAAAATATGAACAGTAAAAAGACAGCAAACTCACAGATATTAACAACCAAATCTAAAACAAAAGCCAACTAAACAAACAGCTAGACCAGGAGCAGAAACACAGAAATGGAGATCACATGGAGGGTTAGCAACAGGGGAGTGGGAGGAGGAGAGAGGGGGAAAAGGTACAGAGAATAAGTAGTATAGACAATGGGTAGAAAATAGACGGGGGAGGGCAAGAATAGTGTGGGAAAAGTAGAAGCTAAATGAAACATAGACATGAACTAAAGGGGGGAATGTGGGTGGGAGGGAGTATGCAGGGTGGAGGAGAATGATGGGGGAGAAATGGGACAACTGTAATAGCATAATCAATAAAATATAATTAAAAAAACAAACAAAAAAACATAAGGACTCAGAAAGGTTGAAAAAAAAGTTTGAGAAAGATATTGTGAAGGTAAATAAGATTGATAAATGATTCCTGAACTGCCAAATCCAGCAATGTTTATTAATAACACATTGTGACCTGTTGTGTTTTTTCTATTAATGCAAAGGTAGTGTAACATTTAGGAATCCATTAAGTCAATCTCAAATATTAACAAATCAAAAGAAAAATACAATTATCTCAATACATTCAGAAAAAGCATTTGGCAAAATCCCATGCCCATTTATAAAACTCTTGGTAAACTATTATTGTAAATGATATGCCTTAACTTGAAAAATGATTCGTTAACCAAAAAGTCACAGCAAACACAGTATGTGATGGGGAAAAACTTGAAGTATTCCCTTTAAAACCAGGAATAAGTCAAGGATGTTCGCTATCACTGCTTCTATTCAACATTGTATTGGAGTTCCTAGCTAGACTAATAAGGCAAGACCAAGAAATAACAACCAGACTGTGAGTGATTATGATATAATGATTTATGTAGAAATCTAACAGCATCTACAGACAAATAATTTTATTTATTTATTTATTTATTTATTTTTAAAAATATATTTTATTGATTATGCTATTACAGTTGTCCCATTTTTCCTCATCATTCCCCTCCACCCTGCACACCCCTCTCACCCACCTTTCCCCCTTCAGTTCATGTCCATGTGTCATAAGTTCTTTAGCTTCTACTTTTCCCACACTATTCTTGCCCTCCCCTTGTCTATTTTCTACCCATTGTCTATGCTACTTATTCTCTGTACCTTTTCCCCCTCTCCCCTGTTGCTAACCCTCCATGTGATCTCCATTTCTGTTTTTCTGCTCCTGGTCTAGCTGTTTGCTTCGTTGGCTTTTGTTATAGTTGTGGTTGCTAATACCTGTGAGTTTGCTGTCTTTTTACTGTTCATATTTTTTATCTTCTTTTTCTTAGATAAGTCCCTTTAACATTTCATATAATAAGGGCTTGGTGATGATGAACTCCTTGAACTTGACCTTATCCTAGAAGCACTTTATCTGCCCTTCCATTCTAAATGACAGCTTTGCTGGATAGAGCAATCTTGGATGTAGGTCCTTGACTTTTATGACTTGGACTACCTCTTTCCAGCCCCTTCTTGACTGGAAAGTCTCTTTTGAGAAATCAGCTGACAGTCTGATGGGAATCCTTTGTAGGTGACTGTCCCCTTATTCCTTGCTGCTTCTAGAATTCTCTCCTTCATTTTAATCTTGGCTAATGGAATTATGATGTGCCTTGGTGTGTTCCTCCTCGGGTCCAACTTCTTTGGGACTCTCTGAGCTTCCCGGACTTCCTGGAAGACTATTTCCTTTGCCAGATTGGGGAAGTTCTCCTTTATTATTTGTTCAAATAAGTTTTCCACTTGTTGCTCTTCTTCTTCCCCTTCTGGTACCCCTATAATTGGGATGTTGGGACATTTAAAGATGTCCTGGAGGTTCCTAAGCCTCTCCTCATTTTTTTGAATTCTTGTTTCTTCCTTCTTTTCTGTTTGGTTGTTTCTTTGTTCCTTCTGGTCCACTCCATTGATGTGAGTCCCAGTTTTCCTTCCATCATTATTGGTTTCCTGTGCATTTTTCTTCATTTCACTTATTGTAGCCTCCATTTGTTCATCTAATCTGCGACCAAAATCCACCAATTCTGTGAGCATCCTGATCACTGGGGCTTTGAACTGTGCATCTGATAGGTTGGCTATCTCTTGGTCACTTAGATGAATTGGCTCTGGGGCTTTGATTTATTCTCCAGTTTGAGCCATTTTTGTTTCTGTTTTTTTTTTTTGTTTGTTTGTTTGTTTTTGTCTGGTCAGGGCTGTTATGTAGTGAGGGGTGGAGCCTTAGTGTTCCCCAGGCAGGGCAGCCCAGTCACTGGGTAGTGATGCTATATGTGGGGGCGGGGTCTGGGAGGGAACAATGGCATTTGCTCTGCTTTCTCTTGGATTCCAGTCCCTTCCGCCGCTTCCCCTTTGTCTGGATTATCTGCACGCAAATGTGGGACCACCTGGTCAGCCAGCCACCTTGCGAGGACTCACTGGGTCTGCACAGTTGCCACCCTGGGCCCAGAGTCTGCTAGCTGCCGGCCTGTGCACCTGGGGTCTGCCAGCTGCCGCTACCTGCGTGCCCAGTCTGCACCTCCACTTTTTCCTGCCAAGACTCTGCCCCTCTTACCAGTCTGGATGAATGGTTGTTGGACTTCCGTACAGTTTAATTTTCTGTGAGCTTGGTTGTTTTCTTGTTTCTAAATCTTTGTTGTCCTTAATTTTGGTTGTGAGAGGAGGCACAGTGTGTCCATCTATGCCTCCATCTTGGCCGGAAGTCTACAGACAAATTATTAAAATGAATTGGAGCTCAATAAATTTGCTGGATGTAAATAAGATCAATATATAAAAATCAGTTGTGTACCTGTATGCCACAACAAAGCGTTAAAAATGAAATTTTAGAAAGGTAGCATTTATAACATGAACATATAAGGTACTTAGGAATAAATTTAACAAAAATGTAGGAGACCTTTGGGAGAAAATTATAGCACTTTATTTTAAAGTATTAAAGAAAATCCAAACAAATGGAGATACACATCATATTAATGGATAGGAAGAGTCAATGCCATAAAAATATGTTTTTTTGTAAATTAATAATAGATTTATTGGAATTAAGATAAAAATCTCAACAGCTTGTGTGTGTGTATGTGTGTAAATTTAAAAGTTCAAAGAACTCATAGACACAATGGGGAGGAGATTGAATGTGGAAGGTGGGGGCTGGGTAGGGCAGGGTAGAGGAATGGGGGAAAAATGGGGACAACTGTGATTGAACAACAATAAAAAATATAAAAGCTCATTCTCAAATTTATATGAAAGAGTTAAGATCTCATAACAGTTAAGAGACAGTTGAAGAAAAAGAACAAGGTTGGGTTAAAACATAAGATGTTTTAAAACCTTAGTAATTGTAGTGACATTATGTACATCTGGAATAGATATGGCTGGGTAAGTCAACATATTTCTCCTTCTCCTAGAAATCATCCAAAAGCAACAAAAAGAATTTAAAAAAATGAACTCAATTTTTGGCAAGATGTGAGGACAGGTATTATTCAAGACTCCCAAATATGTGTAAGAACAGCCCAAAGAAGCTAAGATTAGAAAGAAAACAAACAAGAGGAAATGAAGGAAAAGTAACGCAGAGGAAGGTTTTTTTGGATGAGATAGGCAAAATATTCTTCCTCAAGTTAAGGGGTATGTCCAGAGATGCAAAAACAATATCTCCTGTTTTCAAAAACAGATGCAATTACTGAAGTAAAGTGAGCTAAAGAGAAATTCCTTCCTAGAACTGACTTAGTTGAGGCAAGCTAAGGAGTCAGGGCTGCACAGAGAATGATAAAGATGATCCCTCTGTGGAGGCAGTTGGTTTTTGTAGCAGCGGAGAACAGATCCTTCTTTGGAAGCAGCCACCTGAGATTCTGCCTTGCTACCCCCTTTTCTTTCCCTGACCATAGATAGCATCCTTCTGTCAATGGGAAGTCCAGGAAAACCAAACCCAATTTAGCTAGTGCTATGATAAAGATAACAACAAAGATCTAATGAAGCACAATGTAAGATACTGTTGGAAAGAAAAGAGAAAAAATATTCAGAAAAGTTTATTTTTTCTGAAAAGGGTAACAACAACCTCTCTCAAGGAAAAGTTTCCAGAGAATAGATGAAAATTGGGAGCAAAGATTTTTATGAGTTAAAAAAATCTTCATGAAGCAGTGCTCTATGAAGACGATGAAGCAAAGATGAAAGAACTCAGGGAAGAAAGGGCAATACAGGAGGAGATAATACACCAGCTGGCAAAGATCAAGAGAGAAGTAGAAGGAAACAAGTCATCCAGAAATGAAGAGAGCTCAGAAAGAGAACAAAGAACAGACATTGAAAAAACACAGTAAGTGACCTGGAGAATAAACATGAGAAAAGCAAACAGAATGATACAGAGATAAAGATTTTATAAAATAGGGTTTGAGAGAAAATTATTAATATAGAAAATAGTTGGTGAAGATCCAACTTAGGTGCTTTTGGAGTTCCCAAAGCAGGTAACCAAAAGAATAACACTGAAGAATATTAAATGGCTATTCAAGAAGATTTTCATGAAATCAAGTATACTGGACTCTATATATTTATCTGGAATGGTCATACCGAGATATAGCCTAGTAGGTTTATTCTACTTCAAAGATAAAGGAAGAATCTTTTGGTTACCTAGCTCAATCTGGGTCGTGTAATAAGAGGATAGAAGCGTAGAACAGACTCAGATTTATTCAGATTATTTTTTAATGTTATTAGGCAGTGGAATAAATCTACAAGGGCCTCAAGAAAAGAAAATGAGACCCAAGGATTTTTCTATCTATCCCAACTGCCCTTCAACCAATGTTCTATTTTAAAGGCTATCAACAAGCAAGATTTAACATGCATGATTTTAGATGATAAATCAGCAGTGAATTAGAGAGATTTGAGTAAAAAACTACAGAACCAAAAGCTGTGAAGATTAAGTTGAAGATCGGAAAATAAATTGCACTCTTAAAAATATAGAAATAACACAACTAATACAGCCTGTGAGGGAATAGGAGTAAGGACATTGGACATGGACTGTTGACTATTGGCCTCAATTTTTATAACCAAGGGTAAAAGCATCTAATTTGAAGCTGACAAATTAAGTAATTAAAATGTAAGCCTATTAAAGTGTACATAGCTATACACTAAAATGTAATGTTATTGACAGGAATTGAGGAGTAGAAAGAGGAGGGGAAGAAAGAAGCAAACTAATTTTATTGTCATTCATAGGAGGGAACTAGTAGATGTTGCTTAAAGAAATAGAGTACTAAAGGATGCATACAAATTATGATTGTAAATGTAATCACTAAAACAAAAACAAGAAAATTCTATCAGGAAAATTTTACACACAAAAATAAATCAAAGAGATAACATAGTAAAGAACTTGAGAATGATTTTCATATTGAAAGATGTGCAGAAACCAAGACCAAATATATCAGTCATATCCATAAATGTGAACAGGCCAAAATCACCTATTAAAAGAAAAAGATTTTCAGATTGGGTCACAAAGGAAAAAATTTTATGCTGTATAAAAGAGACCCATGAAATAAAACAATTTAGCTATTTTAGATAGGCTACAAATAAAGTTTTCACAAAGATATATCAGTCAGATCACGCACAAAGAAAGGGATACAAGCAAAAAGACTTAAATGGGTAAAAGACAGGCGCATTATCATGTAAAGTTTGCAGTTTACAATTAGCATATTAATTAGGTATCTATTGCTGTATATCAAATCACCCTAAAATTTAGCACTCAAAAACAATGAACATTTATTACCACATAGATGAAGAAATCTGGAGCGGCTCAGCTGGGTGGTTCTGGCTCAGGGTCCCTAATGAAGCTGCAGTCAAGCTGCTGGCCCTGGGCTGCAGGTAGCCAAGCTCACTCACCTGGCTGTTGGCAGGAAGCTTGTGGGCCTGCACAAAACATGACAGTTGGCTTCCCCCACAGCAAATGACAGGGTAGGTTGGGGATGTCGGGTGCAGAGAGAGGAGGATATTGAGAGGCAGAGAGAGAGAAAGAGAAAGAGAGAGAGAGCCCAAGGTGAAAGGCATGGTATCTTTTATAACCTGCTCTTGGAAGTGATATGTATCATCACTTCCGCCGTATTGTACTGGCAGGAAAGATCAAGCCTGGTATAATTTGGGAGGGTACCACACAAGTATATGAGTACCAGGAAACATTGTACATAATAGTCATGTATATTGATCTATGTGCAAAATAACATTACATTAACATTCATAAAACTGAAATGTTAGGAGGTATGAAAAGAAATAAACCATAAACACACTAGTAATGGGAGACTTAATTTAGCAATCTTAGTACATGATGAGGCAAGTGGATAAATAATTAAGAATAGAGAAGACTCAATAACATTGAAAAATCTGTGTTCTGAAAACAGTAATCCACCTTTTTAATTCAATTGCCTATAAAATATGCATGAAAATTAGTATTAGGCCACAAAGTAAACCTTGATAAACTACAAAAAGTGAAAATAGTTTGGATAATAGTTTCTGTTTACAATCAGTCTAAATGAGATATTTAATCCTAAAATCAGAAAAAAAATAGTGCCCCCTACCTGGAAACTAAATCAAACAACAACTATACCAATAAAAGCCTTGGGTCAAAGAGGAAATAAAACCCAAACTTGCAGGATATTTAGACAATTAATTGTGAGGGAACACCACGTGTCGGAACCCATGGCATACAGCTAGTTGTGTTCCCAGGCTGGGGCTACTAGCAAATGAGTGGTAGATCTGATAGAGGCCATGTTTTCTTTTCTTTTTAAATATTTTATTTATTTATTTATTTATTTATTTATTTATTTATTTATTTATTTATTTTTAGAGAGGGGAAAGGAGGGAGAAAGAGAAGGAGAGAAACAGCAATGTGTGGTTGCATCTGGCATGCCCCTTACTGGGGACCTATCCAGCAGCCCAGGCATGTGCCCTGACTGGTAACCGAACCCACAACCCTTTGGCTTGCAGGTTGGTGCTCAGTCCACTGAGCCACACCAGTTAGGTGAAGCCACGTTTTCTAATACCTGAACTTTATTAGCAATAAAGTGATATTTTGTCCTCCATCTGTGTTATTCCCAATTAATTCAGAATTTGGGTACAGAGAGGTGTTATTTGTTGGGCTTCCCTGAGACCCCCATACTACTAAATGATCCAGTGGGACAAAAGAAAAAAATAGAGGTATAAAATCTGGAAAAAGGGTCATAAAGTTATCAGTATTTACAGGTGGTTGTATTCCTGGAAAACCTAACAAACCTGCTGAAAAACTATTACCTGCAGTAAGAAGATTCTGTAAGATGCATATATAAAGTTAGTAAGCAAGAATCCATTACTTTCATGTATAAATATAACCACTTGGAAGATAAAAGGAAAGAAAACATCTCATTTATAAGGATAATGACAACAGCAAAGGAAACTACTTCGTAGTAAAGTTAACCTGTAGGATCAAGACCTACACACAGAAAATGTTGAAACACTGATAAAGCCATGAAGAAGACCTGAATAAATGAAAAGACCATGTTTTTTGCTGGGAAGACTCAACACCACAAAGATGTCAATTGTCCCTCAGTTAATTTCTAAATTTAATGCAATCCCAATAAAATACTCACAATTAAAAAAAAAAGACAAGCTAATTCTAAAGTTCATGTGAAAAAATAAAGAAATGATACATTCAGGACAACTCAGAAGAGTCATATCAAGGGACCAGCCCTACCAAACATGAAAACATATTAACGTCTCAATGATTGAAACAGTGAGGAACTGTTGCATACATAGCAGGCAGGACAACAGCCAGAACAGAAAGCCCAGAAATAGAAGTGAATACACATAAGGGAATTTAGTATATGAAAAAACTGACCTCTAAACTCAGTGAGGAAACGATTCACTATTCAATAAATGTGGTTGAGAGTCATTGGTTGGCTATGTGGAAAAAAAATGAAGTTAGGTTTATACCTCTCACTATACACTAGCATAAAATTCAAATGAATTAAAGATTTAGAAGTGAAAATAGTGCCATGAATATGCTATTTAAAAATAAGAAATCCTTTTATAATTTTGGAATAGAAATGATTTTTTTTAAATTATAGCTCAAAATACAGGAGACAGAGAAATAGAAAAATTTAACTGCAGTAAGGAATTCTTTATGACAACATATAAACAAAGTCAAAATATAACAAAATGGCAAATAATATAGAATAGTAATATTTCATAAAAAATGAATTTTCCTAACTTATAAAGTAGCCCTGGGAATCAGTGAGATAAAGAATCAAATGCTCACTAGAAAAATAGGCAAAAGATATGAACAAGTGGATCACAGAAAAAGGTTCTACCTCACTCATACTAAGAGAAATGCAGATTAAAACAACACTAAGATATTGCATCTGCAAGCTGGAGAACCAGGAAGGCCAGTGGTATAATTCAGTTCAAGCCTGAAGTCTCAAGAACCAGGATGTCCCAGGGCAGGCAAAGATGGATGTCTCAGCTAAAGAAGAAAAGAGGGAATTTGCCTTTTCTTTGCATTTTGTTTTGTTCAGGTGCTCAATGGATTGGATGATGCCAACCTGCACCTGATCACCTGAAAAGTAAATCAAATGCTAATCTCTCCCAGAAACTCCCTCACAAACACACCCAGAAATAATGCTTTACCAGCCACCTGGGCGTCCCTTAGCCCAGTCCAGTAGACACAAAATTAACCATCACATCCTCGGACCTAGAAGCTCCATTGCTAAGAATCAACTTTAAAAATGGGTTTATACATGGGAAATGACATATGCAGAGTTCTTTGTAATAGCAAGGATTAGAAGTAACCTAAATTCTCATCAATAGAGAAAAAAAAAACCCCAAACAACCCTACAGTATACGCATTATTTCCAAACAGAGGAAAACCAAAAAACTGTATAAAACAATGAAGAAGTTCTCAATGTACCGACATGGAAAGCTGTCCAGGACGTAGTGTTAGGTGAAAACTCTAACAAAGTGTATATGATGCATGACCATTTGTGTAAAAAGAGAGAGGAAAGAACATACATTTATATTTGCTTAAATATAATAAGTGTGTGTTTACCTGTTTATAAGTGGGATGAGGATGAATATGGGAAGGAAGCTTCTTGTTCTGTACCTTTTAATTTTGTCCTATATCAATGTGTTCTCTACTCAGGTAATTTAGTATAATTTATAAAAATCTCATAAGATATATATATATATATATAAAATATTTGGCACAGGTTCAGATAATAGGGTAATGGATCAGAATAGAGACTAGAAACAGACCCCCACTTACATGGAAACTTTTAACACAATAGAGGCGGCATCCCAAAGCAGTGGGAGAATGATGGACAATCCAATCAATTGTGTTGGAAAAATTTTGATCTATATGGGAAATGTAAAACTATACCACTAATTCTCCTTCTGCACAAAAGCTAATTTTAGAATCAATATGGAAAAATACAGGAAACAAAAACTTAACACTTTTAGAAGAAAACAGAGGAATATCTATATGGCCTCAGGGCATGAAAGGATTTCTCAAACAATTCACAAAAAAACACAAACAGGGGTGGAAAAAGATGGATAGATTTGACTACATTAAAATGTAAACATTTACGTGTATCAAAAGACACTATAAACAAAGTAAAAAGAGAAGTCACAGACCAGGAGAGGGAATTTACAACATGTATAACCAAAAACTGTGATTTCTAGCCAGAATATATAAAAAGACCTACATATCAATTAGAAAATGCAAAGGACCCCACTGAAAAATAGTCAAAATATAGGAAGAATCAGTGCACAGAAGAGAAATCCCGAATGGTAAATATATATTTGATGTATTTTATAACAGTGCTCAAATGTATTACTAATTGGTGAAAAGCAAAATAAAACCACAAGGTGGATTCTATTACGCACATATCAGATTTGCAAAAATGTGAAAATCTGACAATTTCAAGTGCTGAAGAGACTTTGATGGAACAATGGAGCACTCATACACTGTGGATGGGGCCTAAGCTTGCAAGACTCCTTTGAAGAGCAGTTTGGTAGTATCCAAGAAAGACACACACATGCATTTCCTGTATGTGTGAAATTCGCACACAAGGAGGCGTGCACAGGAATAGTCTCTGCAACACTGTTTGAAAGAGTAAAAAAAAAATTGGATGCAACTTACACATTCAAGAGCAGAATTGATGAGTGAGCTGTGGTTACATTGAAAGGGAACTATATAGCATTGACAATAAAAGAACCAGAGCTACATAAATCAATGTGGATAAATCTCAGAAGCACAAGAATGAACAGAAACAAAAACAAAGCACACACAATGTGATATACAGATGATGTGTTAGAGAACTGTACACTTGAAACCCATATAATTTTATTAACCAAGGTCACCCTAATAGACTTACTAAAATTTAAAAAAACATATTAAAGAAAGCAAATTGCAGAAGGATATATAGTGGAGTAACATTTGTATAAAGTTTAGAGGCTGGCAGAAAAAACACCATATATGTTTGTGCTCACATGAACTCTGTATAATGTGTGGAGGGGGCCTTCCTAAAGATGTGAATGGAAAGGGTACAGCATGCCAGGGGGTGGGATTACCTCTAGCGGGGAGGAAAAGAAACAGGGCTGGGAGAGGTCCTCCACAGGTCTCCACTGTGTGTGTGTTGTTTTATTTTCAATCAGAGGGTGGGTATGTGAGTGCTTGTTTCCTTATTCTCTCTATCTTCCGGTAACAGACATATTTTAAAATTGCAAAAGATTACTTGTTCCTTAACAACAGAAATAACTAATAGAAAATTTTTTTTGAGATAGCTACAAAAACTATTGAAGATCTAGATGTTAACTTATTATAATGCCAAACTCAGTGTAGTACCAGACAAAATCCATGCCCCCTCCCCCCCTTCTTGCTTGGGGGCAGTTGATGGTTTCTCGGTTTTTGCAGCCAGCACCTGGGAAGCTCTGAGAGCAGATCTTACACACAGCAAACACGGATTAAACGGGATCAATTATGACGGTTTCATCCACCACCCCGTGAGGTGGCCTCTCACTCTCTGACTTTGTTGGGGATTTCTAAAAGGTCAGGGTACTGTGAATGTTAACAGAATAAACAACACATCACTTATTCATCAGAGGTGTGGCGCGTGTGTGTGCATGTGTGTATGTGTGTGTTGTTTTCAATTCATGAAAGAAGAAAAAGGACCTAGAGACAAAAAGTGTGTGAGCCACGTTGCACAGCAGGGCAGTGGCTGAGCCGAGGCTAGAACCTGGGGTGGGGTTCAGAAGGAGGAGGAGGGAGGTTGTGAAAGAAGAGGAAGAGATAGGAAGGGAGAGGGGGAGAGAGAGAGGAGGGAATAGTGAGTCCTGAGGAGGTAGGACTCCATTGGAGTCTGCCTGCTGGCTGGCTCGGGATGGAAACGGAGCACCTGTTCTCTCTTACTCCCAGTCGAGGACACCTCAGCCTCCTCTGCTGGGAGAATTTACTTGTCAGTCTTCACCGTACTGTTTCACTTTCTCAATGCAGTGGAGTCCTTTGGCCAGCTGGGCACTTCCAACTCTCATTGTATTTCCCTGCATTCTCATGGAAAACCATGGTGTTCCTAACTGGTCCCAAATGTAATGTCAGCCCCTGGGAGTTTCTATCAGAAGCCCCAGAGTTTGGTGAGAGATGAGTGCATGGGCCTCCCCTGGGTGAGTCCTAGTGAGACACTGAGTCTCAGCAGAACACAATCATCAGTGGAGTGGAGCTGAGTAGGTCTCCGACCTGGGGACAGGTCACCAAGGATCTCAAGGCTCGTGGGAAGGCCTCTCCTACTTGCTGTTGTAGACATCCCCACTGTGCAGTTCACCTGCCCCATCAGTCAGACACAACCACACCTGCACTCATGGGAGGTGAAGGGCTGCTCTTTGGGATAAGGTTGGAGACTGCTTGATGGAAAACACTGCATCCCTGTTGAGGGCACAGCATCGCAGATGGAGAGTAGACACCTCACCTCACATGATGCTGGGGACAGCCTCTCACTGTGGTGAGACAGGAGGAGGGACCAGAAGGTGGGAAAGGGCATTGGTTGCCTCCAGAGCTCTGCATTCTGTGTTGTGCAGCCTTCACATAACTACAAGGTGGCAGTTTCTAATTCCAGGGCACAGAAAAGGAAAGTGAGGCTCCAGGAGGTGAAGGAACTTAGCAAAGAAGCATAGTGAATGTTGGGGGCCAACCGTGGCAGAATCAAGACCCAAACCTAGAAACAACTGATTGCAAAACTAGCTCTTTCTGTTAATATTCCATGATGCCTTATGCTGAAATAACATGGAATGGAATAATATTAGAATTGCTGTCTGAAAAAGAGGAGTGCAGAATTAGGGGAGAAGGCTGCGGCCACAAAGACAGCAATGAAATCCTGTAGCAGGACCCTAGAGACTGCCCTGGAAGGACTATCAAGAAGTGATCTGGCCCAGGTCTCAGTCTTCAGGCTGCTACCTAGGGACATTATGTCATCTGGTCTTGTCTCTAAGTTCCTCTCCTAGGTTATGAATGCTCAAGTCCATGAGCTCTCTGGAAAACCACTTCTTCACGTCTAAGCCTGTGTTCCCTGCATTGCGACTGTCATCCCATTTTGGGATGTGGATGTTGGCCCATGGCATGACTGCTGATGCTAATTTCAGACATGGATGTCTGTGGTCCCCCCATGAACCCCCTGAGAGGCAGGGGCCAACTTCTTCAGTAGAGGGAATGGAAGTATAGGGTGGGAAAAAGTAGGTTTACAGTTGTGAGTACATGAAACAGAGTTCATTCTCGTATTATTATTTATTAACCATTGTATTGTTTTCCATGTGAACAACTGCAGATATCCTCTGGCCCCTCCCTGTATTTTAGCAGCATGGTGGCCAGGGCACATGCCTACAGGCTCAGGGCACAACCCTCAGATGGAAGCCATGGTGCTCAGGGGAGCAGAAGCAAGAGTCAGTTAAGTCATCATCTCTAGACCATGGTTTCCACAGCCATGTTCCAACTTCAGTGCCTCCTAGGTGTGTGTGTACGTGTGTGTGTCTGTATGTGTATGGTGTGTGCATTCAAGGTGGGTGTGTATGTGTAATTTTTGCTGTGTGCAATGACTTTGTTCTCCCTCACCCTCTTGCATTAAGTCACCAAACCTTACAATCCTAGGGGGAGAGCTATAGGCCCTTCCATGAATCCCCACATGCCTGGGACAATGTCCAAGTTCTGCCATAGAGTACACTGATTCTCCCTGACCTGGTTACGATGGCCTCTTGGCCTCTCCTCTCGCCATTCCCTGTCATGACCCCTACCCCCTCTTTCCCCAGGTGCTTGCCATTCCCAGATTGTTCCAGGCTCACTTACCTCTATGCTTTTGCACATACAATCTCTCTCCTTGAAATGCCCTTTTCCTTTCATGTGCTTAGCCAACATAGTCAAAGTCCACTTCTTCCAAGAAGTCTTCCCTGACTTGACCAGGGTGGATTCACTGTGTGTACCTTACCATGGAACGTTCCCACACTCACCATTGCCCATGCCCCACTGCAATTATCCACTTCTGTATCTGTTATTCTTCCGCTAGACTTTGACCTTCTTGTGAGAAGAGGGGCTAATCCATTAGTGCATTTCTAGAGCCCCACCCAGAGCCAGGCACAGTGTGGGTGTCCAGTGAGTATCTGAAGAATGAATGAATGAATGAATGAATAAACAACAGTGTCAAGGTTATGAAGGCTGACCCTAGGTACCTGCTGCCTGGATTAGAATTCTAATTACTATACTCATTGTGTGTGACTGTGGGAAAGTTACTAATCTTCCTATGGCTCAGTTTCTCATCTTTAAAATGGGGCCAAATGGGGTTATAAAGACTCACTGAGTCAATATGTAAAAAGGACTTAAAATGGTGTTTGACACATGGTAAGTGACATAGTAAATATTAGTTGTAATTATTACTGCAACTAAGTCATTTGTTCATTTATTCAATTATTGCTAATTTTCTTTCCATAAAACATTTTTTCTAGTGCCATTTCCGTGTCGGGCATTGGGGTAGGCACTGGAGTCACAGGCGTAGATCAGGTAGCTCTTGTCTTCAATATGGGCAGGGCTCAGGGGAGACAAATACAGGAATCGGTAATCACACAACCAGGGAGGAGCATGGCTCTGAGCAGCAGATAGGCCCCTCTTCACTTGGAGCTCACTGAGGGTGAGGCGGCTCCAGGGAGAGGCACCTGCATAAATGTGAGCTGGACCTGGGAGGTCCTTGGGGTTTGGGAGCCCCGAAATCCAGAGCCTTTGATTTTTCATTGACTAATGCTGCATTTCATTGAATGGAAGCTTCCTGTTAAACCAAAACAGATGAGGTTTTAAAAATAATTCTAATTGATTCCATCCCCAGAGTTCAAATTGGTAGCTCTCAGCCCCAGCCAAGAGAGGAGTCTTGTGTGTGCACATGTGTGCACACCCAGGTTTGCACAGACAGGTGGCAACAGGGGCCACTTTTCAAACACCTACAGTGCACCTGTTACAATGCTACGCATCTGTCCTCCTTGATTTCCTTTAGTCTTCATACCACTTGTAGGAAGCAAGCATTGCCATCAGCACCATTTAAAAGTAAAGAGACTGGGGCTCAGAGAGGTCAAGACACCTGCCCAAGATCATAAGGCTGTAAGTAGCAGAGTCAGGGCTTGATCTTGGTTCTTTCTAACTTCAAAGCAACACATAATGAGAGGTTATGAGAGGAGTGAGACCAGAAGGCAAGAGAGAGTTACCAGGCTTGTGCTGGTGGCACAAGGGACCTGAGAGATGTGTGATAACAGCATAATAATGACAGATACCATTTGGTGAACCCACTTACTGTATTCTGTCATTGGTGATTTACAGATACTAAATCCTCACACTATTTCCGTGAGGTAAATATTGTTATTTTCAGTTTACAGATAAGGAAATTGAGGTTCAGAAAGATTAAAATAAACCTCCAAAGTCATATCACTAATAAGTGTTTCTGACTCTCAAGCCCTTGTTTCTCTGTGGATATTATGTACATTATATGCATGTGTATGTATGGCAGGGAGGTATGAATTATGACTGCTTCTTCAGAATATTCTACTTAGCTGTAGATTATGAAACACCTGTGAGCTGTTTCATTCATTTATTCAGTTGGTTACTCAAGACCTGCCCTGAGACTGACCCTTTTGCAGGTGCTGGGGACACCTGGCCACAGGAAGTCAGAACAGAGACCAAGACAATCAAGGTCTCTACTCTTTAGGAGCTGTGGGCAGAGACAGACAAAAGTCTCTGAATTATGATACCGGGAGGGATTCAGTTGGTTGGGAATGGCTACTTTTGTAGGTTGATTTGCAGGGGGGGGGGGATTTATGAAGATAAGAGCTAACCATGTGATGTTTTAGGGGAGGAGCATTCCAAATATAGGGGGTAGCTACTGCTAAGGTCCTGAGGCTGGAATAGGCTTAGTGTGTTTGAGGACCAGAAAGAAGGAGGGGGTAGCAAGGAAATAAGGCCAAGGCAGGATTAAATAGTGTCTGGTAGACCAACACAAGAAGTTGGGTTATGTTTTAATTGCGGTGGGAGCCAATTAAGAGTTTTAAGCAAGGGTGTCACTTGAGCTGAGCCAAACTACAGAGTGGAAGATGTTGGGAAAGGAAAGGGGGCAATGTGGCAGCAGAAAATCCTATCAATAAGCTACTGCAGAATCCGGGGGAACGATGGCAGTGGCTCGAATGAGATGTCTGCAGCAAGGTGGAGAGAGGTAGAGAGACTGGAGATATGTTTCTGAGGAAAGAGCTTTCTGATAAAGGATGGAGGGATCAAAGATGAGTGCCTGGGTGAATGGTGGAGCCTTTGCTGGAAATGCTGGAAGACCAAGGAGGAGCTGGATTTTGGGGCCAATTGAAAGTTGAATGGTAAAGTGGGAGCTGACAATTAAATGCCCAAGACCATGCATCTGGAGTTCATGGCTCATGGATTTAGATTAGGGTGTCATCAGCACATGGAGAGACAACATTTAAAGCCAATAGACTGGCTGAGATTACCTAAGGGAATGTGGGGGACAAAATTCAGATGAGCCAAGGGAAAGTGGATGAACCTCCCTGAGTCAGCCATGGTCCTCTTTCAGACCAGCAGGTTGGAAGTCCGGCCTCATGTGGATCTTTTAAGGCAACTGTGAAGAAAGCAATGGGGCTTCCAGGAAGGTCAGGGTTTTGTTCAGAGCTCTGTTATTTCTATTATTTCCTAACTTCAGTGTTTAGTGAGCCTCAGTTTATTCACCTGTATGACGGAACAATAGTGTTCACCAGAGAAGGCAATGAATGAATAATTGTGAAAACAATACAAACATGAGGGGCTCTGTTGTTGCTTTGGGGTGTCCTGAAAAGGAAACAAGATGGTTCAGATACATGGATGTTCAAAACTGGTTTCCTTCAAGATTTCCATAAACCATGTTAATTGCAGATCCCAAACAACTTCAAATCCATTCTTAAGTGCTTTCCCTTTGATACTTTCTCTGGTCTCTCATGGATGCACCCTCTCTTGGATGTTCCCTGGGGAGCTGGGGGAAGGGGAGAAGGGACTTACCTGATTGACAAGTTTGGGAGAAAGAACTAGGCTTGAACAATTTAACTTCCTCGCTCTCTCAGGGATCAATCTGCCTGCGGAACAATTGTCCAGGAGACCCAGCCTCGCATCTGCCAGGTCCACACTCATCTTTTATATGAGAGAGCCAAACCTAAGCCCTGTGGGCCTCTACTTTCTCTCTACTCCTTTGCCTTCCTCCCTGAAGATGACAGGGAGTTAGCTAGAGATATAGCTAGGGTATCTACTCAACTCAAGTTCATGTGAAATCTGGGAAGATGAGACAACCACACAAGAAACCACTGGGAACAGATCTAAGAGGAAGGGGAACCCAGACTTGGAGTGTGCCTCCAGGACCCCTCCTGGGGTCAGGGTTTGGGTAAACACTGGATGGAGACAGCCAGTGGTACACCACACCAGACCTCTCCTCAGGGCCTAGACCCTCACATCCCAGTTGCAGAGCAGACATCTCCACTGGAGCCTCCAGGTTCTCAGCCCAGCCAAGCCCACCATCTTGCCCACACCCCGCAGTGCCCACTGTGTGTGGAGATAGCGGCCACTCTTCTCTGTCTCCTTCTAAACTGTGGGTGCTGTGAAGGCAGGGAGGGTGCCACACTCACATCTGTTTCCAGAGTGTGGAGTATAAAGCTGAAACTAGAGCTGGCCTGCGGAGGAGGGACTGAATGAGGGGACCGAGGTAGCAGGCCCTGGGGCTCTAAGGGCAGTGGGGAGGATGGGAACCAACAGGTGGCCTGGGGGTCCCAGTGAGACACAGGGGTGTAGCTACTGGGCCCAGTCTTGACAGCACAGCCCTCACAAATGGCTCTAGGACTTTTTGAGAAGTGTGGGAGCATGGTGTGCCTGGTCACCCCTAATTCTAGGGCTGGAGTCAGAAACAGGACCAGAGGAGTTGGCCATTTGCATGGGGAAATTGTAAATGGGAAAGATAAACATTGGAAAATTAGGCACTGACCCATGGGCTCACCGCTGGGACAGGGAAATTTGAGCCGAGCTCATGGAAAAACTATAACCAGAGTAGGCTGAGCTACACCATCCCAGAAAAGCAGATGGGGGCAACCATAAAACCTGACCTCTGAGTCAGCCAGGCCAAGCCAGGCACTATTTTTAGATGCTGGTATTATTTTAAAGCATTCCTCCTCCTTGAAACGCTGTCCTTTGCCCTGGCATGCAGTGTGGTCAGGGCACGTCTCCTGACTTCCCTGGTCTCCACCTCTAAGTCTGTGGAATGGGGTAATCTCTCTCCCTCCCTGTCAACCAACATGGGTCTACTTGGGATAAAGAGAGTGTGCTTTTGCTAGAACATTCTAGAACTCTGTGATTTTGATTCACTTTTAGCCCTGCATTGGGAGGAGGAAGAATATAGGCTTTGGAGCTAGCATCCCAGTTCTCAAATGTTCTTAGCTATGTGATGTTGGGCCAGGTTCTTCAGCTCGGACATCCATAAAAGGGGGACATAGTGGGAGTGGAGAGCCTTCTCTGGCCTCACCCTAATCTACCTTTCTAACTCCCTTGCTCAGTCTCCCCGTCTGTCTCTATCTGTGATGACTCAGTCTGGGGTGCTCTCTCCCCTTCCCTCCAGTGTTCACACCCCTTCGGCCGCTCCACACACGTTCACGGGGCACCTGCCTACTCTCTACCAGGTCATGCAGTGGGAGATAAGTGCTGGACTGTGGAGCCCAGCCTGGGAACCCCAAATGCTTTCCACAGGTGCAGTGCCTGCATGGAACCCAAGAAGAGAACAGGGGTTCGCAGGAGGGGAATCTGGGAGCAGGTAGTCTAGGCCGATGGGCTGGTGTTGACCAGCATGCAGAGGGAAACATGCATGTCAATGAAACTAAGCACTTTGGGGTTTTAGGCCCATGAAGTGTAGGGTGAGGCGTGGGATGGAGGGGCCTGGGGAGGTACCTTGGGAGTAATGAGTTTGTACTTATTCTACCTGAGAACAGTGGGGAGCCATTGACTGTTCTTAAGCAGGGGAGTGACAGTCACATTGCCATCTTCCCTCCCTGTGGGCCCCAACCTGACCAGGGGCCATGTGCAACTTTTCTCTGGGTATCTCAAAGCCCAGCATGTTCATGCCCATTCTTACACGGCCTCCAGGTCCTTGTCTTAGCCCTCTGTTACCGTGCCCTTGAGGGGAGGACAAGTCCTTGAAGGTTATCTGGTCCAAACCCGCATTCACAGATGGACAGAATGAGATCCAGATAAGGGTGGATTCAGGACTGGAGCTGGGTCTTCTTACTCCCAGTCAGGACTCTGCCTACCCCATGCCTTGCCTCAGAGTCTGGAATGTTCTGGGCATGGTGCGAGGAGGTTGTGCCTGGAGATCTGTGTGGGCCGTATCACTTCTTGGGATTCAGTCAGTCTCTTGAGAGACCCCCTCATATCCCATCTCCTCCCATCCATTTTAAGGTCAAGTTGCTTGTAAAACAGTCAAAATTAAGTCATTTATAACAGAGGAGTTTGGAGTGGGTTATAAAAGCCTGTGGCTTGGGGGCAGGGCAATTGTTTTTCTTTTTCCATCTCTCTTTTGACTTTCTTTTCCACTGGTAAACCAGAATTGTCTGGAGCCTGGTAAACTCCTGAGAGATGAATGCCAGAAAGAGCCCGACATGGAAAACTGTGGGGAGTGGGTATCACCCAGGCACTTCCAGAAAAGTCTAGGCCAGTGCACTGTGCCCCCCATCCCTCAGAAAAGGAGGCCAGGCTTTCTGACCCTGGAATCCCAGGTCTGTGGTTTGGGCAATGTCTCTGAGTAGTTTCTTAAGAAGAGAAGCTGTGGAAGAAATCAAGGGAAAGCTAGGTCCTTGTCTTAACCCTCACATGCCATGTCTTCTAAAATAGGACAAGTCTTTAAAGATTATCTAGTCCAAACCCCCTTCTATAGATGGACAAAATGAGATCCAGTGAAGGGAAGATTCAGGGCTGGAGTCTGGGGTAGATTCAAACTGAAACCAGAGTTTGGGAAGGAGAGATCCCCATGGGGACAGGGGAGGGGGTAAAGGCAGTCTGGCGGGAGAGGTGCTTCAGGCTGCTGCCCCGAACTCGGCAGGACTGTCAGCATCTCCCCTCTCAGTGCCCTCCTCCCTGGATTCAGATGCTGCTCCCTGACCTGCCTCTTGGCTGTGAGAGTCAGAGGAGATTATGGTGTGTGACAGCATCCTGAAAGGTCTCCTGAAGAAAGGGAAGCATTCTGATGGCCATTGTTACTATTTTTGTCAGGCAGTAAGGCTGAGTCCTGAGCCCTGGAAGAACCTCAGCAGACAGAGAGCCCAGCCTAAGCCTGCCCAGAGCAGGTACCTTGGCCCACGGTCCTGTCCTGTGGCTTTGCCATCGAGGATGGTTACTGACCTACCCTCCCATGTGGGAGACCTACAGGCACAGCCCTTCTCCACATCAGGTCTCCATCCATCACCCTCTCTTTGGGTCCTTGCCCTGTGCCTGGGAAGCAGGTGGAGCAGAGAGCATTTTACCATCACAGAGCAACTTGCCCAAAGCCAAGCAGCTACTAGGCAGAGGAACCCCAAATTGCAAAGGCCAGCGTTATGGCCACTGGGATCCCAGGTTTCCTAGCAAATGAAAGCAGCCTGCAGCCACAGAGTTGGTATCACTCAATGGTACTTGCTAACATTTCTACATACCTACTCTGGGCCAGGTGCTCTTCTAAGCCCTGGAGGAGCAAAGCATTGCAGTTGTTTAGTCCTCAAACCAACACTGTGAAGCAGGTGCTTTCATTATCCTCTGTTTTATGTGAAAATGGAGGCACAGAGAAGGTAAGTAACTTGCCTGAGATCACACAGCCAGGAAGTAGCAGAGCTAGGATTTGAACCAAGGCAACCTGGGTCCAGACTCTGTGTTCTTAAATGCTACCTGTATGCAAGCAAATTCTCAGATGGAAATGTCCTGGGGGAATTTCCTGGAAGAAAGTGGCATGCGATGAGTATCTTATTCTTTCTTGAGATCAACTCTTGTCAGGGAGGCTGCAGAGCCCCAGGCCTGTGGGGGAGAAGGGCAGCAAGTTGGAGTTTGAGCACCAGCTTGTTTAAGTCTCTTGGTGCTGGGACACCTCATGTGTCACGTGCAGTTGACAAGAGTGGGGCATCTCCAGCCACCCCAGTCCTCCCTAGCTCTCTAAGTGGCATCATCATCCACCAACTTTGAGAGTCAGAAACCTGGGCATGACCCTGGTTCCTCCCCCTCCCCTACAGCCAGTCTACCTGTGAGGCCAGTCAGTGCTTCCCCACAGTACCTGTTGAATTTGCCCACCTCTCTGCCGGCCCTGATGCCACCCTCCTGGATGAGTAGCCTCTCAGGAGGTCTCCCTGCTTCCCCTCTCACCCCACCCACAATTCATTCTCCACAAAGCTGTTGGAGGGATTTTCTTAAAATATAAGTCAAATCACATCACTGTTCGGCTTAAAACTCCTTCGTTGCATCTAAATGAAATCCAGATTTCTGGTCGTGGTCTAGAAGGTCTTGTATGACTGGCCTCTGTTAACCTCTCCAGCCTCACCTGTGCCGTTTGACCCCTCGTTCACAATGCCCCAGCCCAACTGCTTCAGTTCCTGTAGCATACCAAGTGATATTCCTCCTCAGGGCATTTGCACATGCTGTTTTCCCTCTGCCTAGAATAGTTGTTTCTCATTCTTCCTGAGGTTAACTTCTCAAAAATGCCATCTCCTCAGTTGTGTCTTCACTGGTTACCCTCTTGTTGGTTTCCTTTGTATCACTTGCCATGACTCAGAATTATCTCAGGATTTGGGCCTTGTTACCATGCTCACATGAAGGCAGTATCTGCCTTGTACGTTGTCAGGGTCCAGTGTGGGGACATGGAAGGAGCAGGGTGAGCTTCCTGAAGAGGGTCTGTGAGCTCGCCTTGAAGTGAGTCATCTAGATGGGAGGATGGAAGGTGAGGAGGACGTCCAGGGAGAGAGAACACATTTAGAAAGGCTTGGAGGGAGGGGATCTTTTTGGCAGGCCTAGGAAGTGGCTGGGGTGGGAGGGGGCTTGTGGAGGAGGATCCTAGCAGGAGAGCAGAACCAGGTGTGAAGCCTTCCTGCTTTCCTTGCCCAGTGTCAGGGCCATGGCACTATTAATAGCACTATCAGCAAGGGCTGAGGTGTGCCTGGACTTGGAAATTGGGACCAGGGAGCCTGATGAGGCTTGGCAGCTGCAAGTTTGTGGGGCACGCTCAGGGGCACAACCTACCGCCGACCCTTCCCAGGATCAGCTACAGGAGCCTTCTCAGAGGTGACTGTGTGAGGTGAGGAAAAGCTGGCATCCTGGCGAGGCAGCATGTGAGGGCTTCATGAACACATGTGGCATGTATGTGCATGTGTATGTGGTATGGCTCTGCCTGTGGGGTGCATATCATCTGTGAAGCATGGGGTGTGTGTGTGCATATGTGCACACACATGTGTTTCTGAGGGACCTACTATGTGTTTATCTCTGCGAATCCCAGCAGGCAGGCGTGTGAGTGTGTGTGCTGTGCGTGAGGGCTGTGGGTGTGGGGCTGTCTTGTGCACATGCACTCCCTTCAGCTGGTGTTAAACACTCTTTGGACAGCTCACTGGGTAAACATTCAATAATGTAATTTGGAAACCCAGTCCCCAGGGCCCCACTGTGTGGCCAGGCAGCTGGTGGGTGGTGGCTGGATTAAGATATTAGTGCATTAATGCCATATCAAAGCCCAGCACCCTGGGCCACGGGAGTGTCTGCTGACAGCCGCACAGCGCCCGGGGCTTCGTGGGCCAGCAGCCCCCGCCGCATCCCTCTCGGAATCACAAGGAAGCCTTGTGCTCGGAGCCCGCTCTCAGAGCCGCAGGGCTCTGCAGACATGAGCTCATGCCTGCCAGTCCCTCCAGGAGGCGGTGGGTGGCCTGCTGAACCACCAGGCCCATCCCCACCACAGGGGCCAGGACATGGAGGAGTGGGGGTTGGGCTTTGGGTCTGAGCTGATCTTTTGACTTGGCCAAAGTAAGCGCTTAAGTGTTTGGTGAATGAATGAATGAATGAATGAATGAATGAATCTCTTTCCAGGAACTTTCTTGAAATTCACTAATAGCATGGGCCAAGTTCCTCTCACCTTGATATTCCCACTGTGTAGTTGTGCTTAGTACACAGTTGGTGGTCAGTTACTGTGTACTGGATGGATGGACTGCTGACAGAGAGAGGAGGACAGGACTTGAAGTCAAAAGACCTGGATTTGAAGGCTGAGTTTTGCTTTCAATCTGCCTGGTGGCCCTGGGGGAACCCTTTACCTGTCTGGGGACACCTGGCTCCAATGGAACAAAAGTTAATACTGAGTCCAGCCATGAGTATGTTCCTCCATGGGTGTGGAGGTCATATTGGGTCTGGCACCTTTTCCCTGGGAACTGAACATGTTGGGGGTTCAGAATATTGATGCCAATTTTTGTCCAAAGAGGCTCTAAGGTCTGACCAGAAGCAGCAGGAGCCAATGCAGGGACTTCTACCAAGCCCAGAAGGGAGGAACATGAGGCTCAGAGAAGTGGCTGGGGTGTCTGAGCTGGGTCCCTCTCTGAAACAATTTAGCCTGATTCTCCACTCTATAGCACGCAGTCCAGAGAGAAGAAAGGATGTGTCCAAGGTCACTTCATAAAGCACTGTCCATACCAGGACTAGGATCAATCCTGAGCAGAAGGAGCTGGCTCTCTGAGAGCTGGCTTCTGAGTGCAGCAGGGGGAGACGGTGTAAGGAAGGGAAGAGGTGAGAGAAAGAGGCTGGGGCCTCAGTGTGGAGTAGGACCTTGGGCTCAGCAGTGAAGGAGCATTTTCTGACCATCAGGCTGCTGAACAATCACTGATATTGCCAGTGATAATAGTAACAGTCAGTGGGGAAAGGATTGGTGATGGCAATTGAAACTACCTTTGATGAAGGCCTCACTGAATGCTGGTGTCGTGTTCAGTGAGGGGAAGTAATTTGTCCCAGGTTAGAGGCTAGTAAGCCAAGGAGCAAGTATGCACTTGGACTCCAACTTCTTTACCATTAGATGACACTGTGGTCTCTTGAGGGTGTGGGTATCCCATAGAGGGGCCCTAGCTTTGGGGATAACAGGGTGAGGGAGACTATCAGACTAGATGACTTGTGAGTCTATCGTTCTATTGCTGGACGTGTCTCAGAATCCTGTGAATCTATACTCCTGAGAGTCGAGGAATTTAAGGATTTGCATTGACTTCTGCCAGATATCACCATCATTCGCTCCTCCAACCTTGAAGGGAGCTGCTGATAAAAATAAGGAAAGTGTCCCAGAGGCCCATGTCTACTTTGCAGCTTAAGGAGGAATCATGTGCAAAAGCCAATGAGGGACAGAATAAAGAGGGCATTACTGACTTGAGGCTTGTTCACATCACTCCTTCAATTCATTTTTACTCCAGTCAGCTCAACTTACTTCAGCTCAACCCAGCTTAACTAAGCATCATGAAATTCAAGGCATCTCATCTCAACATTCCACAAATCAAACGCAGATGATGCAAGCCAGCCCAACCCAAACCAATGAATCAAACTCCAGTCAACTCACCTCAACTCACTGCATCTCACTTCACATTACAAGCAGGAGAAAAAGCCTGAGCAAAAATTGGGAAGCTAGAGTGCTTGTATGGGGGACACTGGGGACAAGAAAACACAGTAAGCTCGGTCATCACGCCAGGACAGAAAACATGAGGATGGCATAGATTTGGAAGGACCTGGGGCCCTGTTTGCCACAGCTGCCATGCCGGGTTTGCCCACATTCACTGGCTGCTGTTGAGAGTTCCTTGGAGGAGCTTGACTCCAGAGAGAAGAGAACCTCAGATCTCTGCCTCCGAGTTATGAGGAGACTCATGCTAGGACTCCAGTAGGGCCATTAAGGAGGACATTGTAAGGGAGGCCCTACCACAGTCCCTTCCCACACAGGCTCTCGTGGGGGAACCAGTGAAGCTCCCCACAGCTGAGCAGAAGCCAAGGTTGCCTTCCTTTTCTAGGAGCTCCAGAACAAAAGGAAATAAGTGCCCTAGAGCAAGCCAGGGACCCCCTGACCACATGTATGGCTGCCATCTTGACCCTGCTGTTTTGTAGCTCTGTGTGTTGTCCAGCAGGGCACTGTGTTTCTCTGGACCTCAGTCTCTGCATCTGTCAAGTGGAGCTCTCACATGGTATTATTCTGTCAAATGAGGTAATCTGAACTTAGCATCAAGCACAGTGCCTGGCACCCAGCAGCCAATGACCAAATGACTTCCTAACCAATGGCTAGGCACGGGGCTATGGAGAATGACAACTCTGGCGAGTATCCCAGCTCTGCTACTTATGCCATCCACGTGACCTTGAAAAAACGATACACCCTCTTCTCATCTTCAGTTTTCTCAAGTGAAGACAATGCAGTATTTATCTCATAGCATTAATAGGTCAGTTGAATGCACTTAACATAGATCATGGAACTCAGCAAACATTCAATAAATACTTTTATTATTACTTACCTCCTCCTATCCTAGAGGTAAACTGATAAAATGACAAAGCTTGTTTTCCTCTGCTCTGGACCTCAACTTCTCCACCCGTCAAGTAGGTGTGCTCATCACTCTTCTCATATTCTGGGCCTTTCAGATTGTGCTGGCTCATGCGTCTCATGGTTAGGTAAGGCAGGGACACATGGGTTGCAAGTGGTTTCCAATCTACTGGGGTGAGGCCCTGAGAGTTCCTGAACCGCAACCCTAGAAGGCCCTGGGGAAGCCCCTGGCCCCTCTTGCCTCCGCCCTCCCCCAGCGCTGCCATGGGAACAATGCAAGCCAGTGTGCAGCAGCTTGTGATAAATATGCATGAATGGGCTGTGGTCAGGGCCCCCCTCGGAGTCCATTTGGGGCACCTCAGTGAGCTAATTGAGGGTGGCCATTGTCCCTGCACTCCCAGTGCCTGGGCCCCATTTTCACATTCAAGTGCCTGGCCTTGGTTTATAGTGGCCGAGTGGCGGGTGCTATTTTTATTCAACAAAAGCCCCTTGAGAGGATAGATGGAGAACTCTGTGGGCCAGCCCATTGCCTGAGCCTGCTCCTGTCCAGGGCCAGGGGAGGGGGTCACAGACCACCTGATTGCAATTGAGGTGGAGGCCACAGTATAGGCACAATGGATGTTCAAGAGGTCCGTTCAGCTATTGGGATGAATAGAGTAGATGCTTTCCCTTCAACCCCCCATTAGAGCCTGGTGTAATTTCCCCCGACTAGGGGGAGGGTGGGCTCTTCAGGATGAGAAGAGGAAGAGGAGAGGATGGGTCATAGTAAAGCCAGAAGCTCTTTGAAACCCACCCAAAAGGCCCTGGTCCTTCACCCACTCCCCTGCCAGGAAAATGTCCATTTAACTTGATGATGGCACAAGTGCCTTCACAAAGGGCGGGAGAGCCTTGGGGACCACGGGAGGAGGAAAGTGTAGTTGAGACTTGGGGAGTCTCACCCACACCCACAGCTTTCGTCAGGAAGGGCTCTTAGCTAAAAGGTAAGGAGGAAGAGAACAGCGAGAGCCCCCATACACATTTGTACCCACCCACTCAGTGGTGGCTACTTTCAAACACAGGGATAAAGGCCAGGGTGGTCCACAGAGGTCAGCTCTGCATCCTAGCTGTAAAAGAAATAACACTAGTAGGGAGGCAGCGGGGGAGAAGCTGGGAGGGTTTTCACTCTCATTCTACACCCCCATCAGGGAGCACAAAGCTTGTGGCAAGGCTGGTGTTCTGAGTACCTCTGCCAGCACTCCCTAAATCTCCCTAGCCCACAGGGGATGGATCACTCCTCCAGGTTTTCAGTGAAGAGACTGAGCTCAGAAAGCTGAAATGGCTTACCCAAGATCAGGCACCAAAAGGGAGCAGGGCCTAGCAGAGAGGACAATGGCGTTGGAGGCATCTTCTGGCTCTGACTGTGAACCCTGTCTCAGCCACCAGGTTTAGCCACCAGAATCCTAGGAAACTGAATATATTTAGAAATCAGAAAAGGCAGTGGCTTATGAAGAGGACAGCAGGAGAACTGGAATAAGCAGTGTCCCAGAAACCAAGAGAAGAAAGAATTTTAAGAATGAGGAAATGGTCAACAGGGGTTGCTACAGCAAAGATGAGGTACTAATTCATACTAAGAAGTGGGTGGTTGATTGAGCCAGGAGGGCATTTAGAGATTATTAAGCATGACTTCCTTATTGTGAGGGTATATGAAAACTAAGGTCCAAAGAAGTGAAAGGATTAACCTAGGATAGCACTAAATTAATATCAGGGCTGTAGCTTGAATGCCATCCAAGGTTCCCATGAGTGGCTTCCTCCTGGAGAAAATTTTTGAGGCCTTCTCCTTCTACACCTTTCCTAAGATAACAACTATTAATATCTTGCTTCAAGAGTTCTCTGTGGTTGGCCTTGACTGGTGTGGCTCAATGGGTAGGGTGTTGTCCTGACTGAAAGCTTCCTGGTTTGATTCCCAGTCAGAGCACATGCTTGGGTTGTGGTCCAGGTTCCTAGCTGGGGGTCTTGCAAGAGGAAACTGATCAATGTTTTCTCTCTCATATTGAGGTTTCTCTCCTTCTCTTTCTCCTTCCATTCTCCTCTATCTAAAAATAAATAAATAAAAATCTTAAAAAAATTCTCTGTGGTAGGATTTGAGTTGGTAATGAATATTTTTGGTGCAGGAACAGACCATGGGAGGCATATTGGAGCTTTGTCTTGCAGTCCCCCAGCCTTTTGGGCAGTGGTCACGCAGAGGGCCAGCCCATATTTTGAGGCCAAAATACACAGGGACAAAAATCCCACAGATGATAAATTCAGGGAGTTTAGTCATTAAATCTAAAAGAGAAAGAAAAAAAATCTGGATAAAGGAGAAAGCTGAGAATGTTTTGGAGAAGAAAGTGAGGGAGTAAGGGTGACTGAAGAGTGTCATCTCCCTGCCTTGTAGAGTTGTCACAGTCCAGAGAAAGGGGGTCATAGTCTGGGTGGTTCATGTCCCCTGAGGGCCAGGATGAAATCACAGACACTTAGATGCCAGCCATGCATTAGGAAAATCTTAGCAATCAGAACTACCCTATGGTGGAGCTAAAACTCTTCAGGTACTGAGGCCCCCATCAACAGGGGTATGCAGGCAGGAACTGGTACCTGCTGGGATGATATTTACAAGATGGAGATTAGGCAAGATGCCTCCATGTTCTTTTTGATCAAATCTAGAGTTTTCTCAGACACAGAGTGATTTGGGTTTGCTGAGTGAAATGAAACCACCTGGAACTGCTTGGTAAATAACCGCCAGGGGAAAGGCTGCCCATTGTGCCAGGCCAGGAGGAATGTCCACAAGGGAGCCTTGGTGGATGGGCCAGACCACAGTCTTGGCGAGACCAGTTTATTCCATCACAACTGACAGGCATTGCTAGCATGGAAGAACTCCAGGGGCTCTTCAAAAGAAACTGGGCCATTGGGATTTATGGCAGTGCATAGGGGTGGTTCTGGGCACAGCTAGATCCCTATCACCTACCAGTGGGGACATGGTCAGGTGTGGGCATGTGGGTGCGCTCAGCAGGGCTCCTGTTGGACCATCAGCTGGTAGGTAGGTCAAAAAGTATCTTATTGAGCAACTGCTATGTGCTGGGTACTGTGCCAGGAGCTGGGCTACTCAGTGAACCAGAGAAAGCTGGCCCTTGCTCTCCAAACTTAGCAGGCAGACACATAAATGCAGTAAGAGGTAATCCTAACAAAGACCTTATTCTCTATCAGACCCTATTCTAAATGCTTCTACCAGTCTGGTTAAGAGAGGTATGTTGCAGTAACAAATAACCCCACAAATCTCTATGGCTTAAAACAGCGAAGGCTTATTTCTGATTCATATCACATGTTCCTTATGAGTCAGCACAAGTGCTCAGCACTTCCTCCTCACTCAGGAACCCAGGTTGAGGGAGAGACAAGACAAAGGGACGTTGCAGTGTCTTCTAAAGCTTCCTCCTGGAAGTGGCACACATACCTCGGCTCACATTTCATTGGCCAAAGCAAGCTATGAGGTCGCGCTGGACTTCATGGCGATTGTAGGTTCAGTCCTGCCATACGCCCAAAGGAAGAGAGAACTGAGGTACCTGTGAATGGCCCTGGTGACTGCCATCTGACTGTATGTCCAGTATGAATTTTAACTGTACCTCAGCCTAATGGAGCAGGTAATTGTATTATCTTCACTTCACTGATAAGGAAACTGAGGTGTAGAGAAGTCAAAGGACTGTCCCAAGGACACAGAGCTGGTGAGTGGCAGAGCTGAGAGGTGAAGTGGGCAGTCTGGCTCCAGGTCCGTGTTCTTAATTGCTGCGCTTCACTGCCTCACATAGAAACAGAAAGGACAGGAAAATGTAATTGCAATGGCCAAGGGGAAGGTCACAGGGCTATGGGAGTTTATTGCAGGGACCCTAGCCCTGTACGGCATGGTGGTCGAAGAGGCCTCTAAGGAAGTGATCTTTGGCATAAGCCAGGAGGAGTGAGCGTGTGCCTCCTGGGTGAGGTGAGAAGAGTGGGCCTCTTGGCCTGAGGGAAGGACAGCTGTAATGCCCAGGGAGGGAGGAACACAGCACACTGGAGAGCCGCGCAGCTGGAGCTTGGCAGGTGAGGTGCCAGCACACACTGAATAGGGTGCCACCATCAGGTAATCAGTGCAGTGATTTACAGGAGCTGGAGTAGAGATGAGGGGTGTGGGGGTATGTGAGAGCATAAAGGTGGCTCCAGCCTAGGGCATCAGGGAGGGTTTGTCAGAGGAGGTGACATCTAAGCTGGAGAAACAGATAGGGGATCATGACCATGATCCAGGAAGAAGGAATAGCGTGAACAAAAGCCAGGAGGGAGGAGGGGGCTTGGAGGGCCCAGTGAAGGATGGTGGGCTCTGCCTGTGTGGTGGGAAGTGAGGCATGGGCAAACAGAAGAGACTCGCAGCAGAGGGGGCGCCTCTGCTTCTCTTCATCCAGGATACTGGGAGTTTGGGCCCTCAGGGCAGAGAAAGGACTGACTTGAGACACTGAGAACCTTCTGTGTGCTAGCCTTGGACTTGGAGCACTCCCAGCCCTTATCTCCTGGGTGGAATCCTGACCTTTTGGTCTAACAGAGGTGGGCTGTCTCTAGCTGCCAGTGTGCTCTGTTCTTATCTGACTTCCTTACACAGCTGCTGCTATGGGGCTCTGGGAGTCAGCCTGGACTCCACAGTCTCACTTCGGGGCACCAAGAATGCCATCTCTGCTTTTTCTGTCCTCTGTCCGCAAGGGTCACCAGGACCTTTTCTTAGCAAGTGAACTGGAAACAAACCCAGTGTTCCATCAGAGAATGAAGCCTGGGTCCCTAAGAGAGCAGCTTGTCCTCTTTGTGTCTTTGCGCAGAGCTACCGATCCTACATCCTGGGGGCACGCCCACCTCCACTCAGGCCACTCCTCTTCCCTGAGCTGGGACTGACCGGGTCTTCAGCTGTGGGTATATCTGCCCGATTATGATACAGAGACAATCGCCTCAATTTAAGTCAATTTGTCTTTTTTTTTAATAGTAAATTTTTTATATTTAGAATTAGCCAGCTGGACGCAGTTTAGATGATCCCAATTCTGTTGGCAGCATTCTCCAGCATCGTGGTCTGGAGCCAGTCGAACATACGCCTTCTTCTCCCCATCAGGCCTGCTCAGGATGTTGAGCTTGGCCAGGTCAGCGTCATGGAGCTTCCTCACAGCCTGTCTGATCTGGTGCTGGTTGGCTTTGACATCCACGATGAACACAGTGTATTGCTGTCCTCTGTCTTCCTCATGGTTGACTCAGTAGTTGAGGGGGAACTTGATTATTGCGTAGTGGTCAAGCTTGTTTCTCTTGGGGCGCTTTTCTGAGGATATTTAGGCTGCCTTCGGAGACTCAGTGCCTTAGGCCTCCGGAAGGTGGATGATGTGCAGATCTTCTCTTTTTTCTTGTGGCTGTGGACACCTTTTAGCATTGCTTTCTTCATCTTGGCTTGGGCTTTGGGAAGGGCAGGGGCTTCCTTCTTAGCTTTGGGTGCCATCTTGGTGAAAATGCTAAGTCAATTTATCTTAACTGCACACCTACTATGTGCTCTGGCCCTTGCTAAGCATCAGGAGAAGCAATTACTTAATGGCCATCTTTACCCCTCTATCCCACCTGACGCTTCGATGTACAATGTCTCCAGAGAAAAACAAATCCTTGTTAGCATGGACTGGTCACCCAGGTGGGAAAATTCAGAAGCATTCTCAATTCCATTCTCCCCTCCTACATCCATTAGGTACTGAGTCTTGTCAATTCTTCCTCCTAAGGGGGTCTCAAACCCATCCCTTGGTTTTGTTCCATCTGTCCACCTCAGTGCTGGCTGTCCTCATTCTCCTACAGTATCTGCGGCATCCTCTTCACTGGTTTCCACACACTAAACCACAGCCATGGAGACCCTTCTAACATGTAGGTTTCATCATGCTTTCATTATAAGCAATACCCTATAGTCTGCTTGAAATCCTTTAATAGTTTCCTGTTGACCTCAAAGTCCAAATTCATTAGCTTGTTATTTGAGGCCTTGTATCAACAAGCTGGCTGCCCCTTTCTTCTACTTTATTCTTCCCTTAATGAAACCATTCTTGTCCTTCTGGGCTCTACTCCAGCCACTCCTCATCCAGGAAGCCTTCTTGGATCACCCAGTCCTCAAAGATTTCTCCCACATCCTCCAGCCTTTGTCCTGGATGGATTCAGCTACTTACCCCTTCCTCCCTCTCATCCTTCTTCAATAGATATTTTTGGCCAGCTAGATATGAGATGCAGGTGAACGAATAAGTGAAAACATGTTATGATGATAAGTGCTACAATAGGAGAAAGTCTGGGAGTCTGTGGGGACAGAAGAGAACATTTGACTCTTATGGAGCAGGGGTGCAGGTGAAGCTTCCTAGAGGAGGTAAAGACTGAGCCAAATATCAAAGAGAAGAGCTATTTTCTGGGAGAGAAGAATTCCAGGTAGAAGGAACCTCATGCGCCAGGCTAGAAGGTGGAGGAAATACTGTACATTTATAAATGTGCATATGGCTGGAATGTAGAGTGAGGGCAGAGGGGGCAGGAGATGAGACTGGGGTGGGGAGCATGGAGCCAGGACTAGAACGTAAAATATTGTAGACCTTAATCTTGACTCCAGAGGAAGGCTTTAAGGGAGTGTGTGACCTCAGCTCTTTGGGGCTTTAGAAAGATGAGTCTAGCTGCAGAGTGGAGAGTAGGCTGGGGGCAGGGATGTGGGTGAGGGGCTGCTGTGGTAATTCAGAGACATGGATGAATTCCAGAGACATTTAGGAGGTAGGCCTGGCAAGTCCTGGTGATTGATCGGACTGGGGAGCGGTGAGAGGGAGGGGAGAGAATAAGGATAATCACTGTGGAAATCCCAGGGCCTTGGGTTCTGACCACAGTCCAAAGTGGATCCCATCAAGTGCCTGGATACTGTCCCTGGGGCTCTCAGCTTGGAGTCCTTGATGTCATTTATACTGAACAGACCCTATTTTCCTGTCTGGCCCAGGAGGCCTCAGAAGGGATGCCCTGGAGGCTGGCCCAGTGGCTTCATATGGGAGAGTGACTTGGCTGAGTTTCTTGGAGCTTGAGGGGTGATGTCTGGGTACTCAGTGTATACTTCCCTATCTGCTCCTAGGGATGTCAGGGTGGGGTGGGATGGAATGGAGGAGGCAACAGAGGCTAACATCTTGGCAACCAGAGGGACAGCAGATACCAGGCAGGCTGACCTCTCCCGAGGGCTTGGAGAATAGGAAGTGGATCAGAGTCAGATGTGGCAAGCATTAATTGAAATATTACTATGTGCCAAACACTGCTAATTGCTAGGGAGTCAGAGAGACACACATCTCTGCCCTTGGAGAGTACCAGCTTCAAGAAATGAAGTGTACTAAAAAGTTTCTCTGCATTTTAGCAGTTCTGGAGCAGGTGAAAGAAGCTGGAGGAGGGGAGAGAGGGCTCAGGAAAGTTGGGGGACAGCAGCCTTGGATCTGAATTTTCAGGCGTACTCTACTTCAGTCAGCTGGGTACTGGCCTGTGCCCCACACTCACCCTTGACTGCTGGGGGCAGGGAGTCCCACAGACTCTGTGATGGGCTTACTGCTGGGGGTTTAGCTTAAGTTGTCATTCTCCATGGGGCATGTCCTTGTTCCCTTGGGCGTTGTATCCGAGACCCTCTTCTCCTCTGTTCCACCAGCCCATGGATGTCCACCTTCTGGAACTCACTTAGCATGGACTGTTGGTTTTATTTCTGAAGCATTCAGGCTGCCTCTCACTCCTGATAGTGGGATCTTGATCTGTTTCTCTTATTCATTCATTCATTTAATAATTCTGATTATCTTTTCACATGGGCATGTGAGCAGGTATTGGGATACAGCAATAAACAAAGTATTCAAGCCTCCATTTTATAAAACGTAGACAATAGCTAATTATGATAGAGTGTGAATAAAGCCTTGAGACTCAGAGGAGTGGCTTGTACTTGAGTAAGGAGTTCAGAGTCAGCCTCTCAGGGCAAGTAATATCTAAGCTGAGACCCTCGGATGGGTAGTAGTTATTGAAGTGCAGTGTAGGGATGGGGGTGCCAGGCAGAGGGAACAGCCTTTGCAAAGGCACAGAGGTAAGAGAGAGCATGGGCATTCAAGCATCAAAGGAAGCACTTGGCTGAGGTGTTATTTCTGGTTTTCCCCTTCTAAGCATACGAGAGAGTTGCCCAACCTTGTGGTTGGATGGTTTCGTATGACTACTTATGGTCAAAGAGTTGTGAAGGGAAGTGGTGTGTGTCACTTCTAGGCTTCCCTGGATGTCTTTCTTCTAACACAGTAACTGTCAACTGTCAAGACTATGGTTGCTCCTGCAGTCCAGGACCCTGAGTGACTATGATGGCCAGAGGCCCCTGTCCACCCTCAATGGCCACACAGTGTGAGTGAGAAATATTCACTCTTTAAGCTTCTGAGATTTCTGGCATATTTGTTAACTACAGCATAACCTAACCTACCTGGACCAGTACAGTGACAGACTGGGGAGTATTTCCTACAGAAGATTAATGAAAAGTTTTAAGTGGAAAGAAACAAATTAGGACATGAGTTTTAGAAAGATGGCCCTGGCTGCTGAGTGGGGCTTCAGGCCATTGGTCTGAAACAGGCTGCAGTGACCCAGCTGAGGCCTGAACCGGTCCTTGACAGTAGGGGTGAAAATATGGATTTGAGAAATCTGTGAGAGGAAGGACTGACAGGTCTTTAGGTCTTGGAAATTGGGGGGGAGAGGGCAAGAGAGATGTCAGGGATGACTTCCTGGTCTCATGGTGGGGCCCCTGGTGGATGGCAGTGCCTTCTCTGATGTGGGAACACTGAGGAGGAGCCACTTTAGGGGAGGGAGAATTCTGGTTAGGACATTTTGGGTCTCAGAGGTTGTGAGAGCTCAGGGAGGGACTATCTGGTAGGCAGTTGAATGTACGGTTCTCAACTCAAGAGAGGGAGAGACAGGCTGGAGGGAGAGATCTGGGGGTCAGCAGCACAGACACTGGACTGAAGCCACCATTGGGTAGTTTGTCCTCCTAGGGAAAGCTCAGAGTGAGCAGAGAACTAAGGAGGTAGAGAGGCATTGAGTACCCCAAGGGAAAGCACACCACCCTTGGTGGTTCAGCCAGGCACTTTGGGGCAGGGACCCTTGCCCAAGAACACTTCCTCTGCTGTCACATGGCTCTTAGCCCCTGGAGGCTTGGGGGTCTGCAGCAACTCTAATACCTCTTCAGCAAAGCAGTACAACCAAGGCCATGATGAGTTCAGCATTCAGAGCCCTCTGTTTGAAGGAGGAAGGCAGGAAGAGTGTAAAGTTTCCAGAGTTCTCTGCTGCTGAGAATCTAAGACCTTTTGGAAAGTCAGACACTCAGATCTTCAGATCCTGTTATTCTAAGACCTTGTGACTGGCCCATGCTAACCTCTTCCATTGCAGAACTCTGGTTGTTGAACAGACTGAGTCACCCAGTTTGGGTCTTGCTAGGTCCATCATAAGTCGGTATGGCCCACGTGTGTGAACTCATCTCTTGTCAGGTTTCCCAGGTGTGGCAGATGCCACCTTTGCTGTTACCACTAAAGGTGCCATGAGTCCACAGAAGGGAACATGGGGGTCTGGAGAATCAGGTCCCCAGAAGGGACTTTGCTGCATTAGCTCCAGTCTTCTCTGAGCATCTGAAGCTGGAAGGCACAAAACCCCAAATGAATCTTTGCAAATAACTGCTTTTCAGCAGCTTTCTCTTCAGGGCATTGAAAGGCTGACTAGGAGAAAAGCCTAGAATTTGATCTGAGCCTGTTTCCTAGGAAGAGGTGGTCAAGGCATCCAGGGATGAGAGCAGTAGGGTGGGCCCGGACTCTGGTCCTGGACCCCTGGCCTGTCCCTACTGTCCGCCTCTCCACTGGGGCTCAGACCATACTGATTTAAGGAACAATTATTGTAGGGCCAAGTTTCTTCTTACAAATGCCAGCATTCCCTCCTGCAATGAATTCCAGATGGTGGGAGCTCTTGGTGAGGGAACTGGCTCCTCCGAGGATGGCCTTCCCCCTGCCGAGTGACAGCAGGCCATGGATGAGCCAGCAGTCTCCTGACACTCCGGCCTTTACAAGTTACTCGACCCCTTTCCAGTTTGTTTAAAACCTTTTTCTTTTTCCATGCAGATGTTCCTCTGGGTGAGCGATCTTTATAGTTTTGAAAAGATTGTATCAGTTTTCCATGAGATTGTGTTACTGTATTTCTTGGGCTCCCCCCTTCTTTAATAGCACTATAAGGCCATTTCCTTCATCAGACATTACTAATGGAATGTAGAGAGGGAGGTCGAAAAGCAGGCAGGCTGGGAACTCTAAGCCCAGGGCTCAGAGTCATGCAGAAGGAAAACAGACTTTGACCGGCCTCCTTCCAGAGGCCTCCGTTATGGTCAGAAAGCTGAGAAAACTGCTTGGGCTGCGCATTTTTCGATGATTATCAAAGGTGTTAAAATAGAGACAGAGGCACATGTTTGGCTGGAGGGCGGGAGGGGCCGCCGCACAGTTTTGCAGGCTTCAGCTGTCTTGAATCAAAACTATCACTTTGATACTGGAAAATTATTATGAAAATGTTAGTTTTGGGCCTTGGAGCACAAAGCAAAGATTGCTTGGAAGGCTGAGGACTCTTCATTTAGCATTTGTGTCAGGTCCAAAAATAACCTCTCCCAACTGTTGGATTTCACCTTTATCCAGGCTTAGAGGCGTCTCCATCCTGCCTGGGAGCCTTCTAGGGTGCTTGAACAAGCCAGAGGCAAAGACGGGAGGGGCAAGGTCAGGAAGGCTTCCCGGGCAAGAGGGATTAGCTCCAGGATTTGGAGGAGAAAACAGTTTATACTGGTCGAGAAGGTAGGAAAAGGGAAATGGACATTTTCTGAAGGTCTGTTCCATAGCTGGCTCTTGTACAGGTGAGGTTTAGAGTGGTTCTGTCATACCCCAAGGCACTGGGTGATTGAAATGAGGTTCAACCTGCTTACCTAACAACACTGGCCAAGAGGGAGGGAGAGAAGGAAGAGCAGAGAGGGAGGCTGGAGGTGTGTGGGCCTGGCTCGTGACCTGGGCTGCAGTGTGAGTGGGATTGGGTGGGGCCGAGGGTGCGGGCAGCATTAACTCTGGTAAGGGCCTCCAATGCTAGCCAGCCAGGAGGACTTTGTTTTAGTAGACACTGGGAGATTTTTAACAACTGCTATGCAAATTCTACATTAATTTTTTTCATGGACCAAGGCCCTTGCTGTATTCACTTCCTGGAAAGGAAGAGATATAGACATTTACTGACCTACTGTGTGCTACGCTCTGTGAAACAGAAACAAAGAAGGCACAGATCATGCCCTCACAGAGAAGCAAGAGAAAGGAATCGGCTGCAGGAGCCCAGAGGAGAGGCTGCTCACTCATTCTGCAATCAGAGGCAACTTCCTGGAGGAGGACTGGATGCCTGCTCTGAGCTTTACAGGATGAGTAGGAGATGGCTGAGCTGAGTCTTCAAGGAAGAGGCTGGGAGTGGCATTTCAGGCAAATGGTGCTGTTAGGGGAGCCAGGGCTGCTGCTGGTCCAAGCAGATAGGGAGAGACTCCCTCAGTATAACATGGCTGCTGAAAGAGCTGAGTCCAGGCTGCAACAGAGATATCATTACAGAAACATGGGTGACCTGCCCAGACGACACTGAGGAGGCTTCTGGGGCACTTGCTGGGAGGGACCTTGCCAGAGGTGGTGGGGAGGGGCTGGGGGGCTCCATCCTGGCCCTGATGGTCACAGGAACTGGCAGTTGTGCCAGGAATTCCTCAGACTGAGGGCAGAGCTGCTGCTTTTCAGTCTCATTGGGTGCATTCTGGGCCAGAGGGAAGACCTGGGTCCAGGAAGAGATGATCAGCATTGTGCTCATCGTCATTTGCAGTGGTGAGTTGTTGGTGGGGTGACTTGTATAGGTTCTCCCATTTCATCCACATCACTCTCAGACCTTCTGTTTGGCACCTTGGGCCTCATACCTGTCCTTGTCTGGTGGGACTTCAGCCTCTAAAATATCCCTTCTCCACCCACGTTTTAGCTCCATGTTTGAGGCTGCCTATCCCTGTGGGGCAGGGATCTCAGTAAAGTGCTCATTCTTGGGAATGATCTGACCTAATTTCAGGTGATAGGACTTGGGGTCAAGTCACTAACTTGCTGCTTAACTCATGGGGAACTCACTTACCTCTCTGGTCCTTGGTTTCCTCAACTGGGTCAGGGAACTGAGGATCCCTGTCCTATCTGCCTACCTCCCCAAGGGTTAGAAGAACCAAATGAAGTCAAGGATGGTGGTGAGCACATTATGATTATTAGAGGCAGCCCAAGGTCAGAAGGGCTACATAGCTCCCAGCCCCAGGCACTTGTTGGCCATGCCAATCCCTTCTCTTCTGGAGCCTCAGATCCTGGAAGTTTTTGCAGGCCCGAGGTGAGGAAACTCCATGACCTCAACTGCCCACTGAAGTCATCTTCTAAAGCTGTAAGTATAGAATCAAGTGGAGGCCCTTTGGGAAACACTTTGGGGGCCTTCCATTGTCAGCAGACTGAAATCTCAGGTGTTGCCTGCTCTCTCTGCTCACAAGGAAGAAAGGAGTTGAGCACTCCCCTGCCTCAGGGCCTTGGCACATGCCGCTTTTGTACACAGAGCACTCTCCCCCATACCCTTCTTGTGGCTTACTCCTACGCAACATTCAGGTCTCAGTTTGAATATTATTTCTTCAGACAGGCTGCCTTCAGCCTCTGCTCTATGTATGCCTTCTTTGCACCTAGCACACCCTTTTCAAAGCATTAACTCAATTTGTAAATTGTTCATCCATTTGTGTGGAGGTTTGTGTTGCCTGTTTATGTCTATGGACTGTGAATTCTATGAAGTCAAGAGTAATGGCTGTTTTGTCCACCACTGTATTCCCAGTGCCTAGTCCAATTCTTAACCCACAATAAATGTCCAATAAATATTTGTCCAACTGAATGAATGAACTATCCAGTAAACTTGGAGGTCATCATAAATATGTTCATGTTGCTTATAGGAAAACAGGCTTGGAGAAGAGAGTCAACTTGCTCAACTTCTTGTAGCTAGAGGGTATACTTCAGTCATTAATAAATTCTGATAGCCTCTACTGGGAACTGAGAGAAAAGGGAGAATAATCAGACTGGTCCAAGAGAGGTCTGCTGCCTTACTCCTCCAGCCCTTCAGTGCCTCCATGCTGGCAGACCAGTGGGGCTTAACTTGGTGGGCAGCCTGAAGCTCTCCTGTGTTCAAGCCGCCTACAGGTGCAACCCACATGAGCAGGTGAAAATGCAGCGGCGCTGACAGCTCTCAACCCTGCACGCCCAGGGGCATCTGGTTTGGATTTGGTCAGGGTTTTTACTAGTTGTTTTAGAGACACTTAAGCTTGCACATTACACCTTGAGCCCACCACATGGCTCCTCCAGGGCCTCACTGAGCCACCCAGGGGCAGGGAAAGGGCATTCCATAGACCTGCCATCGGGAGAATAAGAGGTCCCTGCGAGCACCCTGTAGGGGACCAAGCAAGCAGCAATCACTGCTGGCTTCTGCCTGTGCTGTGGGCCATGCCATGCAGAGATGGGGGAGATGTGCAGAGCACAGCCCCGAGCCTCTGGGACTGCTGTCATTTGATGCCAATGCCTTATTCCTTCACCGTCATCTCTCTCAATGCACCTCATGCCCTTGACATTTGAGATGTTCACCTCCTGTGAACATGCCTTTAGCCTCCTGCCACTGCTTATGTACTTGCCCCTGCCAGAATTGCCCTTGCCTATGTGGGACAAAGAATCATAAATTCTCTTTCATTAGCCTTTGCAGAAGGCAGACCAGGACATAATAGAAATGTTGATTCCAGCTCCATCCAAGCAAACTCTTTCCATCAGAGCTGCCCAGCAATAGGCTGACCTGTCTCAACTTTGAAAATATGAAGCCAGTCCAGGTCTGCTTCCAGCTGTGGCCTTTTCTGTACTATCAGGAGTCCTTCTGCCCTTGGTCTTCATTTCAGAGGCAGCTTCATGCCTCACCAGGGCTCCTGCCATTTGTCCTCATTCTCATCCTGTATATAAGTTTCCTCTTGCTGGCATATGTCCTGGTTGCTCCTCTGCCCCTGACATTGGGTTGGAAATTTTGCCTTTTCCCTTCACTTGGTTGCCTGCCGTGGGGCTGGGCTGGCTTAGTTGAAACAGAGCGTGAAATACTGAGACCTCCAACAACCCCTGTTAGTTCTGTGGAACCCTAAGTTTCTAGCTTCCCAAGGTCCTGTGACTCCAGATTTTATTTGCCTAATGTCTTATGATTCTATTATTTGATTCTTCTGGGGGTTCCAACACCCTCCAAGTCCATGACAGTAGTTTGTAGCATTTTCTGCCTCTAGACTCCCTGGTCTTACAAGTCTCCAGGGCCTGACATCTCATCAGTGTTCAATAAATGCTTGCTATATGATTCCCTGATTATCTGACTCTGAAATTTTATGTATTTCCAAATTTCTAGGACCCCCTGAGCCTATAATCGATCATTTCATTCATCACTGACAGAGACTCAGCTTTCCACTCTCTAATCAATTGTTGCAGAGGGAGCTTAGAAGAGGTTTCAATGAGTCAGGGTTTTGGGGGTGGGAGGTTGAAGGGGTGGGCTTGCCACATAGATGGGCCAGCTTCCTTTCTAGCTCATTTCCTCTCTTTAGATATGGGTGGTTGAATGGAGTCTCTGGGGGCGGCTTTCACTGGGGCAGATTGTGCACATGACAGGGTGTGGTAGGAGTCAGTATCTGTGGCCTGAACTCACATATGCACTGTCCTGTGTATCCAGTGAGTCAGGCAGGGCATGGCTCTAATGAATGACCTGCCAGCGCAGGCCTTGGGAGAGCTGTTAGGAGTTCCCCATGCCCCTTGGGACTCTCATAAAAGGAGAGAGGAGGCTTTGGGGTCTTTAGCCCCTCAGGGGATGGAATAGCTGAGTGTTTGAAGACAGAAGGGAATTTCACTGCTTTCCCCATAGAAAAAAACACAAGTGGCTTATAGGTTGTCTTCTTATTCTCATGCACTGGAGGTAAGCTCTGCCGTGGGTGGATGGGTGGAATTCCGTCTCACCAATCAAGGTACAAGGTGTACCTGGATTGGCTTGAGGGGCTCTGGTGAGAGTGAAAACAAGGCCCATATCTGGGGACTAATCCCTTAGGGGTAAGGATCCTGAGGACAACAGAAGGATCTGCCCAATACTCATGGAAGAAGCCCTTGGAAGGAAGATGCTAGCCTGAGAATCAGAACTATTTAACCATGACCAACCAAGCACAGGGGGTTATTCCAGGACTACAGGAGTCCAGGTTGCTTTGGATGGGAGGTTGGCCACCTGACTTCAAAGGTTTCTTTCTGCTGAAGGGGTCTGTGATCAAATTCAGGGTGTCAGAGTAAGAAGTGGTCTTCAAGATAACTGAGGGCCCCTTCCCTCATTGTATGTATGGGGTAACAGAGGCTCTGAAGAGGAAATTTCTCACTGTGCAAGTTGATTGCAGAACTAAGACAGGATACCCATGATTTAGTTTCTGATCACTGTGAGCTTTTTTTTTTTTTTTTTTTAAATTAACAGTACATCAAGGCCAGATCTGTGCCTGTCTTGGCCCTAGAATAGATGGCTCTTAGTAACAAATCTTTAGAGCAAGGAGGACCTGGGTTGGAGGAGCAGCTAGACCACTTGGCTAGTTGGACTTGGGCAAATTCATCACCCCAAACCTCAATTTCTTATGTATAAAGTGGCAATAATAAGACCCACTTCAGAAGCTTCCATGCTCCCAGTTCTCAAAGTATTTGTGATGAAACACTATTTTTTATTTTCAATCTTTTTCTGACCAGGTATACTTTTGTGAAATATAATAAATCTTGTCATGGCAATGCCACCTATCTATAAGCACTTCTAATTGCTTTCTTCCAGTTTCTGCAAACTTTCCACAAACTGGCAACCAAACAGTCAGGGACCTGCTGGGACCAGGCCCTGGGGCACACTTGGAGGGGAACTGATCTAGGTTGTGTGCACTCGGGAATGTCTTGAGTAAGTTCACGGTGGAAGAGTGAATCAGTATGGATCACAACATTATAATGTGCTGTCCAGTGCCTGGTGGGCTACATACATTATTTTGTGTGAAGTCCCTCCTGGGTGGCATGATGACCTCATTCTGGAAGCGTCTCTAAGTCTCCAGGTTCCTTCCCCTGAGAGAAATGCCATCCTATTCTCTGCTCTGCTCTGGAGATGGCCTTGCAAGGGTTATTAGGGTTGACAAAATGAACATTTCCTGTTGCTGTTTGGGAAAATGCCTCCTTGGCCCTGGTGCAAAGCTGCGGTCCCCATCCAGAGCAGATGGCATGGGCCAGGCACCTCCCCCAGTTCCTCGGGTTAGGGAGCTTGGCCTGCAAGAAGCCCCCAGGCACTTAACCCTTGGGTGATTGGGCACAAGACTTCAGGTTGGCAGAAGAAACAGACTTACGCCTTGCTCTGCCATTCCATGTGCACATTGGAAAGGAGATTTATGGTGGCAATCTGGGGGAAGGGATAGTTTATCTTCTAAAGGAAAACTTTGGGAAGCCTCTGCTTTGGTCCCAGACCTCACAAGGATCTAATTAAAGGCCTATTAGTCAAACTAATTCCCAACATGACATCGGTTTGCATTAGACAAACATCTTTGACTTTTCAAACGTTCTCTTGGGAGCCAGGACTTGATCGTGTGACATCTATTGATACATAATCGAGGAAATGGCTGACAAGAAATTGGGCTGTCTGATGCCAGGGGGGTTGAGTGCTGGAAAATCATGAGGGTAGGTTTTATTTGTTTGGCAGGTGTTCAGCTCATAAACCCCGTGGGGCACCATTTCTCTGCAAGGTGATCCCTCTCATTGGCTTGTTGATTAAGTAAATGATTAAAGGCCTAATAGGGCCCTTACCCGTGTCTGTGCCAGGCTATAGGCTGTTTGTCTCTGTCCCTGCTACCAGACCAGGACCCAGCACATAGTAGCTGTTCAGGAGTGGGACAGAAGGACAGGCACAATGACAACAACCCATCCCACAAGCAAATAAACACAGCCTCTGTTCTGCAGGACAGCAGAGCCCAGTGGGGTAAGCATGCACGTGAACAGCGAGGCAGTGACCCAGAGCTGTGGGGGGATGAGCATGGGCTGCGAGAACCTGTGGAGGGAGTGCCAACGTGTGTTTCCAAAGACAGAGGCTGTGCCTCGCACAGTGCTGCAGACAGACTTAAATATGTCTGTCTCAAGTGTCAAGGATTTGAACATTGTTCCAGCCACACTGAGCCATTTAACACATTCTCATTGGCCATCTCCCCTATCCCACAATAAGATGCACCTGGAGTGAGGCCCTGGGTCAGAGTTGGGGCCTGGGATCAGGCCTCAATGTCTAAGAAGATTAGGATTCAGGCTGCATCTAGGCCCAGTCTGAGTTGGGCCTAGGGCTTAATCTATAACTAGGTTCAGGGCTCAGTCTGCTGTCCAAGATCCAGGCTGAGACTATAGGGGGATCAGGGCTCAGGCTGTAGTCAGTGTCAGGCCTCAGTCAACAGCCAGGCTCAGGGCTCACTCTTTTGTCAGGGTCAGGCACAGTCTGCTCTCCCTCTTGAAAGTTCTTGGAGGCAGGAACTAGTTCTTAACCAACTCTCGTCTAATTTTGTTGCGCAATGAGTTCTCAGACAGTGTTTATTGAATCGAACCCTGCTGATTTGAATGAAGAATGATCACAGTCTTTGCGAGATTGTCCTGTGGCAAAGAAAACAAAGGCATCTTCTGAGTGACCCTATATGGAGCGCAGCTCCATAGTTTTTATAGGTAGTGAGCTTATCATTCCTGAAGGTGTGTGAGCATCCCACATAACACTGAAGGAACAGGGGATTCTTGCCCCAGCAAGCAATGAGCCACAGTTTAGAGATTTAGACTGTGGGCATTCAGCTTCAGGACACCAACCATTACAACAAAGAATCTGCACAAACAGCAGCTGCCCAATCCACAGCCAGGGGCCAGTCCCAGGCTTCTGATTGTTCCCCATGTCTTCAGCTTGCGGGGTCAGCCTCATCCATCAGCAACGCTGCCTGTCATCAGCCCTCTGACAGGCCTCTGGCCTCCAGGGTCTGCTGCTTGGTGAAAGCCCTTATTAAAATTAATCTCATTTTTACGACGGCACCATCTATCTTCTGTCCAGTGGGAACTCAGGGGTCACTGTATTTTTGTTTACTGTCAGCCTACTTCCTTTGGCCATAAATTGCTTTCCTTCCCCACTGAGCTGGAGCCCTAGAGAACAACCCAATTTTTTTTTTAAAGTCAGCCCAACTTGTGTTGCCTCATTTCTCTGGCCTCTGCTGCTGCCCTCCATCTGCTCTCGATTCGGGAAGTCTGGTGATTTCAGTTTTTACTGTCTCTAGGTGGCAGCCACCCACACTCTGTCCTCTGTTTCTCTCTTCATATCTACAGAGTCCAGTTTTAAACTCAAGTTCTAGAGATATGTGCTGAGCATCTGTCATGGGCAAGCACTGTGCTAAGACCACCAGGGAACAAAATCCAGCAGGAGAGAGAAAGAGGGTTCACACGCGGTGCTGCTGTTCCTTCCACCTGGAGTGTTCTTTCTCCCAGTGAACTCCTATTCATCCTTCAAAACCCAGCTCCAGTTGTGCCTGCTCTGGGAAATATTTCCTGGTCCTCCTCCAAGACTGAGTTACATGCCATGTCTTCTGTGTTTCCACAGAAAACTTTTTTTTTTTAATTACTGCACTTGCATGCTGTTTTATAATTATCTGTTTATGTATTGTTCCTTGAAAGTGGAGAACATTTCTCTACTAGTTTGTTAGGGATGCCAAAACAAAGCACCACAAACTGGGTGGCTTGAAACAACAGAGATTCATTCTGTCAACAGTTCTAGAGACTGGGAAGTCTGAAATAAAGATTTTGGCAGGGCCATGCTCTCTCTGAAGCTTCTGGGAGAAGAACCTTCCTTGCCTCTTTTAGCTGCTGGTAGCCCCAGGCGTTTCTTGGCTTGTGGTGGCATCACTTCAGTGCCTGCCTCTATTGTCACATTCTTCTTCTGTGTCTGCTCTTCCTGTGTCTCCTCTTCTTAGAAGGACACCAGTCATATTGGATTAGAGGCTCACCCTACCCCACCATGACTTCTCTTCAACTAGTTACATCTGCAGTGACCCTATTTCCGCACATGGTGATATTCTGAGGTGCTGGTTGTTAGGACTTCAACTTATCTTTTTGGGGCACATAGTTCAGTCCATAACAATACCTTATTCATTATATTCCCAGTATCTAGCACAACCTGCAGCATATAGTAGGTACTCGGGAGATTATGTCAAATAAATTAACACCTTCTTAATCAAATATACAAAATACAAGGTAGCAAAACACATAAGCCCTAGTGAGAGAGATCAATGAGTGTTTCTTGTACCAAGTGGAAAAGAAACTAATTCCACCTTCTTCTGGGGGGCATTTCCATGGGGCTTTGAGGAGTAAGTAGAAGTTCAAATGATGGAAAACTTGGGTGAAAGCAACAAAGGAGCAAAGTCACGGCCATCAAGTAAGGACTATTCACATTGACCTGATGGGCCAGACGGATCTGGGAAGACAGACTTTATTTTGTAGTCACATGGCTAGGAAGTGGCAGAAACAGCACTGAAACCCTAGTCTCTCCATTTCTAGGCAGATTTTCTCCCTTATTGTGTTTCTCTTTTGCATCAAGAATTAAGTTCCTCCTGTGGCCTCTGAAAGATCATAGCTCCTTTCTTGAGAAGATCTTACTTGCCTCAAATAAGCAAATCACTGACGCTCCTCTCTGAGACGTGTTTAATTTATGTTCTTATTACAGGTTTGTGGGCTTAGGTTAATTTCTACTTTGGAAGCCCACTTTTCAGATTGGCATGTGGAGGCAGAGAGTGCTTCAGTGTCTGGTCCCTTCAGGCCACTATGGAATATCAGGAGCAGGACATAGAGAGGTGCTACTTACTGCTCCCCCAAAGTGCCTCACATTCAACAATTCCTCCAGTGTTGTTGTTTTTTTTTTTTTTAGAGCATGTATTCATAGGACTATGGCAGGCATAGAAAAATCACCCATTAACCTCTTTCTCAGTAAAGTCTTGTGAGCAATTAACTCCACTGACATTCCATGAGAGTGTGGGAAGAAAACAGCTGGGTCTCAGATTATAGGAAGTCAAGAGATGGGATTAGGGACCTGGACCCAGAGACAGACATCCTGGGCTTACATCTTGGCTTCTCCATTTATTAGTCAAGACCTGTGCCTCAGTTTCACCATCTGTGACATTAATGTAATACCCATCCCATGGGGACTTTTGTGGACATTGAATGATTTTGTATATGTAAAGTGCTCAGAGCAGTGCCTGTCACATTATAATAACAGCCATAGCTGCTCTTATTATTATTGTGTTGAATCAAGCTTCACATACAGCATGAGGAAAGAATGGGTTGGGAAGTGTGGGCCTGTAACATGTACCTATGATCCTGATAACTTTGGGCTGGAGACCCTTAGAAAATACAGCCCCATGTTGGCATCACTGTCACTACATGGGAAGGCTGCTTCCTGGTGAAAGGGGCCTTTAAGAAAGAGTGAAGGGAAGGGTTTCAAAGCAGAATCTTTGTGAACAGAGGCCTTGAGGCAGCTGGGTGGGACACTCAGGTCGGAGAAAACCAGAAGTTTTGGAAGCAATCACTGAACATGAATGAGATGTGAAAAGAGACGGTTTGTGCTTCTTTGTTCGTGCTTCTTTGTATTTATTCCAGTCTTGCTCATCTTTTTAATCTTATCTTGCTTTATATTTTATTTTACTTCAGTCTTGTAACTGAATTTAATGTAACCTTTTGAAATTTACTGTTATTTGAACATACGAAATGGCCAATAACTCAGTCTGGGGAATATCAGAGAATTCCCTGAGGATAGCTTCTTCCTCACCATCCCTGTCAACTTCCCGATCCCCCTTCCCTCCGTCACATCCATGCTCTTTCTCCATCCACGCTTCCCCAGCCTTTTCTACTTGAGCCTCCCTCACCTGGAGTCTGGCAGCAGCTCCCCTCACTGGGGTGGGCGGGCAGGTCAGCCTTTACCCTCTCCTCCCCATGCCAGACCTCCCTGCCGCTGCAGAGCTGGGTTCATGGAGATTGGCATTTGAGACCCCCCAGGATTTGGCTTCAATCTCTCTTTCCAAACCTCTTTCCCACCCCTGTCTCGAACATATTCTTTCCTCTCGCCAAAATGGACAGCTTGTATGGGAAAAGAAAGGAAAAACCATTAGGCCCTGAATGCAAAACCACAGTTTAAAAAAAAGTTCATGTCTCACTAAAGTTTGTGATTCTTTTTCTCACCATGTTTCCTGGAATGACTTCCCAGCTGTCTCCCCACTCTATCTGCTAAACCTCTTCCCCTCCCCCCCACCAGTTGTCACAGCTCTGCTTAGCCGGCCATTCCACCTCCCCAGCCTTGCCAGAGGAATTTATGTCTACTCAGAGTTTCTACAGCTCCTTATTTTTCCATTTCTTTTGACTTTCATCATTTTCTGCCTTGTACTATACTTACTTCTTGTGTATCTCCTCTACCAAGCTCTGAATTCCTTGAAGGAACAAGCCACTTGTCATTCATTCATTCATTCATTCATTCATTTGTTCGTTCATTCCACTGACTGTCCAAAATGCCATTTTTCCCTATGCTGTGATAATACCAAGACAGATAAAGTGGGTCCTTGACTCCAAAGAGTTCAACTTTCACTAAAAAGTTAAATTAAAAACCCAGTGGTTCTTAGCCTTTTTGGGTCTTTGATCATTTAGAGTGAATGCTTTCATTCAGCAGTGATAGTGTGTGCACAAAATATCATTTAACATGGAGGATGCTTCCAGAGCTTCTGAAGCCACAGGGCAGGTTCAGGAGCTCTGGTTCTAAGGGAATAGAAATGAACAGAGCACCTACTGTGTGCCAGTTCTTGTAGAAAGGACTTCGCCTTCTCTCAGTCACCGCACTCACCAGCCTCCCCTAATGCCTAGAGCAAGCTGGCACAGCCAAGGCTCTGGGTGAACAAACAGGTGGCTGTCTGCGGGCATGGCTTGCTCACCATAGCCCTGGGCTGCGGATCGGGACATGCGGGGCTTCTCTTCCCTGCCCTGCTGTGGGATGGACGGCTGGAATGGAGGCTGTTCTCAAGGCAATGATTTTGTGTTTCCCTATGAAACAGTGTCCTATTTTAGGAGTTGTCACTGGAACAGGATGGCCACTGGCCAGCAAGCCTTACTGTGGGGAGGCGACTGTATTTGTGAGTTAAAATGTCACAGGCTTATCTCAGGAGGGCCTCTGTCTGGGTCTCGCTGACATTTATGCCTGTGTCTGCTCATGACAGTACCAGAGCAATGGGAATAGGCAAGGGCAGTTGCTCGGACTCACTTCCCCGGAGGAGCAGGGCAAGTAAGGAGAAGGGATGGTTTGGAGAATGGGAAGGAGAGGACTCTAGTCTCCAAGGAGCTGTCTGGAGGTCTCCTCTCTGTGGCCAAGACCCAGGAGGCTGGTCTTGACTGTGGCCATCTTGGTGCAAGTTTGCATGGAAGAACGATCTAGAAGGCTTCTTGGTCACTTTTCCTTTTTTTCTTCCTCCAGCAGAAGATCTGTGGTATCTGGAGGGGGAAAAAAAAGGAAAACTATTAGGTCTTGAATGTAAAACCACAGGACTTTTTTTAAAAGTGTTTATTTTTCTGCAAAGTTTGTTTTTCTTCCAATGAGAGCCAAGACACTCTAACGCCAGCCTCCGCTGGCAGCTGGGAGCAGAGGGGGAGATGTGTGTATGGAAGAGGTTTACCGACTGGGGAACGGAGGGCCCCAGTGAATTGGGGTCTGATTCACAGGTCTTCCCACGAGTGGCTCATGTGGCAGCAGGAAGTCTTGTCTGAGGACACAGGGACCAAGAGGACAATGGGGCAACATGCTGTCCACGTCACTGGAAGGAGAGCTTTCCAGACTTAGGGGTAAAAGTTATGGCTACTAACTCGTTCTGGAGAAACTGCTATATGCCAAACACTGGGTTAGGGGCTTTCTTCTTGTATCGTTTGCTCCTCACCATGAAACTGTGAAGCTGTTACTATTATTACCATTTCACAAATGGGAAAACTGAGGTTCGAGAATATAACTAATGATCCCACAGCAAGTACTGAATAAGCAGTACAGCTGGGATTTGAACTGAGATCCAGTGTGATTCCCATGGCTTTGCTCTGTTATATAGTGTCTCTTAAGTGACCTTGGGCAAGTTATTTAACCTATTTGTGCCTCAGTTTTCCAATCTGTAAAATGGAAGTAATGGGATTTTTTTTTGAGGATATGATAAGAAGATAAATATAATGCACTTGCAGTAGTGCCTAGCACATAGTCATTATGTAAATGTTTGCTACACTTATGTTATTCACAGGCTTGTGCTTGGCAGCTTAGTGTTGGGGGACAGGAAGGAGAAGGAAATTGGCCCTTGTCGCCAGGGGTTGCTCTGTCTGGTCCTGAGTACCAAGGACTTCATGCTGGAGATGTTTGGTCCTGACCTTCATTCACAGATGTGTGTTCTCTGCCCAGTATGGGCCAGGCCTTCTGTCATTGCTGAGTTCACAGGGGAAGGTTGGATGTAGTCCTTCTCCTGGGGAGCACACAGCTTGCTGGGGAGAACAGGTGGGTCAGCAGATGATGGTGATGCAGTGTGGTCAGCGCTGTGATGGGAGGGACACACTATGACTATGTCAGGCCTGCCCTCACATCCACGCTATATTTTACCTCAGCTCTGGCCAAGGCTGTTTCCTCTTCCTAGAGCACCCCTCTGCCCCATCTCTCAAGGCTGACTCAGCTACCACAGCCTCCAAGAAGAAGACTCACTGTCCTTCCTGACTTACTGTCCCCTCTTGGGCATGAGGACCCTCCTCTGCTCTCTGTGCTCCTCCTGCTCCTCCTTGCCAGCCAGAACCTTCATTACCATTTTTCTCATGCCTACTTACTTCTGGGTCACTCTAATCATGGTGGGGTCTCAAATGCCTCACATGGGTTCTTCGACTCTAATGTTTTCCCCTCAAGAGAAGGTTTGCCTTCTGGCTCTGGTGGGAGGAAGAAGGGCTGACTTGGTGGGTGGGAAGGCTTTTTGGCCATGGCTACTGTACCAAGCCATGGAGACATTCCTTGGAAGTAGACAAACAAGGTCAGAGACAAAGCTCATCAACTTTCACTGATGCCCTTGAGTGACATTTTGAAATGAATCTCAGTCTCCACATGTATAAAAGGGACAAGAATAGAATCTACTTCGCAAACTTGTCAGGAACTTAAATGAGATAATAAATGCAAAGCACTTAGCATACAGTGTCCAGTGCATGGTCAAAGTTCAATAAATGTCTGTTGTTGCTGTCATTTCAAAGGCAATGACAATGGCCAACCAATGCTGGTGGGATTGACCCATGGTAGCAGTTGACTAGTTTATCTCTTTAAGACCGATTTCCTCACAAAGTGCTATGAGAGCCACTGAGGTGCCATCCTCATTGCTGGAGAAAAGAGAAATGTGTGTCATTATGTAACAGTCATATTTTAAATGTCACAGCCCCTGTGTGGGGCTCCTCCTCCAAGAAGCTCTCCCTGACCAGCCAGCTGGGCTATTTTCTCTCCTCTTTGAGCTCTCACGGCACGTAGCATCCAAGCTGCCCATTTAGCACTTGATTACAGACTGTCTGGTTTGCTCTCTAATTGCTTTCTCTGTGCATGGGCTTGTCTGCTCAGCTAAATCACAAGATCTGTAAGAATAATGATCGCATCTCATTTATATCTCTCAAAACACCTAGCTCTGTACTTTCTACACAGTAGGAATTTAATCAGTGATATGCTGATTTGACCTGCCTAAAAATATTTGCTGTTTTACCTGGCACAAGAGAGCCACTAAGAGGAGAAACATGGATAAAAGACAGAATTCACAGAAACAAACGCAAATGGCCTAGGAAAAAAGTTAAACCTGGCTTATTAGAAATCAAAGAAATGTAAATGAAATTGAGATCCAATTTTCCTTATTATAGGTACTCATTTAAAAAGTATGAAATTGCTGGGGAGGTAGGTGAGGAGGCTCCTGCGAATGTTGCTGTTGGGGGGTTTGTGTGATGCTCTTCATGGCAATTTGGAACGATAGCAAGTGTCGAACAAACCTGTACCCTCTGCCCTCAGTAATTCTGCTTTTAGAAATCTTTCCCAGGAAATATGGAGAGACACAAACAAAGACTTAAGTACAAAGGTGTTCATCACATTGTTATTTTTAATAGTGAATTTTGAAAGACAGGTTAAGTAAATTCTGGCATGGGGGCAGTATTGGGGCAATAAGATGAGGTTTTTATTTGAAAAGATGTCAACTCCTTTCTTGTTGTGAAAGCAATGAAAATTAAAATGAGACTATTTTTAACTACAGGATTAAAAGGAATAAAAAATTGATAAACTGCAAACTAGAAAAGCTGGCACTTTGATATACTGTTGAGATAGTCATCAATGACAATTTGCAAAAGCACAATTTTTAAAAATTTTGTGCAAATTAAAGAAATGCACATAACTTTTGACGTAGAAATTGTACCTCTAAGAATCTAATCCATAGATATGCCCACACATGCATACACAGGAAATGCACAAGGTTATTGATTGTGGCATCGTCTGTAATGGGAAAAAATGCAAATCAGTGGAAGACTAAAGAATGAGGTAGATCTTATTTTTAAAGTTATTTCTTTGAAGAATTTTTAGTGATATGGCAAAACATGTCACTTACAAGTGACACTAAGAGAAAAAGGTTCAAAACTGCATAGTGGTTATAATTTCCTATTTGTGAAAACAAACCACCCATGAGCCCCCAAACCACACTCGCTCAAGGTAGAGAGACTGGGAAAGTGCCTGCGAAGTGTTGGTCATGGCTGTTTGTGAGTGGTGAGATAGTGAGTGATTTTAAAATGTTTTCCTTTGAACTCTTCATATTTTATGAACATTTTACAAGGAGCTGTATTCCTTTTACAGAGAGAGAGAGAGAGAGAGAGAGAGAGAGAGCGAGCGCGCATTTCGAAAAGAAAATGTAAAACAAATTACATCCTTCAGTGGCTCTTCATGGGCAAACAGCAATGGTGCTCTAACTCTCAAACACAGTGTGTTAAGGGGTGTTGTTACTAACCCTGTTTCAATATGGGAAACTGAGGCACAAAGAACCTTGGTTCCCAAGGCTCCTCCCTGAATGACCTCGCCTTTTTAGTCCATAAAGTCCAAACTTGACCTGAAACCATCCACATTTAGCCTCACTTCTGGCCACTTTGCTCCTTCCCCTTATGTCACCATCCCCCCAGATGGCCAGCACTGATGGCCACTCTAGCCCTGAGGACAGGCTGTTCTCACTTTGGTACCTGGCTCACATGTCTTCATTCTTTAATGCCCAACCCTGATGCCACCTGCTGTGAGGAGCCCTCCAGAACTTCCTTAGATTGGTCAGGTGCCTCTCCTGGCTCCTAAGCCTCAATGCTGAATTTTTCCTGCACTTAACTCTCTTTTAAACTGTCATCATCATCATCTTCTTCTTCATCAGTGTTGTTGCTCTTTTGTTTAAAGTATTCCCTTTCTTCCATCCAACTAGGAGTTGTGAGTGAAAAGCCTGTGAACTGGATTAGGCTGTGGATACTCATCCTGCATAGTATAATGTAGTATAAAAAAAGAACTAAACTGTCCACATTTAAACATTGGGAGATCTTGCAGAGATATCCTGAATTTGGGCTTCTCTTTAAAACTCTATCTGGCAACAGCAGGCACACATTGCTGCAAGGCAGTCTTTAGAAGGAGCTGATAGAGGTTGTTTCCTTTGGGTGAGTACAGTTTGCCATCCTCTCCAGTACTCCCTGTTGCCTCGTATCAGCCAGTTTCCCTTCCTCACTCCTTTGCCTGACTCCTGAGATAGACTATAAGCAGTGCCTTAGTGAGTTTTTGCTGCGTTACGCCACCCAAACCTTACTGTCCATTTACTAGCTCACGACTCTGTGAGCCAGCACTTGGGTCCGGGCTCATCCGAGTGGTTCCTGTGCTGGTGTCAGTGGTCAGTGGCAGCGTTAATTAGATGACATGATTGTCATCATCCTCTAGGCAAGCCTGGTGTGGTGGTGGGTTTCCAAGAGCAGAAAGAGGGCAGGTCTCATGATCCAAGTGCTTTCCAAGACATGTGCTTTAATGTCATGCATAATGAAGCAAGTCACAGGGGCAGTCCAGAGTCAAGGGGTAGAGAAATGGATTCCATACTCTGATCGGAAGAGCTGCAAAGTGACATCGCAGACTCAGGTAGGCAGAGACAAGAATTTGTGGTCATTTCTGCAATTTACCGTTGGCAGAGACCTTGTCATGCTTGTCTATCACTCATGGCAAAAAAACACAGTGTCTGACCTATGGAAGGATTAATCAGTAAATGTTTGTTTAATTAAATGAAATGAATGCAAATGAGCCTATTTACCTCTGGCTTTGAAATCTCTTCTCACAGACCCTTCTAAGCTTTCATTAGCTTACCTTGTATCCTCAAAGGGCCTCCCTACCTCCTGTGCTGAGGTGAAGCAGGGAGGGTGGGACCTCTCAGGACCCCAAAGACAAAGGTCCAGTTAGGGCATGCTTTGGGTTGAGGCACCATCCCAGACTGAATTGTCTGCAGTGAGAAGGCCTTGGATCTGTGGCCACTCTAAGCAAAATGCCAATGAAGCCACAGCCGAAATGCTGGTTTATTGGAATGGTCCCCTGTGGTTTTAAAATTGTGGTGAGGAGATCATCTAATGATCTTAGTTTTGATGGGGGCTTGGTGTGTGTGGGGGGTAGTGGGAGAGTCCTCTTGCTAATGGGGGTTATGACTGCCATACAGTACTGCCCTTTCCTCTGGCATGGCCCGTGGACCTCAGCTGAGACAACAGCCACCCTCAAGGCAAAACTGGAGACAGAGGCATGGACCATGATGGAATTGCTCAGCCCTGGTGATGCAGGATGACTTGGATCCCTGCTCATGAGGCTGCCAGCTACTGAGCCCTGGGCCAGTGAGTTCTAATTTCAGCGCAGTCACTGCCCTGTTAACCCTCTGACTTCAGACTCCTGCAACAACATGGGAGGCAGTGGGTTCAGTGCAGTGCTCCCTAAGTGCCCTTTGGATGCTGAGATTCGGAGGGCTTGTACGCATGCACTCGTGCATATTCGCCCAGTCCCAGGATACTCACAGACCCAGTTAAATCCCCACTTTCTTTCCAGCTTTCTCATTTGCTCCCATGACTTCAGTTACTCACCTCCTTCAAGCCTTTGCTCAAATATTACCCTCTCAGTGAGACCTATCCTATCCATCCTGTTTAAATCCTTAATTCACTCCCCTTCATACCATTCCCCCTCACTCTGGTCAACTTTTTCTCTTTTTTCATCATACCTGTAATTTTTTAATATACCATATAATTCACTTATGTATTGTTTGTTGTTTAATGTGTATCTCCTTTTCCCAGAACACAAGTGCCATCGGGTAGAGATCTTTGATCTGCTGATATATCAGTGCCTAGAATGGTGCCTAGCACATCAGTAAATAGCACAAATGTGATCAGTAAATTCACAAACTTTTGTGACAGTATCCCCCCCATCCACACCTCCAGCTCACTCCTGTGGTTTGAGGTCCATGCCCATCTATTTAATTGACCACTGGTTCTGCATAAAGTCTGAAGCAGGATCCTATTTGACTTACTATCTTCTTTCTGGTGGTAGTCTTTAATCCCATCCTATAGGGGAGGAAACTAAGGCCCAGTGAGGGACAGGACTTGTGTAAGGTCATATGGCTACTTCACTATGAATCACCCCTACATGCGATGACATTTTGGGGCTGTTCTGAAGTGAGCAGGATCACCCTGATTCACCTGCCTGGTCCACTGTTCTTTCTACAGGTCAGGGAGAGAGAGGCACACAGAGGAAATGATCCCAGCCAAAATAGAGTGGGCCAGGCCAGATCCAGTGACATCAGTCATAAGAAAAAAGACTAGCTCTGTTGGGTGTGCCTGACATCCTTCCCCCTTCTAATAGGAAGGACACTCCCTCTTCCTACAGGGAAACTGCTCCCCTTCCATTCCATGAGAGAGGTGTTACCAGTCAGAATACTCTCTTCCTTCTGTGAAGAGAGTCTTTTACTCATGTCTTTGAGCATGGTGATTGGCTCAGGGACAGGCACATGACAAAGCTAGACCAATTAAACCCTTCCTTGGGATTTAATATTGTGGACACTAGGAAAGTAAAAGTGTGGAGTCCCTAAAATGTAAGCGTGGAATTGAGGTCATCCCTTCCCAATCCCTCTACTCTCTTACTCCAAGTTATGAAGGACACCTGTAGAGACAGGACGACCATCTAGAGTAGGACATAGTGAGATACAGAGTGAGAACAAATGGGAGCAAGAGTGAAAGCAGGTGTATGTACATGAGTTATGTAACACCATCTTTTGGGTCCTTGGAGTTTCTGATGCCAGTGCTACTCCTGGACTTTCTAACAAAGTGAGTCAATAAATTCTCTTTTTGGCTTAATTAGTTTAAGTAGGGTTACTGCCACTGCCACTGAGAGTGTCCTACCAAATGCCCAAGGTCAGGTTGGAAGGAAATCAACCAAGGAAACTCAACCCAGTGAAATCCAAACAAATGAAACTAATCTGGTGCAATCCAACCCAGTTAATTCCAATGCAAATAAACCCCACACCAATGCAACCTGAAGGAGCTCTGGCTTCCTGTCAGAAAGTCTGGAGCCCAGGCTTGTTTCTGGCCTGCCAATGGGTCTTGGATGTGCTGCTCTCCTTCCATGGAGCCTGAACCACCTGCCACATGAAGTAAATATACATCTGATCTGAGAGCATCCAATGAGGAAGTGGAAAGGGGAAAAAAATGAACAAAGTTGAATGGGTTCCCCAGCCTTGATGGTGATCCCAAAGTCCTTTTCCTGATAATAAATCTCCTTACCACTCCCTAAAAGGACTTCCAAGGATCCCCCGGAGAAGAAGGCCAAGAAAACCTCAGGTTGAGTTCTGCCTGAGCTGTGGCTGAAGGCAGCATAGAGTAGCTCTGGGCATGCGCTCCTCTGGAGCAGATCAGTCTGTGTTTGTGTCTTGATTCCAACCCTTCTTAGCTGAGTGACCTTGGGCATGCTACTTACCCTATACAAGCTTCAGTTCCTTCACATATAAAATGGAGCTGATAATTGTAACTACTTCCTAGGACTCTAAGGATTTAATGAAATGATACTCCTGGTGCTGTCTGACAACAGAAAGTGCTCAGTAAATGTTTTTCACTGTCACGATTACTACTGGCATGTATACAGCATCTTGCATTTATTTCCTAAAGTGCATATACATGCATAATTTTACTTAATGCCATCATTACTTATGTGAGAGAGAAATTAAAGTCCCATTATATGTAGGAGGACACTGAGATTCAGAGACATGTAGGGACTTATCCCAGGTCACAGGGTTGGCAATGACAGAGCCCAGAGCCAATCCTGGGGTGTATATCATAGCACAGCTCTAACCAACACCCGCTTCTTCAGATTTCTGTTTTTCAAGAACTAAAAGAGGTAGGGTTCTGTTGTTGTTTGTTTTTAGGTGACATTGCTGCACCAACCTTGAATTAGGGCTGCTTCTGTTCTGAGACAGATCACATTTGTCCAAGGGAGATCAATAAGCTTTTAATAAAGACCCAAAGACCTTCTGGGTGCCCAGTCTGGAGCTAGGGTCAGGGTGGAGATAAGAGAAAATGGGGGTGAAGGGACGTCTCTAAAGGTGAGCCTCTTTGGGGATATCCTCTTATCCTTCAAAGCCCATCCCAAACCCACCCTGCAAATCTCCCTGGGAGGGGAGAGGGAAAGAGCAGTCCTGTTGAGTACCTATCACGTGTCAGGCATGTACATATGTGAACATATCCAGTCCTCAAAAGAACTTTTGGCAGAATTCTCATTTTATTTATTAAGAATCTGAGGATAGACAGTATATGGAACTTGCCCAAAGTCACGACTAGGACACAGAGGAGCTGGTCATGCACCAAGTCTTCCTGAGGCCAGCCTGGGCCAAGCCATACTCTGCTGCTGAGCCAACATCAGTTCCTGCAGCAGGAGCTGGGATCCCTGACACTTTCTCATCTCTGCCGCCTCACTGAGTACATCACATTATTTTTTCACTGGTTTCCCCTTTAGACTAAATTCCTTGATGGCAGGGACAATATTATTTTTTTTGTACTTCTGCCTAGCAAGTTTTATGGCCTGAGCTTTGTTTTATGAATAGTGCTTTTGTGTCTTGCTTAAGAAATCTTTCCTTATCCCCAGTTCATGGGGATATTCTCCTGTGTTATCTTATAGGAGTTTTATAGTTTCCTATTTTACTTTAAATCTACAATTCATTTTGAATTGATTTTGTATAAGGAAGAGGTTAGTTTTATCCCCCCGCCCATATTTTAAACATTTGATGGAGTACTATCTGTGAAAAAGTGTACTCTTTCTCTGGTGTGCTGTGGTGCCATTGTAGTCTTAATCAAGCACTCAGAAAAGCATGAATTTATTTCTGAATTTTCTTCCGTCGATCTAGTCACCTGTCCTTGTAGCTAGTACCAACTAATTACTTTAATTCCTAATTATTCTAATTATTTTATCTTACTAGACCTTTATGATAAGTTATTCTGTCTGGTAGAGTAAATTTTCCCATGTTATTCTTTCTCCCAGTAGTGTCTTCATTATCCTTGGCTCTTTTTATTTCTATGTGAATTTTAGAATCAGTTTGTCAATTCCCATAAACCAAATATTGGGACTTTGATTGGGATTGAATTGAATCTATAGAGCAAATTGGGAGAGGCGACTTCTTTGCATTATTGAGTCTTTCAATCCATGAATCTGGAATATCCCTCCACTTATTTAGGGCTTTCTTAATTTCTTTCAACAACATCTTATAGTTATTAGTGTAGAGTATTCATCAGTGATGTGAACAAATTCTTTGCCAAATCACAAAACAGTTTTTGAATACTGGAAAAGTATTTCCTCAATTTTTTGTGTTACAGACATGACATACTTGTAAGTCTAATTTGCACTATGGACAGTTTCTCAATCACTTTCTTAAATTTAGATGATAAGAAAAGGATAAGTAAACCCTGATTGGTAGCTTTGCCAATTTCTGAGGTATAAGTACTCCCACCATGGCTGACTCTCGCTACCAACTGACATCCTGAACTTGGCATTGGAAAGGGAGGCCCAGGAGCACTGCTGTACAGTTTCCACCGTACTGAAACAATAGATGTCCACAACCTCAGGGGCTCAGGTAAGTGCAAAAAGTGAATCATTAGGAAATGATGAGTTTTGAGTATTATTTTGTTTTAATATAATATCTTTAATTGTAAGTTTATACATTTTAATTTTTAATAGTAGATATTTTTAACAAGTGGCTCATGCAATTTCTGAAAGTTTAATGATAAGCTCACAAGATGGTATGAGTTGATTCTAACATACCACCGCTCAACTACCAATAACTGTGCTTCTTCTGTGTCAGGCACCATAACCAATTCTGTACATGCAGCATGTCATTTAATCATAACAACTATATAAGGACCATTTGCTCATTCCTGTCCTAGATGGAGACTGCACTGTCTGGCTCTCAAACACAGTTTGATTCTGTGAAAAATGCAGTGGCCTTTGGCCCCAGAGAAAGTGGGAATCCACTTCTCCTTCTTTTCCTTCTGTCTGGCCAAGACAAATGTCCTGATACTTCTCTCTCTTCCCTGTCCCTCCATTGCCATGGTCACTGTAGCCTCCCTACCCCCAGGGGCTCTTCCTTTCACCAGCCTGGGACCCACCTAATGCTACCCCACCCCAGGACTTCCACATGTCTCCTGTCTTGTGAGGGCCCCAGTGACTGGTATCCTTACCCCCAGCTGGGGTCCCAGGACCCATTGCTGCTCAGAAAGGGGGTTTTTGTGATAGGTCCTGTGATTTGAATGGCCCTTACATCTCTCCTAAATTAATGTGGAACCAACCCACGTCTTTCATTTGGGGTCATGGCAACTTGATTTTCTCACTGTAGTGTTTGTGCCTGGGCAGCACGGGCTCCCACCTGTCCTGTTCTCCCTCCTCCATTGCTCTGCTCCTCTCCCCCTGGGTCTTTCTCCTTCACTTTTTCCTCCCTCCTGGCTCTCTGATCGTCTTCCTGCTACTGTCTGTCTCATGCTCCCTCTTGTTCTCTTTCTCTCCTTGACTTTCTGCCTCTGCACTGTCCCCATCCCCGCACCATGGCCTTCGCTGAAGCTGGTTTTATCTTGTCCTCTCTTTGTCTCCCTCTCTGTCTTGTCCTGTTTCTGAGACTCTCAACTCCACACATGTTTTTGCTCTCAAGCATTTTCTCTGTTCCCATTCTATCTCCATCTCCATCTGTGTGTCTTTTGCAGTCTTTCTGTCTGACTCTTGGTCTATCTTTGCCTCTGTGTCCACACCCTTACCTCTCTCCATCCATCTCTGCATCTCTGTGTCTCTGTCTGTGGCTTACTTCCTATCTCTGTGCCCCCCTCAGCACCTCTGCAGCCCCTGAGACTGAGAGTCTGGGAGGGATCAGAGGGGAGCCAGGCCAGCTCCCCCACCCAACCCTCAGCACACTAGAGCTCCATCACCCTCTCAGAACCTGCAAGACCTCTGCACACTGGAATGTGCTTGGGCTGAGGCCTGGCACTGAGGAAATCCATCTGTCATTTCTGATGTAAAGGGCCCCTTCTCAGGAGGTCTCTGCCCCGCCTCTGCTCCCCCTCGCCTGCCCATGAACTCTGTGAGCACCTGAGGGAGAGTTGCTTGCCTGCCGGGAAGAGGGTTCCACATGGGAGCAGCTTTCCAAGGAAAATACCGCCTTGATAGATCATGTGTTGGGAGAGAGCTGGTTCCACACACCATAAATTGCCAGCCTGACCTCCCCCGAGGGGCCCTGCAGTCCCCAAGTTGAGGTTCTTCTGTAAGGCCAAGCTGGGTTGGCACAGCCTGACTTGATGTCCAGAGAGGGGAGGTCAGGAGGCCTGGGTACAAGTGATACTCCCAGCCAGCAGCCAGAAACCAGCCCAAGCACCCCTCCTGCCTTCCATCAGACAGAGAGCTGAGATCAGGGCTCACCAGTGCAGGGATCTGGGGCAATACTTGGGGACTCCCTTGGGATTTGTAGTTCAAAGTGTGTTCATAGCTAGCATCTCTTTGTTTACAAATTGGGTGGGGGCACTGGTTAGCTCCATTTTAGGTAAAGAGGCATTAACATTCAGAGAGAGGAAATGACTGAGAAAGGCTCACAGTGAATTAGAGACAGGATTGAGAATGTTTGACTTAAAATCCTATTCCTACTCCTCTCCCATCTCCTGTTTATTGTCAGAGAGGACTCCTGGAGGAGAAAGGCATTAGTTTGGGCCTGAATAGTGAGCAACATCATCCATTTCTTCACCATTTACTGGGTCTTTACTTTGTGCTCAGTATTCAAGGGCCACGGGGATGGATCTCACATGTTTTCCACTTGCCGGAAGCTTAGCCTGAGGGTTGACGCACCTATGGTAAAAAGTAAATAGAACTATGTAGGAAGTACCAGTGGGAACTGCAGAGACCTAAAGGAAAATCTGGGGAGACCTAAAGACCACTTATAGGTAGGAGGAGGGCAGTTAGGGAGAGCTTCCTGGAAGAAGTGGTCTGTGAGTTGTACCTGGGAGAAGGGTATGCAGGCAATGGAAAAAGCAAGGTGGCAATGCAGGTACAGGGGCACGAAAGCAAGATGTGTTTAGAAAATGGGGGCTGGCCAGCCAGGCTGGAGGGAGAAGGAGAGTGAGAAGCAGAGAAAAGAAAAGGGTGGTGAGGGTCCAGGTTCTCGGGGAGGCCCTGAGGAGGGGAGGCTGAGCTTTATCCTGAGGACAAGGACGTTAGAGGAGGGTTGAGCATGGCACAGATGATATGCTCTCAGATTTGCACCGTAGATTTGTAATATATGGAAAGGATCACAGAGATGCTGCTGGCAAGATTTCATGGCATGGCATCGTGGTTAAGGCACCTTAGACTCCTGCCTTGGCCACAAAGCAGCTATGGGGCAGGTTAACTTCTCTATGCCTCAGTTACTACCTACTTCTTAGAGCCACCCCAAGATTAGATGAAATCACGCAAAGGCTGATGGTGGCTATAAGATTGTAGCAGGTGTGCACCTTAGTCCATGATGCAGCTGTACATGACAGAGCGAGTCCCTATGCTGACTAAACAGGAATTTAATGTTTGAGTCTCCTTCTCACTGAGCTGGTAGGAAATGTGACCCTAGGTGCTCTTGGGCTCAACTCTGCCCAATTCTAGGCTCTTGCACTGTGCTAGGGAGGGGAGGGGGCTGCTCTGGTCAGTCAGCTATGTCAGAGCTGTCCCTTGCCCCTGCCACATGTCCCCTTCTAGCCTGGCAGCCATGGGAGGGTGGGAGGCCCTGTACATGTTGGGGTGGGGCTGCCTGGACACACCTTCCACAGGTGCATCCTCACCTGCGCAGCCCTAAATCCTTTCCACCTGGGGGAGTCACAGATTTTGCTCTGCTCCTCTGTGCAGCCTGGGTCTGTGGAAAATCTTGCCCCTTTCTGTATCTTCCAAGCCAGTCCGTCTCATTTCTCTATTTTAGCTTCTCTGCGCAGCTCTATTTCTCTTTTGAAACAAACGCTAGAAACACTTGCTGGCCACATTTTTTTCCTCCCTACCACATACCTTCCCTGAGGCAGGGAGGACTGGGTCCTTCCCTGCAGGAGTAAGGGCAAGGGCAAAAAGAAACTACCGGTGGAGGAATAAAACATTGCTATTATCTCAACATACTATTCAATACCTTCACTACCTCAATCTCAGTGAGAGGAACAAGCAAGGAGCAGGGAACAGCACATGGGAGGGGGGATGTTACACAAGCACAGGTCTAACGGTCCATCCAGCCGAGCAGTCTGGATGGAGACAGGGGTGGGGAAGCAACCCTCCCCAGGAGCAGCGGGCCTGGGCTGGGACTCTGTCTTCCCCTCCACTGCCCGTCCTGGCGTGGCCTGTGCTAGCTGGGCTGGGAGCACCCACCCCACCCAGCCCTGTCAGGGAGCTCTTCCTGCAAGCCAGTCTGCCTCATGGAGAAGCAGCAGCTGAGATCTCTCCCCAGCACTCAGACACAAAAGGACAGGCACAGCCTTGCATTTGTGTGTATGTGTAGATATGCCCAGATGCACACCTGGGTAGAAAGCTCACAGACACACACATAACACCCTCTACACTCACACTCCCTCACCCACCACACCTCTGTTTACAAATATTCAAATATATGTCCACTCATAACCTGCTCCCTTACATATTAATACATGCATAAACACATATTCACACTGAATCACAGATGCAGAAGTCAAAGAACACACACGTGGACACATGAATTCACCTAAACACAAATGTATGCATCCACAGATCCTTGCTTCCAGAGACGTACATGTGTCACACATACACACTCACACATAAGGAACACACACTCACTGAGAGTGTAATCAGGGATGTGTGATGCTAAGCTCTGGAGAACAAGACAGAGCGTGTTTTTCAGGGACAGTGTTAGTTTGCTCGGGCTGCCATTACAAAGTACAACAGACTGAGAGGCTTAAATCACAGAAGTTTATTCTCTCACAATTCTGAAAGTGGAAAGTCCAAAATCAAGGTGTTGGCAGGGCTGGTTTCCTCCGAGGCCTCTCTCCTTGGCTTGTAGATGGCCGTCTTCTCCCTGTGTCCTCATGTGGTCTTCCCTCTGAGCTCGTCTGCATCCCAACCCCTCTTCTTGTAAGGACACCAGTCATACTGGATTAGACCATACTCATATGACCTCATTTTCTTTATTTCCGTATAGAGACCCCATCTCCAAATACAGTCTCATTTGGAGATACTAGGGGTTAGGACTTCAACACATGAACTTTGGGGGAGCACAGTTCAGCTCATAACAGGCAGCTTACCTCTACTGGGGAAGACAGACACAAGCAACACAAGCATAAAATGATTCCACCCTGACAAGGACTGTGCACAATCAGGAAGGGGCTGAGGGAGAGAATGGGATAGAGTGGAGTGGCACCTTTAAACAGGTAGCTGGGGAGGAGTCTGCAGAGCACAGGCTGCCTGCCCTGTCCTGGGCTGAGTGCACTTGGTCCTGCCCGGTCTGTCCACCTCTGTATTCTAGATCCCACCCAGGACCTGGCTGGGAGCGCAGCTCAGCAAGCATGTTGAGGTGGATACACGGGTGAGTGGATGAGTGAGTGCAATGCTCCTTCAGTTTCAGGGACCTGGCTCTTGTGTAGGAAAGCCCTGAAGGAGAGGGAGGCAAGAAACATCTGTGCCTGAGTGCCTGGGTGGTCAAATAGGGTGTGGATGGCCTGGCAGGAGCCCAGAGCCTCAGCCTGAAGGAAAAGCAGGAGGGAGGGGAGGAGGGGAATGCTGAGGGCTGCCCTGAATGCCAGCCCTGGGTCTGCTGTGTGATTTTGGGCAAGTTACCTAACCTTTCTGAGTTAGTTTCCTCATCTGTAAAATAGGGAATAAAATGGTAGCTACCTCACAGAATTGCTGTGTGGATTAAATGAGATCATCCATGTAAAATGCTTAGCACATAGTCTAACCCATAACTGGTGCATAATAAAGGCTAGCTAATATTGCCATGATTGTTGGTATTCCTTCTGGAAAACAAACACACCAGATACCTGAGTCATTCTTGGCTCCACCTCTCCCTTACCTCATATGTTCACCAACCACTAAGTTATTGATTCTGCCTCCTTTATGGGCCTTCTCCATCCCTCATGGTAACAACCTCATCACCTCTCCCTGGATACCCTGCCAGCCTCCAGGCTCTAACTTACCAGCTCAGTCTCTATACTGGCCTCTAGAGAAACTCTCTAAACTGCAAAACTGATCGTGTGACTTTCAGGCTTAAAATCCATAGCTCAGTCCCATGCACATGATAAAGGGCATTCAAAGCCTTTTTGGCTCTGGCCTCAAATTCCAGCCACAGTCAACATGTACTAGACCCCACTGGCACCTGGGGCTACTTCCCAGGCCCCAAATCTCTCAAGCTTCCTCAGACTTCTGGGCCTTTGTACATACTTTCTCTTTATTGGAAGGCCCTTCCCATCTTCTCTCCCCTGGCAAGTCTTACTAACCTTCCTTGAGATTGATCTCAAGGGCCAAGGAGCCCTGGCCTCACCAGAGTCAACTGATCTCCACCGTGGCTCCTGGGGAGTCGGCCCACTGTGCTGCGCTGCCCTCTTGAGCGCCTCGAGAGCGGCAGCTTGCCTAGTCCTTGGGATGTCTCTGGCACCTGCACAGGACCTGGCTTAGGAGGTTCCCAAGACATTCTTTGAATTGTTGGACGAAGGCTTGACCCTGTGAGGTAGAGACTGTTCTCTTAGTTTTATAGACAAGCAAACTGGAGTTCAAAAAAGCTAAGTGATCTGCCTAAGCTTACATAACCAAGCTAACCCACATTCAGAGCCCTTTCTACACATCGTGTCCTCTGCCTGGAATTCCCCCCCTTCTCTCTCTTTCCTGACTCATTCTTTAGACTCAGCTTAGATAACACTGCCTCTGGGAAGCCCTCCAGGTTCTTTCTCCTGGGCCTGCCCAACGCTGCTTCTCTCACAAACTGTAGAGTAGACTGTTTCTCACTTTTGGATTGTGAACACAGGGACCAGGGCCATCTCTAGGGTGTTTGGGGTTTTCCAAAACTAGTATGTCATCCAAAACTAGTATGTCAGTATCATCCCAGAGACCCAGTTTCATGGGTACCTATAAAAGAAATATCACATCAGCTAATGAAAGTGATCCATTTGCTACGCTGCTTCCTTGGGACTAGAGTCTGGCCACAGAGTCCGAGGACAAGCCCACAGAAACGAATCCTGGAGCTCTTCAGGGCATCTGGCTGACACTCTGCATGCAGCAGAGGTAGAAGGAACCTGAAAGGGGAAAATGGACCAGAGCCTATGCAGGTCTCAGTCCAGGCTCAGAGTATCCCACCTGTATGACACTGTGGGCCCTAGGCAGTCCCGGACATTGGAGAGGGACATGGAAAATTTTGCAGAAGGCACTCCAGTAGAGCTACCTGGGTGGGAGGGGGCAGGAGCAGAAGCACTGTTTGCTCAGGTCAAGAAGCAGCACAGTCAGGGACTGCACCCATGCTATGCACCCCTGGGACAACTTAGCCTTGGGACCATTCATACAGCCTGAGTGGTTTACATAACCCAAGCCCAGTATGAGCCTATGGAGTTACCTAAAGCATGAGTGACATTAACAGAAGAATGATTTCTAGATCAAGAGGGCTCAGTATCTGCTATTTTCTGCTGACCAATCCACATCTAGAATTAGGTGTTCAGAAAGCAACTTCATAACTGAAAGGGAATGAGGATGAATTGGATTATGCTTAGCCATGAGGAGGGTCATTACATGGAAAGAAAAGCAAAAATAATATTGTGAGACCCCAGAGGGTGGAGGACGAGAGTGGGGAGATTTCAGGTAGATTTTCGAAAAGTGTATTCTAATAATCCTGACTCTTCAGAAATGACCTAGGCTGCCTGGTGAGGTAGCGAGGTCTCTGGGCCCAAAGGTGTGCTAAAGTGAGCGGACAGGCCACCCTCTGGGAGGCTTTGGGGCAGACTCCTGCCCCGGGGAGTGGTTTGCTTCAACTCCCTGTGAGGCCCTTGCAACCCTTTGCTTCTGAGACTAAATCTTCATTTAGAATCTATCTTGTGTCAGGTAGTATGGAGGTGAAAAGAGAAGAGAGACAGGCCCCAGCCATCAAGGCCATATGTCATTATGGGGGGTTGTGGAGGTTCTGGGGCTCTGACAGCACAAAGGGAGGAACCACCTGGTACCATAACCACAGTTATGTCTCCAAAGGCCAAGGATGTCGACTCTGAGAGCAGTGCTGTCCAATGAAAGCTTCCGTGGTGATGGAAATGTTTTATATTTGGGCTGTCCACCGTGGTGGCCTTTCATAGGCATACGTGGTGAGTGCCTAGTGTATGGGGCAGCATAGATGTAGAACATTTGCAGGAAACTCTATTGGATGGTGCTACTCCAGAGAGTTACAACAGTCAGCCCCATGACCCTGAGGCCCAGAAGCTATCTCTGCACTTGAGGGCCCTTCCTCTCCTTCCCTCATTGCATCAGCAACATAGAAAAGGAAGGCTCCAGAGCACCTAGCTTCAGCACTCGACAGGCCAGCTTGCTGTGTGATTTTGGGTAAATCCTTCACTTCTCTGGGCTACAGCTGCAACAGCAGGAGAAGTTGAACTATAATAAGGCTTGAAAAAAAAAAAAAAAGACTCAGTGGGTCTGGGATCTGGAAGGTTCACTCCTTTCCCTCCGTGGACCCCAACCTTCCACCACCCAGATCTCAGCTCCTAGCGACCTGAAGAACTTTTGTATTTACCGCTTAGCACTTGGTGTATGGGTCTATGACCTTCTTTAGAAAATTTTTCTTTATGAGTTTATTTTGGCTTGTGTTGAGCATTCATAAAATTCCTAGGGAACTGGAGGTTTAAAAGTCGGGCTTGTAAAAGGAGTAGGTGGGAGGTGGTGGGAACTGGGCAGAGAGGGAGAGGACAGCAGCCAGCTCTGGGAAACAGGAGGAAAGGGAGAAGTCTTCCATTCTCCACCCTTGCCTAGCTGCCTATGAGCTCTGGGTCTTTTGGGTCGTGAAAGGGGAGAAGAGATGGAGGATATAGAAGAGGCTCAGGGCAGAGCTGGGAGGAAAGAAACAGAGGCAAGGAGGCTGAGATTTCCCCACTGGGCTAGCAGAGCTGAGCTGGGTTCTGATAAGGGGTTCCTTTGGCTTGCCTGGGATTTTTCTTGTCATTCATCTCTTCTCTGGCCCAGCTGCTCCTCAGCAGGTTGGAGGGGCTGGTGAATGGCTCAGAGAGCACAGGGCATATGAAACAAATTAGGTCTCTGTTACAGCCACCCAGAGGCGGGTGATGGATGGGGGCCCGTGTTCACGGCAAAGCTAATTGGCAACACACAGAGACATCCAAGAAAGTATATTATTTTGCCAGACTTCGGAGTCATTGGGCTTTTTTTTTTTTTATTGTAGAACATTATATAGCCAGAGATAAAAAGCACAGTGAAAGTTTTAAATCTAATAAAAGCATTTGACTGCAGAATAAAAATAACATACACAGAGAAGTTTGATTTGGATTCAGCTTTTATTAATGTTCTTTCATTGCAAAATGTTTCCAATTAAAAAACAATTCCACGAGCGCCACATTAATAAGGTGCTTGTCTTTCGAAAGGGCCCGAGATTTTGAAACGTAATGGTGGGCAGATTCACACACACACACAGACAGGGCCACCAGGAGGTTATTACGACAGCTAACATATTCCAAATTGGGGCTGGGAGAGCTCAGATGTGGAGAGAGGTGAGAAACCTCATGACTGGGCTTGGAGAAAAAGCAGCTGAAGTTCATTCAGCATCACTTGATCCAAGGACCCCCAAATAATATGTGACCTTGGCTTCCATGTCACCAAATAGGGATTAGCACAGACTGGCATCTGCTAGGCCTTGGTTTCCCCATTTGTCAATGAGGCTGTTGGGTTCAATGGTCTCTGAGGATTTCAGCATTTCTCCAGGGAACCCTTATTGATTATCTCCAAAGATTGCTTAATCCTTGCTTTAGGAAAAGTTAACTAACTATGAATGAAATTGACTAGCCACAAGGAGACCAAACCACATTTTGAACCTGTCAAACCAGGGGCTGGTACTTAGGAAAGAATAACTAGTAGTTTGACTCCAAATGGAAGTCTGCAGAACAACCAGCCATAACATGGGGGACAGGGTTGTCGAATTATTTGTAATGAGCAGTTTTCAAGGGAACTTCATTTTGCAAAGTGAGTGTTAAGCAGTTCCTTGACTAATGCCTGACAAGTTGCTTTTAGAATAACTGGTCATTTTCCATTTAAGCACTTAACTATATCCAACTGTTTTGTTTCTTCCCCCACACAAATGGAGGTTTAACACTGGTGAGGAAATACAATTCTAACTCAGTGCTTTTTTAGGTGACTTGAGCGATTTGCCCCCTGCCTTCTCTGAAGGTCTGGCCTGTGTGGCTCAGTTTGGGGGAGTTAATATCGTCTTAGGAGACAACTCACACACCTTAGGGGCCCAGGAATGCTGGTCATATAGCTAAAGATAAACCCCTCAGCTTCCCAAAGACAAGGAGCAGGGTTTTTGTTCCAGGAGGGTGTCAGAGAGGGGTGGACTCAGATTTCCCTCTTTGCAGATTCGGAAGCTGAACGCACTCCTCATCCACATGCACAAACCTTCCCACAGGCCTCTCTCCCGGCCAGCCTTGTGATGGAGCTCCTGGGGAAGGGCAGAGGCAGCTGGAGCCCTGAGCCACTCCGAGCAGGTTCCCAGCACTCTCGCCCCTGCAGGGCCCAGTGTAGCAGGCCCAGCACTAGCTTAAAAGCTGGTTCTTGAGTCAGCTTTTCAAAGTGAAGAGAGGAGGAGAATTAGCTTATTTTTTCCTTGCTTTGGCTGCTGATCGAACTCTAATTTGCCTTTCTCACACCTTCTGTGTCCCACGCTGACTTACAGGGTCTTGGAGATAAGAGACTATCCGCCAGTGTCAAGTCTGGGCCTGGTTTCCGTCTCCTGGGAGAGTCAGCTCATCTCTCTGTCCCTCTGCACGACCCAATGACCCAACCTATCCCCTTGTCTCCGCCTGCACCCTCAGTGCCTTCGAAAGCTGGCTTGGTCTGATGGTGACCACTGCCCCCAGGCCCTCGCCTCTCCACCTTCCCAGGGCCTGGATGGCCTTTGAGTAAACAGATAGCCCAGCGAGGTATGTGATCAATTAGCTTTGCTGAAAATACAATCATTCTGTTATTCCAAGCTGATGAGAAGGCCTCTTTGGCCTGCCTCTCCCAGTCTCCACACGCCAATCAGCCTGGGTCACCGATATAATTTTCCACATAAATACAACCTTTGTGCAACATCTACTCTTGTAAATAGATGTAATTCCCAAACCAAATAACGCACTTGGAGGGGAAGTGGATATTATGCATGCAAAAAGAAAAGCAGCAATTTTTACACTTTCTAGGCAACAAAAGATTACTCCTAATTGCAAGGGGTGGGGGGAACTGTGCGGGTGTGGGGTGAGGGGAGGTGGCTGCTGGGAAGCAGGGAGGCTGGCTTCCAAGTGTTTTTTTTTTTTCCTCTCTCTCTGCACATGTGTGAGAGCAGACCACCAGGAACTGCTTAACCCAGGGTTTGTCCTGTTTAGGCAATGAGGAGAGCGTCGTTATTGTTGTTGATATCTTAAAGGAAACAGCAAGTTACTCAATTATAAGGCTGAATCTCCCTTGCCAGGAGGGACCCCCTTCCCCGCTTCAAACCTGAAACTGTACACATGCCGTTGCACAAATGTCCCCTACATTCCTGGACAGGAATGGCTTCAGTGGGCCCACGACTGTGTGAGTTCCCCTGAAAGGCACTGGTGTGCCTTTCTCAATGTTCTGCTCGCTTAAGTTGATCCCTAAATTAGACCTTGAAAGCAGCGGAAGTTCCCAGACAGCCGGGAGGGAGACCGCCGCAGAACCCACTGTGTAATCCTGGCCAGGTCTGGGCACGGCTGCCTCCTGGGCTCTCCAAAGCCATGGAAATGAAGGCTGGGATGCCATCTCCTGTGTCCCTTGTGTTTCTGTGCCCCTTCTGCTGGGGAAGAAAAAGAGCCCCCACCCTGGGTCAAAAAAGGCCAGTTGGGGGGTCCTAGGCCAATGGAGGGGCAGAAGGAGTGCCCCACAGGGAGAGAGCAGCCTGCAGGAGGAAGTGGCAAGCTCCTGGGGCTGCCCCTGTGTGGCAGTGCCTGCCCCTCTCTGGGCCAGGCAGCGTGGCCCACGTTAGAGCCAGACAGCCCCAGAGTGAGCCTCTGAGCTTTAGCCCTGTGCATCCAGGCGGTTACAGTCACAGAAGATTGTGTTTTGCAAAGATGTTTCTGTTAGCAGGTAACTCATGACATCTTGGCCTCAAGCAGGCCTTGATACTCTCATATCATTTTTCTAGGTCTTACAGTTTGTCCAAGTTTAAAGCAGTGAGTGAGGAGTTAGGGGTGCTGGTCTGTGTGTTGAGAGAGAAAGCACTGGGAGCAGAGAGGAGCGGCTGGGACCACAGCGCTCCTGTCCAGGTTCTGTCTCCAGGCCTGGAGGGGAGGGGTGGGTGGCCCCAAACACTTCAGCTACAAAAGAGTTTTCTTTTTGACCCCCGCCCCCATCTCTCCCTCCTGCCCATGAAACTCGGTCTAAGAACCCTCATCCCCCAGCTTCCATCCATCCCAGGCTCCTGAAGGCCATCTGAAACTCATTAGCTGCTTGAAATGATTGTCATGGGAGCTCTTGATGGAGAACAAGAAAGGGAGAGGGATATTTTAAAGGACAGCAATCGGGACACAAATGCTGGCAGATGTTTGGAAACCTGGCTGTTTGAGGAAGGGCCTCCCGGAGGCGTGGGGGCCAGCTCCTCCGCCTGACCCTGGCCAGGCCCCCACCCTCAGTCTCGGGAAGCTCCTGCAGCCCAGGCTGGATCAACTGGCCGCTTTCTGGTCTCCTTCATGGGGGGAGGATAGAGCAGTGGCCCCGGGACAGGCACAGACGGATTCAGAGGACAGCGGTGGTCGTCACTTGGGTCTTTTCCAGTTCCAGTTTAACCCCTGTGCTTTGCAGATGAAGCAACATTCCATTTGTCATAACGAAATCATGAAGTGTCGAAATGTTGGAATTACAAAAGCAGACAATATTAAATAATGCAATGAACAAGCTTAGAAGTATAGACTCTTCAAAATATGAAACCTGGAATTAAAAAATACCTTTTCATTGTAGGATGTTAGAGACCCAGACTATTAGAATCATAGACTGCTAGAATTTTTGAAAAAATGATTTAGAGAATCCCAGAAACACTTTTGATTCTTAGTAGCATGAAACAAAATTATGGAACTTTAGGATTATGGAATCATAATTCTCAAATACTGGAATTATAGAGCATTAGAAATATAGAAAAGTAAATTTATAGAAATCTAAAATCATGGTCTCTTAGGATCATAGAACACAAAAATGGTAGAATGTTAGGATATTAAATTAAGAAAGTGTTGAATGATATGATCTTAGAATTATAAAATATCAGCATCATGGAATGATAGAATTAGATAACCACAGATTTTTACAATTATAACAGTTTATAATTACAGACTGATTGGATTACAGACACTTAGAATTATGGAACATTAGAATCAGAGAGCGTATGTTTTGTTAGAGAGGTATAGGATCTACAAATTATAGAGTTTTGGAATTATAGGCTTTTAGACATGGCCTTGAAGAATTTCAGAGGCAAAAAAGGATTTAGAGGTCAGTTGGCCCCGCTTCTGGCCCAGCTGAAATCTTTGCCTAAACCTTTGCATACACACTGCCCCTCGGCAATCCTGTGCTTCTGTCTAGAAAACACGGTTGATTTGATCATTCCCTACACCTCCTGGAGCTGCTGACCTCCTTTTCTGCTCCCTTCTCATCATTACAAATTCCTACCACCCTCTGTTTTTCAAAGGGACAGTTTGCTTTTCTTTTTGTAAGTTACCCAGCATCGTAATTCTCCATGCCTATGCCCTGCAGGACAAGCCTATTCCAATGATTAGCATATTAGTGAAATGATGCTTTGGCCCCTTTGAGGAGTGGGAGAGGGAGGTGGAGGGAGAGGCGGACTTGTGCATCTCTCTGTGTACGTCTGTGGCCTCTGTCTCAGAAACAGCGGCAAACAGGTCCAGATACGAACCTATGCAACCTGCTCCTTCTGAAGGACATAGGAGCCATGGCTGGGGCCCAGACCAAGCAGCCTGGTTTATTTCCATGAGACGAGATTGGAAACGATAAACCATTTTATGCTCATTTACTTTATGATCCTCACCGGTTGGGGCTTACACAGTTTGCACACATCAGACGTGTGGGTTAGATAATTTGCTAGGAATTAACAGTCTCTGAAGGTTATCAGTCTTGGGGGTGATGGAAGCTGGGTGATGAGGATGGCCCAGCAATGAAATGACGACATCATTGTATCCTCATCAAGGTTCAGAGAGATGTGGGGGCTCATCACCCACCATAAACCCCCAACAGCAACAGTAGACATAGTGCATGGGGGTAGATGGTAACACTTTGGATTCTATTGCAATGTTTAGGAATAAATCAAAAGCAAAACAACCAGCTTCGGAGTCACCCTTGTCCTTTGGAAAATGTTCACTTCCTAGTGAATTCATCCCACATTTTGTAAAGGGGCTAGCCAGAGATAAACAATTTAAACATGGAATCTCCTGCTTTTCATGCAAAGACCATACAGACAGGGGCTATGCAGTGGCTGCTTAAATATGAGGCTGTCTTCCTCCAAAGATCTTTTCTCTGGGCTCAGCACAGGCTCAGAATCTCCCAGCCCCAGGCTCACCCATTGCACCCAAGATTCCTTAGGCGGGGGCAGCTCAGGTCACAAATGCTGAGGTCAGATGGTTCTCCCCGTGGACAAAACCCTGTAGACAGCCCCTTTCACCAGTTTTGAATCTTTTGTTAAAAGCCAGTTCAGTTTAGAAACTACACAGCACCCAAACCAAACTGCAGGGCCCAAGTGGTTCTGGCAGCACCGTTTCAATGGAGCTGAGATTTTTCTAAAACTAGATGGTCTGACTGAGAGGCAGAGTGTGGTGGGCTGCAGGCACGCTTGCTCAGCCCTGTCAGTGATGCTGTGTGCCTTAAGGCAAGCAGACCTCCTCTCTGGGCCGCAGTAGGCCCACCTGCAGATAGGAAGTTGGATTAGATAATCTAAATGAGGGAGCAGAAATATTAGAAACAGGAAAAGAACAATTTGGTTTTGTTTCCATTTTGCAAGTTGAATTTCAAATTATGCAAGCCAGTGTTTCTATTTATTTTTGAGGCAGTTCAACCAAGACTTGCTGTCTTCATGGCTCTAGCTTTTGATTTCAGATGCTAAACAACAAAACCTGACCCAGACTCGCTCCACTACTGGCTGTGTCTTTTGTACACATTTGCAATGGAGCAGCATATTGGGGTAAAACAAATGACAAATGCAGTTGTCTTCCCAGTGCTGAAAGAAACAGTGGAAATGAGCTACTAGGATTGCAAACTGGGTGACAAGAGGCTCTCTGTGTGACTCAGTTCCTCCCCCTGTGAAGTGAGGAGTGGAGTGAGGCAGGGAGAAATTTCCCTGCTCCAGAGCCAAGCCTGACTTTCTGAGCTCCCAGCCCCGATTCTAAGCAAGGCTGCTGGGGATATTGTGCCCTGCTACATCACAGACCCTCTGGGGCCACCCCGATGATCACAGTGATGGGAGGGGTGGGGCTGAGGGAAATGAAGGGCCTTTATAAAGGGGACAATGGCAAATCCCCAATTTGTGGACAAATCCCTTTCACTGGGAGCCTGAAAGGCCAAGGAAGGGATGGGCAGAGTGAATGGGGCTGAGGGCGTGAGGTCCCTCTTTCTGTGGCCCCATTGAAAGGCCGTGTGGACACGTCAGCATGAAAGGAAGTGAGTTAAAGAGGCCAGTGAGGGGGCTGTGCTGGGGTTTGAAAACCCTTTAACAGACAGGGGATGTGGCCGGAGGGCTGAGGCCATGTGGACAGCCAGGCTGAGGGGTCAAGCAGGCAGGCATATGTGTTGCCAGGTCCTTGGTGGAGCTTTCTTCTTTGTTGCTGTGAAGCCCAATTTGTAACATACGACAATACCGAATGTCTTCTCACTTTGGATTGGGGTGGGGTGATGGCTGGGGTTTTTGAGAAAGGATCTCTCTGGCTGGTGGTAAGGTTGAAGGGTGGGGTTGGTATCAGCTGGTTTGACTGCAGGTCTCACACCAGTCCATTTAGCCAAAATACCTGTGATGACAGCCCCCAGCCAGCCGCCTGGCCCTGCAGCTGGTCACTGCAGACAAATAGCCAGTGAGTTTCTCCAACAATGGGTCAGTTTGCACAAACAACAGGTTGGTCCAACCCAAACAGTTGAATTCAGTTATCAAAATGGTCGGGGTGGGAGTGGGGTGGGGAAACAACAGAAAAACAACAAGAATAGGAGTTCAGTTTTAAAAAAATAAGCATGCATTTCCATTGGCTAATGTATCAGGAAACAGTCAATCAGCTGTCCGACACAGCTGCTCAGGGTTGCCTGGACACTCGAGGACTTGGCAGGTCTGGGAGTGGAAGCACTGAGAAGTGGGCCTTTGGTCCAGCCCAGCAAGGCCGTGGCCATGGGTTTCCCACTGGCCTGCTGACACACGGACCCAGTCAGGCTTTCCCCAGCAGGGGGAACATTGATTCTCCTAGAGGGCTGCCTGAGGGGACCTGGAGCCTCCAAGGGCATTTCCCGGTAGCCCTGCTACCTGCCTGGGCCCACTCCTATTAACTGTCTTAAAAAAAGAATTCAAGCAAAGCAAAAAATCCCTTCTCAATCTCTACATAACATTTCTCAGTTAACTGGCTAGGTAGAAGAGGGGACAAGCTAACTTTCCCTCTTAGGTAAGGTAAGGAAAGAAAGGAAGGGTCAAAAGAAGCATGGAGAAGAAGAAGGAGGGAGGAATAGGGAAAGAATCATGGAAATAATAAATCCACTTCCTTTGTGTATAGTGCCTTACAGTTAGAACATAGGACACAGTGCATTTTGTATCTGTTAATTCATAACTACCCCTTGATATTATGCCCATTTTAGAGATGTAGAGACCAGGGTCCAGAGCAGCAAAGTAACTTAACCCATGTTCCCACAGTCAGATGACGGTGAAGCTGGGATAGAGCCTGGCTTTCCTGTCCCTCGTCACACTTATCAATCTCATTGTTATAATCTTGTGAGACTGCTGGGAGTGGGGTCGGGAAACCATGTGGTCTCATTGTGGCAGGGAGGACAGGAAGCTCGTATGGAAGACCCAAAATCCTCACCAGGAGAGCTCAGTACTTCAGAAGATTCTCCTTCCTCTGAGCTGAAATATCCTTCAGTGGCAGAAAGTTCATCTTTGTGTCTGACCGCACTCTCTCTTGCTGCTGGGCCAGGCTGGATGCTCCTCCTTGTGGCCAGTCTCTGGAGGTGAGCAGGCGAGGTATGTGGAGCCTGGTAGTGGTGGTCTGGAAGCCCCTCTTCCCCTGAGGTGGCAGAGGGTCTGGATGGCGGAGGATAGCCCTGAGGGCTGTCTCTGTGTTTGGTGAATAAACATTGGAGTCAAGTTTCTGGCTTGTCACTTTGCAGCCTTTCAGCGAGTGAGAGGCCAGGTGGGCAGGAGGGAGTTCCCGCAGGCAGCACATAAGAGGCCTGGCCTGGGGGTCTGGGGCTCAGGCTGCCCGCTCTGGGCAGCCAGTAGAGTCAGCCTTTGCAGGCCACGGAACTTCACACCTTTGAAAGGCTCCAGTGCGACCCACAGAAAAAAATAAACCATTGCTCCCATCTGTGGCAGGCTAACCATCCTCAGGGGCTCCCTGTCATCCATACGGAAACCCTGTAAAAGGGCCCAGTGTTTCCTTTTCTTCTCCTTGAAAGGATGCGTGCTGAGCCTCGTGAGGATGGCTGGCATTGGGCGAAAGTATTTTATCCACAGCCAGCAAGGCCTGGTTCCAGCCCCTCTCCCTCTGGGATAAACCACCCTGGCTCTCTGAGCCTTGGATGATACACCTGAAAAACAGGAATAAAAATACCTCCCTTAGAATTTCCTTCTGTGTGTGTTTGACAGTGCAATAAGGCATGTGTGTGAAAACATTTATCATGTAGTAGATGCTTCATCAATGGCCTTCTCTTTCTTTTACTAGCCACCTAACCTAGAGCAAGTCAGAGTTCCTCTCAGAGCCCCAGTTCCCTCCTCTGTGAAGTGGGGTTACTGCCTACACAGGTGGGGGCAAAGGAGGCAAAGGGTTAGCACATACCTGGCACACACAAGGTTCTCCGGTAGTAGTTTCCTTCTCTATTCTTTCTTCCCATTCACCCAGCCCCCTGGGCCTCAGAAGTATCATGTTACAAATGGGAATGAGAATGACCCCCCAGGGGAGAATGCTGTGCAGATAAATGCAATGCCCAAGGACTTGATGAGCATTGTAATGCCACAGAACTGGGGGAGAGGCTGGACCTCAAAATGCCTTGAAAGCACGCAGGAAGAATACAAGGGTTAGAGAGTCCTAGGGTTATTATCGAATATAACAAGTCCCACACTAGGGCATGGCTTTGCTCTCATCCGGTGGTGGTTCAAGCAGGAACGTTGGGAGCCATGAGGAATGTTGGGAACCGAGAGGCACCAAGGAAGGCTTCCCAGAGGAAGGGTCTGTTCAAAAGTGTGGAGCTTAGTCTTTCTGTCCAGGTTTAGTTTGTTGTAAATGTTTAAAGCCCACACTACTGCTGACTCCCAGCAAGTTGGAAGCTGTCCCCAGAAGTGCCTTTGTTCTCCCACCTGGGCTTTTCAGAGCTGAGAGACAGAACTGGGACTTAGAGGAGGGCGAATGCAAGAGCAGATCCCAGAGCGAGCCCTCCAGCAGCACAGCCAGCTGCCTCCAGGATAGCGCACTCCCTGCCACAGCAGGTACCCAGCAGCGGCTGGAGAACTGTGTGATAGGTACCAGGTGAGAAGTGGGAGTATCTACAAGACAGACTTTGGGGTCAGACACACCTGGGCTCAGTTTCAGCTTTGCAGTTCAAACGGTGAGTTAGTCTCCTAACCTTGGTCAAGTCCCAGTTTCCTCAGATGTGAATCGGCAGCAGTTCCTACTTCAGAGTTGTTTTGGAGACTGAGTGAGATAATGCATGAGAGTCCATCATGTGAGGAGGTGAAGTTCATAGGGCTTAAAACCCTATACTTTGAGGATTCTGAAACTATAGGAGATTGAATCCATTTATTTAATGGAACACTTACATAATGCTTGCTCTGTGACAAAAACTTTTCTATGGGCTTTACACATATTTACTCACGTAATCTTCACAAAAACCCTATGAGATAGGTACTGTTATTATCCCCAATTTATAGGTGAGGAAACTGAGGCAGAGAGACAGTTGTATAAGCTGCCGGCAGTCACACAGCTGAGGTGGTGGTGGAGCTGAGATTGAGCCCTGTGCGCGTAAGATTCTGAGACCCAAGATTCTAAAACAGCTCCATGTTCCTAAGAATCCAGAGAATTTAATTGTATATGGAAATTTCAGTAAAGGGTGAGAAGATTCTAGAACAGGAGTTGGGAAACTTTTTCTGTGAAGGGCCAGATAGTAAATAGTTTAGACTGTGCGGGCCAGGAGGTCTCTGTCGTGACTGCCCAACTCTGCAGTTACAACCAATGACTCAATGAATGGGCATGGCTGTGTGCCAATAAAACTTTATTCACAAAAGCAGGTGGCAGGTGGATTTGGCCCTCAGACACAGCCCAGGCACTTTTCTGCTCTGCTGAGCACCTGCTGGGGGCTACCTTCAGAGCTGAGCCTTAAGGAGGCCCAGCCCTGCCCCCCTGTGGAGTGGCAGAGGGGCCTAGGGTGGCCAGGGCAGCTTCCCCAGGTGAGGGTGCCTCTGAGTGCGGCTCTCTTTTTGTCCTAGAGAGGCTGTTGAAAGGCTCCTCTCTCCGGCCACAGAGCCTCATTACTCTCCTGCTGGAAAACGATGTTAATTTCCCCCAAGCGGGAAGCAGCTGCACTTGTGAGCCAGGGCTCATTTTACCGCATGAATATTTATGGCATGTCCACTAATTAAGCCCAGAAATAAAATTTACCTGGCTTACAGGAGCCACAGAAGACTAAGGCAGTGATAGGAACCAGCCTCTTGTGCCTGTGGAACAGGGTTGTCAACAAAATACTTGTGTCCAGAGTCACTTGACCAGGGCCAGTGTCCACAGGAGTGGTGAGGGTGAGCATTCTCTAGGAGGGCAGGCACCCTTGGTGTGGTCACATGCTGGTGTAGGGGGACTCCTGTGTCACCTCGCTGAGCCCTGGTGGGTGGCTACTGTCCCAGAGGCTATTGTTTCAGATCTGCATGGGGAGACACCAAGGTGACCTGAGGCCTGGGCCCTAGCAACATTGTTTCCCTTTTAGCCAGAACGACTCAGGTATTTCATGACTGGGCCTCAAAGCTCATTCTAGTGGCAATGGTTCAACCTGGGAGAGGCCCTGGCAGGGGGCTGGGTTTGAGCTCCCCTCTGACACCGATTCTGTTTGACTGGCCCATCAGCTTCCTAGCCCTGGTTCCCACTGTCGTGGTGAAGGGGGAGATGCCAGCATCGTGGGGTTGTCACTGAGAACATGGGAGCTGACAGAAGAGAAAACGTTGTGGGGAATGGTTCCCATCACAGTTCTGGGGTTTCCTTACCTCAGTCAGGCCCTTCTCTCTCTCTCTCCCTCTCTCTCCCTCTCTCTCTCTCTCGCTCTCTCTCTCTCTCTCTCTCTCTGAGAGAGGGGAAGGGAGGGGGAAAGACACATCGATGTGAGAGAGGAACATCGATTGGTTGTCTCTCATATGTGCCTACAACCCAGGCATGTGCCCTGACTGGGAATCAAACCGGTGACACTTTGCCTTGCAGAGCAACACCCAACAACCAGACCACACGGACCAGGGTCAGGCCCTCCTCTTAAACTGGGTGCTGAGGAAAGCTGGCTCTGCCCAGTCAATAACCTACCTTAGGGTTTCCAGAAACCATAAATCTTGGCTTTTCCTCGAGGGGTCCTATCTCCAGAGAACAGCTTGGGCCCTCATATCCTCTTCTTTGGAGCCAATAAACCAAGCAAATACCATAAAGCTCCTGACCCCCACCTGAGCTTTGATGGTCAGAGTCAGACCTGTACTGAGGAGGCGAGGGTTTCGGAACATGGCCATGAAATTGAACACGAATCCTCCACCTTTCCTTTCTAGAATGAAAACTGCCTTTGATTCTTTTCTATTATTTCCCTCTTTAAATTTTTCATAGCACCTGAAAGATCCATCTTGTGCTCCACCTTTCTCCTCAGTCTGCTGGGGGGCCTGGGATAAGGAGGATGCTTTCCTAAGGTGGGTCCAGGTGCGTAATTGTCCCAGGGCCTTGGTAGTCAGCACACCTTGTAAATTCAGAAGTCAATAAGATGTAGAAGTGGGGGGAGACACCAGGCTGGAGAAGAGGAAGTGGGGGGGGAGTGAGTGAGGGTAGAGTCAGTCAAGGGTGGCTTCAGTGTCCTGTGCCTCCCCCAAGGCTGGGTCTGCCCCACCTCTGGGAACCCCAGGACTTCCTGCTCTCTCACTATCTGCTTTCACATCCTGAGCTCAGGTCTGTTCACATCAACAGCCCAACAGCCCCGACTCTGAAGGGGCCTCAGAAGCCTTCTCTCTCACTCCCTCTCGCAGCAGACAGGGAGGCTGTGATATGGGGAGGACCTTGGCCAGGTCAGTGTTAGGGCAGGTGTAGTGGCAGTAACACTGGGCTGGGGTCAAGAGGCCTGGACTCTGGCTCTTGTCTTGGCTGAGCCCAAACCCTGTTCGCACTGAGCCCTAGCCCTCCCACCATTGAACTCTGACACACTCTACACATACACACACACACACACACACACACACACACACACACACTCACACACTCACACACCCCCCTGCAGATTGTTGCCTTACCTTCTAGCCCACAGGTCAGCATGGATGTGGGGGAAAGAGCACAGCTTCCTATGGCTCTTCTCAGCTGCAGGAACACCGACTACTATTTGCACCCAGACACCATCTTCATGGAACCAGGATGCTGTGCTCTTAGTGGTTAGGAAGGTCAGAACACCTTAGCAGAGGTGTGACTTCGGGAAAAGTCATTTTACGGCTCTAGGCATCAGTTTCCTTATCTGTAAAATGGGAATTATAATGTGCCCCTCCACAGCCTATCCCCTCTGGCTTCTTAGGATGATTAAATGAGATACTGATTATAACGCTGTTAGTGGAATGTGTTTACATATGATAAAATAAGTATTGAAATTATTCCCATTCTTTCTGTCATTATTTGATGTTTACTATCCTTTCTGTCTAGCCAGAGGACCAGGTGTCTTCCAGGGACCTAGGTCCAGAAGCCAATTCCTCCTGGTCACAGGGGCCAAGCAGAGGCCAGGAGCTATGCCAGGGCTCCTGCAGGGCCCAGAAGACTCGGGAGCTGCAGAGTTGGGACATGTTTGTCCTTATTTAGGTCCAAGCCTGTTTGCTGGAGCTGTGGCATCCACACAGCTGACACTTCTTCAGTGCGCCATTTGGTTTTAAGACAGGTTCACAAATCAGCACAAGGGACCTGGGTGCCCAGGCCTGGGCCCTGCCTCCCCATGGTCTCAAAGGAACCCCTGCTCTCTGTCTGAGAGACCCCAGGAGGCGCTGGTGGGTCCTGGACACTCAGGTGCGTCTCCCTAAATGCTCCCTGTCTGATTTCCTGTAGCTGGCAAGTTTTAAAAGGGAAATATAATCTGTATACTTTTAATTCATCTGCATTAGAGCTATCACAAAGCTTTGCAAGAGCCAGTGTGCTTGTGCCCTGTTGGGGAATCTTAGCTATTTTGGGCCTTTTCCTCCCCTCCAGGAAAATAGGAACTCACACTGTTCCAGGAGGAACCGGCCGCAACCTTCCGCCCTCACTTGCCCCACGAGCCTCCTCACAATAGGAGACAAGTACTTGGGTGAGTCCCCCTTAGAGCTCAGCACACCCTTATGTCTGGCAATTAAAGCCCTCCAAAATTTTCCCAAACTACCTCTTTTAAATTCAGTTTGGATTTTTCAATTACAGCTTGCATCAATATTATAATATTTTTATTAGTTTCAGGTATATAGCATGGTGGTTAGATAATCATATACTTTGTAAAGTGATCCCCTTGATATTTTCAGTACCCACCTGGCTTTGTACATAGTTATTACAATATTATTGACTATATTTCCTGTTCTCTACTTCACACCCCCATGACTGTTCTGTGACTACCAATTTGTACTTGTTAATCCCTTCACCTTTTTCATTCAGTCCCTCAAATACCCTCCCCTCTGGCAACCATCAGTCTGTTCTCTATATCTATGAGTGTTTCTATTTTGTTTGCTTTGTTCTTTAGATTCCACATATAAGTGAAATCCTGTGGTGCTTGCCTTTCTCTGTCTGACTTATTTCACTTAGCACAATATTCTCTAGGTCCATCCATGCTGTTGCAAATAGTACGATTTCATTCTTTTGGATGGTGAGTAATATTCCATTGTATATATGTACCACAGCTTTTTTATCCACTGCCCCAAGCTATCTTGATAGAAGGCTCCCCCTAGCACCCTACCACGCAGGCTATTTGTGGAGATAGACCCACCTGGCTGTGATGTTTCTTGCAGACTCTGTTCATACTGTTCCTTCTCTCAGACTACGTTTCATCTCCACAGTTCCTGAAATTTTACCCACGGTGTGAGGCTCACATCCAACCCACCCTCAGCCTTCCTTCGATTATCTTGAGTGAAGGAATTTCCAGCTCAAGATTTGGTCCTGAGTGATTCGAGTGCATGCTCATTGAAGAATGAATAAATGAATGGATGAATGGAATGGGATGGATCACAGGGGCTCAGCTGACTTGCCTCCCTATTTTCTTCTTTCCTACCCCTCTTCTGTAAGCTGTGCCATGCCCAGATTTTGGCACATGCAGAGGCCTGACAAACACCCGAAGGAATAAATGAGTGTGCAGTGAGTGAATGGATACACAATTTATTACAGAGCACGTACTACGGGCCAACCATGGGGCCAGATGCTGGTGGTAAAGCTGCGAGGAAGACATGGTTTCTGTCCTCACACCCTTTCCTTTTGGTTGAGAAGTCAGGCTTCCACAGAGAGCTGAATGATCTGTTACCTATTTAGTTACTCTTGTGATAAATGCTACGAGAGAGGAAAATGAGTCGGTAAAGAAGTGAGTGAGGAATGAGTGGAGACAGAATAAGCAAACAGAATGAGGGAGGGGATAAATATACAGGTGAAGATCGGGGAGAGTAAGTGAAGGTATGAAGGAATGATGTATAAGGAAGAGCCTGTGCCACAGGACCCAGTGTTCATGGACACAAACCAAAGTCGCCCAAAGCTGGCCCCCTCCCACTTCCCTAGGGACAGGGCAGCAGGCAAGGAAAAAGAGGCTCCCAAGGCCAGGGCGCTGGGCCCTCTGCATCCCAAGGCAGCACCATGGCCACCACCTTAGTACCTCTGCAACTGTAGGTCAGTCTCAGAATGGGCTGAAGATCTCAGTGTGTAGGATCTCAGGGCCTGCAGGATCTGAGTCTTGCTCAGTTCAGCGCATAGCATGAACCTCAAAGCTCTCACAGTGACACCCAACACCACGTGTGTCCTCCACCATGAGAAATCGGGCTCAGAGCAGGAGGGGGCCCACCCAAGGCATACCACCAGGACCCCTGACTTCAAGGGGCCTAAAGGAGTATTTGCTGGCACAGACAAGGCACCTTATAATCCAGCCCCTTTTCATCTCTGACCTCCTCTCCTAATCCTCTCCCCTTTGGGGACTCCTCTAGCCTCCAGGCCACCTCCTCACTCCTGGCCTGTGGGAACCCTGCACCCCTAGTTCCCTCTGCCTGGTGTGCACCTCAGACCTCTGCAGGGCTGGCCTCTCACTTCCTGAGGGCTTTCCTCAGAAGTTACCCTAGGCGTTCTGTGGCCTCAGCATCCATAATTTTATCCCTGACTCTTCTTTCTGTAGCCCTTCCTTTGCTGTGATTTTTTTATAGCACTTATCCTTATCTAATACACTGTATATTATTCTTAATTACTTAGTTTCTTATCTGTTTCTCCCACTAGGATGCAAACTCCAGGAGGGCAGGGATTTTGTATTGCTTTGTCCAGGATTGTGTACCAGCAGCTGGAAGAGAGCCTGCCTACAAAACATGGACTGAACGGTAGGTATCCATGAAATATGTGTGAAGTGGGTAAATGAAGCCAAGTCAAATCCAATCTCTCCTCTCCATCCAAAAGACACTGCCACTGTCTTTTCTTGCCCAGGCATTGCAACAGCCTCCTCCCTGAGCCCTAGCTTCTTTCTCTAACCCTCAGTCTGTTCCTGAACCCAGTCTCCTCTTTGGCCCAGAGTGATCTTTACAGTAAATGTGACCAAATCATTCCCCTTGTGCAAACTCTTTACTGTTCACCTCGTTTCTTTCTCTTGATCCTGTCTTTCCTGACTCTAGAATAAAAACCTAAAATGATGTACGAGAGGTGGTGACACATGGCACACAGTAAGTGGTGACTGCAGCCACCCCTGAGGACACAGGCATCCAGTGGGAAGGAGCAGTGAGCAGGGAGGAGGCTGTTTTCCAGGTGTGGTGGGTGTGTGCAGCCACAGGGACAAACCCATGCAGGTGGCAGTGGCATGTCACGGACAGAAGGGCCATGTGCAGGCCGGGCTTGCTGGCACACTGATTTCCGCAGAACCCTGGCCACTGGCTGACAGAAGGGGTTGGGTCAGATCCCAGAAAGTACTGACTGCCAAGCTGAGGAGCGCTGCCCCATTCTGCAGGCTGGGGGAAACCTCTGTGAGCCCCTTCAGCAATGGTAACACATCTGCAAGCATCGAGTGGGAGTCCAGTGCTGCAGTGGGCACTGCCATACACAAGCTTCAGGGGCATTCTCGTAACAGTCCTTTGAAATCTGTATTGTTGTCCCCATTTTACACATGGGGAAACCAAAACATGGAACTTTGAGCCGGTCCTAGGTCACCTGAAATCTTTGCATCTTTTCATTACCCAGAGGCCTAGCACTCATCAAGTGTTTGTTGATCGGATGCGAGATTTGCCAGAGAGCAACCCCAGCTGGATCCCCTCTCTGGTTCCCAGAGCAGACTCAACAGCTCCAAGTTGTGAATGGAGTCTTCACACAGCATTTCATGGACTTGGAAGTCAAGAAGCGAATTCACAGTACTTTGGAAAACACACTTTCTTTTAAGGAAGAATTTTTTGTTTTCATTTCAAACAGCCCTGGCTGGTGACGAGTGGTGAGGAGAGGTGCCCTGTTTTCCATCCCAACACCTATTTCCAGGTGGGGGCAGGGAGGGCTTCAGCCCAGAATGTTATTTCAAAACCTTTCCGGGCCTTGCAGCTCCATTTCCAGGCCACACGCCACAAAGAACAGCACAGTTTCCTGTGACGTCCTGTTGCCCTTTCTGGTCTGAGCGCCTTTCGAAGTGGGAAGACCCAGCCGTCAGTCCCCAGCACTGCCCTCCTACCCCCATAAATAAATCTCACTGCCTGATGTGGGGCTTAAACAAATAGCCTTGCCGGGCATCTGATGACCACACTCCTGACAGGCAAGCTTGCCAAGAACAGAAAACTGAGGCTGCCCCCTCCCAGCCTCTCAAGAGACAGAAGACGAAACTGCTGTGACCCAAACCCTCTCTGCCTGCTTTCTGCCGTCTGAGGCACATTCAAAAAAGAAGCAGGCCAGCGAAGTCTTGTCATCTGATGGGGTGAGGACAGAGATGGATGACATGCTCCCTGCCAGGGACAGCCACATTCAGACACTCCCAGATAGCCAGCTGCCACTTTCTTAACAGCAAATATCCCCATCTGAACCAGGCTGGGAAAGAAAATATTTATGCTCGCCTGTCAGGAGGGCCTTCATTTTTCTTCTGGGGGAGCCCGCCAGGGTGTGGGCCAGGGTGTGGGCCAGGGTGGGAGGAGTGCGACAGGTCTGCAAAGCTGTTCCAGGTTTTTCTTCAGCCCAGGGGTGATGAAGACTCCAGGATATCTCGGGGCAGCTCTGGGGGGGCCCGAGGGGCATCAGGAAGGATGGACACAGGAGCCCCAGAGGGGTGGGAAGGGTCCATGCCACCCAAACATACCCGAGACCCTGTCAAAGAGAATGAGAAAATCTGTGTGTGGCTGTGGGGGTACAGTTAGACACTAAGACCAAACGCACCATTAAATAATCTCATTATTAATTAAAAGCACACAGCTGTATTAATTGGAGAAGTGACTTCGTACTGAGGATGAAATCATCTTGTATAGTCAGAAAATGCCAGCACTGGAGCTAAGCCCATCATTTAAGTGAGATGTGTATTAAAATCAGTTTATGTCATTATTCTTATCATGTTCATTATTTTGAACAAAAGTCGCAAGCCTATTGTTTAATGGTTTCAGGGATGCCTGTGGCTCTGCAGCCTAGGAAGAAGGGTCGAGCTCTCTGGCCTGCCTCTGGGGACAGCTGTCCCCAATTATGGTAATTAAGTTATAAGGCGTGAGGCTGAACAAGTCAGGTGGCCCTAGGGAATGGAAGCTTTACGGGCAGAGCAGGATTGTTCTGTTCTGACCCTGGTGAGGTTCCCCTCCCCCAACTCCAAGTGCTAGATCACTCATCATCCTTACAGAGCATGCACATGGGAGTCAGGAGACCTGGGTTCAAATCCTAACTCTACCACTTAGCAATTGTGTAACCAACTCTGAGCACCTTACTCAAGATTTAGTTTCTTTGATAAAATGGAGCTAATAAATGTCTCCCTCTTGGGGCTGTCTTGAGAATAAAGTAAGGTAAAGTCTGAATCACTTAGCATAGAAATTCATTAGTGATAACGAGCAGTAATAGTAGGAGTGACATGCACAACATGATTCTCTCTCTTTAGGAATATGTCAATAATTTTTTTTGGTATGTAAATTGCCATTTGCAAATGTGTGCAAGTGTAATTCCCAGGTCCTATCTGTATTAGTCTCCTTGGGTCGCTATCACAAAATACCATAGACTTGAACAACAGCCAGTTATGCTCACCGAGCTCTGGAGGGCTAAGGGGGCTAAGATCAAGGTGCTAGTGGATTTGGTTCCCAATGAGGGCCCTCTTCCTGGCTTCTACATGGCTACCTCCGCATTGTGTCCTCACATAGCAGAGAAAGGGAGCTCTGGTCTCTCTTCCTCTTATAAGGGCATTAATCCCATCATGGGGACCCCACGCTCATGATCTCATCTTACCTGGTTACCTCCCAAGGTCTCCATCCCCTAACTCTATCACATTGAGGCACAGGGTTTCAACACATGAATTTGGGGGGATACAAACATTCAGTCATAGCAATACCTGTATGTGTTATTTGTTTAGCTCATATCTGCATCTGCTTATAAATCTGTGTGCTGTGTTAATGTCTGTTTATATATTACAAGTTACAACAACACGAGGATGGCATGGGGTTTTGTGAATATCTCTGTGTCTAGACCTTTGTGTACCCGAAAGCCTAGCACAGGTTGAAGTCATGGGCTCAGGCTGCAAGTGTGTATGTATCCACATGTACACATGTGTGCATACAACCAAGAGAAGACTCCGACCACAGTGGGCAGCTGCCCTTCAGCTCAACCTGGCTGGGCTTCTGCTCCCACCAGCCCATAGCAGCTGCTAAAGGGACCTGAAAAGAGCATCTCAGAGGCTCCCTGGGACTGGGGATCTGTCAAGCCCAAGATCCTTAGCTGCGGGTACCTAAGGATTTCTTCTGTGCTGTGGAAGAACCCCAGCCCCAAGAGCACAGTTTGCTTGGGGTGGGGATATGGAGCCTGTCCTTCACATTGTGGGGAACTTTAAAAGCTCATCTTCATCCAACATGGGACCCATCTTCAGCTATTCCAATGGATCATTTACCTCATTTAGAGCCATCCAAGTTCAGCCCAAATGACATTTGCTTAGTAGTTGGCCTGTTTGAAAAAGCCAATGTATTAGAACCAAGGCATGCAAATGCTGTACCACCTTTCTGAGCTGGGGGTGCAGGGAGACAGGCTCATGGGAGAGGGTAGGGGGGAGGTGGGGGCATTCAGGTGGTCAAGGATCCCACAGAAACAGGCAAACACATTATCCACTCCAACACAGGCAATTTTTTCCCCAGGGTGGCTAATTAGCAGGCAGCTGCCCGGGCTATCTACTTGACTTGCAGAATTAGAATGCTCAGCACAGAGATCTGTGTTTATGCTCAAAATATGTCCTCCCTCTCCCCCATCCAGGAGGGGAGTTCTGACTGCTAGCTCTGAAGCATGGAGATGGCTCAGCCGGCTTTTCAGGGACCTGGATGGAACTCCTTTTCCATAGGAACTCCTGCCCTGTTGCAGGCCTCAGAAGACAGCAGGCTCGTTCATGCAGGCACACAGGATGAGCCCACAGAGAGGCACAAACATCTTCCCAGTTAGATAAATGTGACACAAAAGCACAGACACACTCATTCGCTCAGAGGCATAGATACCTACCCTCAGAGACACACAAATGGACAGAGAGGTACTGGCCCTCAACCAGCACATCACTCACACAAATACCCAGCGATAGCCTGAGACCTGTGCCCCCTCACACACACAAGGAAACACATGCCTAGACTTACATGCATACCAATAGGCACACCTTCACAGGCTCCCTGGTGTGTGAGAGCACTCGTGGAGACAGAGAAGCTGCCCAAAGAAATCTGCAGAAACAGAGATTCTCAGGGCACAGTCTCCACAATTCTGAGTCAGAATTTTGATCAGAATCAGATATAAGAACAAGATATGGATCACATGAGCAGATATCAAATATCTTATGCAAATCCAAATTCTCTCATCAGACTCACCTGGGAACTGTGTATAAGTACCCATATATCGCTCTCCCAGCATCCGGTGAGAGGCTTGTGAGATAGTGGTAGTCAGGTGAATTTTGAAGGACTCCCTTGTATAATGAACAAAGAACACTTCTATCATTCAAAATAAAATTAAATAGCTCACCTCTAATTGTTAGGAGGAAGAACAATTTGATTGGGTGGAACTATTAGGCTTTTTTAAGTGGTGGCTTTTTTGTTGCTGTCGTTGTTTTGTTTTGTTGTCTCAGGAACATAGAATAACTCAGAGCCAACTTTTTACTGGTTGGCTTCTTTCTGGCTTCATTGAGCAGGGAGGAACAGTGACAACAAGTACAACTCAACCAGATTTTTATTCAAACAGGTGTTTCAGACTCTCTGTCTAAACTGGAAGGCCCCACCCCATCCTATGGCAGACAGGGAAAGCCACTGCTCAACATCTGTGAGTTATAGATGGACAGCACACAGTAGGAGCTCAATAAGTGTTAGCTGCTGTGTTATACTGTTGCTGTTCTTCTAATCACAAGTCATTATCATTAGCAGAGAAGGCTAAGAACCCAGATCTTCCTCCCATCTGGTTTATGGACTCAGGCGTTCCTTCCCAGCTAAAACACTGAGGGGCAGTGGTAATCTGGGCACCAGCTCAGTCCCAGCTTCCCTAAACTCCAATCCTTCCACTTCCAGAGAAAGGGGTGAAGGAGGGTTGTTGGGATTGGAAAGGGAGGTAGTAGGATGAACTGTGGGGGCAGGGGAGCTTCCTCTTGCTGAGGGGCTTCAAAGGATAGCAGCCTACTTCTGCTACCTGGAGAGGCCGCCTTCAGCGGCACAGTTTCTGGTTGGCATCTGGCAGGACAGAGCAGTTGCAGGTACTGGACTGGGAGCGAGATACTGCATGCAGCTCCCTGGAGAGTCTCTTCAGGCCAAGGAAAGCTTTGTTCTAACCATTTCTCTCTGAGCCAGGGCTGCCGGGTGGTCTAGGGGCAGGAGGGCAGAATGGGGGTGGGGTGGGGCAGGGCAGGGAAGGGCCGGAAGGAGAATGGGATAGAAAACCAGGGGTGGTGGGGGTCAAATCTGTGTGTGGGGGGGAGCGGGAAGGGCTGGTGCAGAAGGATAGTTGGAGCCAGCTTAGGAGCTTCGGAGGCACTGGGGAAATAAGGGGGATCAGCAGATGCTAGAACCTCCGAAAGGGTCCGGGGAACCAGGTGGGGGTCCGCGAGGGTGAGGGTACCTAGACTGAGACCCCTCCCCAGACCCTGGATCCCAGGTGGCTAGTGGGAACAGGCCTAAGCGAGGCACTGAGCCTCCAACACTGTGTCTGAGGCTCCAGAACATGTGGCTGACACGCCCCCGCCCCCTCCCAACCTTGCCGAAGGGCTGCCATTTGGAACGCATTTGCAGACACATGGATTGTTTTTAAGTTAATGCTTTTTAATTCACTCTGTTTCCCAGTTGTCGTTTTTTTTTATTGAAAAGGCGGATTCTGCTGGTGTGTGTTCCTATGCGGGGGCGGCAGGGGCTGTTCTTCACAGAAGAGATCCGAGGAGAGACAGGGACAAAGGCGCACCGAGACACCGGAGAAGAAGTAAACAAGATCAGAGAGCAAGAAACAGGGAGAAAGATGCACAGGAGCGGGACACAGACACGAAGAACCCAGGAAAGCTAAGGGAGGGACTCAGGGCCCTAGGGGCAGGTCGAGTGCACTGAGAAATCTTGCTCCAGGGGACCGCGGCGGATCCCCCTCCCCCAAGGTCCAGCTTAAGCCCCTGGGGCTCAGCTTGCTTTCCTTTACTCTCTGGTTCCCTTCAGCTTGGACGAGGCTGAACTGGCCTCAGAGAGACTGCTGCGCAACCGACGGAGTAGAAGGACCAGGATCGCCCAGGGCTAGGGATATGAGATCAGAGAGAGAGGACGACCTGGGAGTCGGAGGCGTTCCCTCCTCGATCCCCCCACCCTTTCGCTTTCGAGCAGAGGCGGAACACCACCCTGCGGCCCTGGAGAGTGGCTCCCCTGGCCTGCTGCGCCGCCTAGGGCGAGCTCCCTAACCTCTCTGAGCCCTGGCTATGCCACCTGCAGAAGGAGAGGAACGATGGTGGCGGGTTCAAACGCACAGTAGCGAAGGGTCGAAACGACTCGGGGGCTCGGGAGACGGAGCACGGTCGATGACACCTCGGCTTGGCGGTTACAGCAGAAATCCCGGGGATTTTTGGCCACGGCCGCTGCCCGGGGTTCACGTTTATGCAGGACTCGCGCGGATCGAAGAGCAGGGCGCTAGCACTTCCTTCCTTCGCAGCTGACAACCATTTCGTCCTCCCCAGCCCCGCGACATCTCCTGTCCTCCTCTGTGCCGGGTTCTCGCGAACCCTCCGCAGTGGCGAGTGTAGACGCACAGCCGTGGACACACAAAGATGTCCCCAAGCCAGCACGTGGCGGTCATGCAGACAGTCGGGCAAACAGATACACGACGTAAGGTATCGTGGTCGCAGAGAGAGCCGTCCCCAGCTGCGGCGGAGAGGGCTGGTGCCAAGGAGCAGCGGCTCCCTGGGCGCATTCACCCGGAGCGCTCGGCTCTCAGGCCCGGCGTCGGCGAACTGAAAGACCGGGATAATTAGAGCTAATTACCTGTGTGCAAACAGCCGACGCGCGGAGGGCGCGGGCGGGCCACCCCTCCCGCGGCTTGACCCCCGCGATCCCGCCCCAGCAAAGGGTTTTCTCTGGAGCATCTGGAGCTGAGCGGGGTGGGCGGGGGGAGCGGTGTGGGTGGGGGAGCGCGGGAAAGGGCGCTCAGACGGAGAGCCCCGGCGACCCAGAGGTTGGGGTGAGCCCTCCGTCTCCAGAGTGACCCCCGATATTACACACTCCAGAGCGCGCTGAGACCCGGGAAGCCCCGGGATGGCTGGTCGTGGCCGGGTCAAGAACTACGACCAGAACTTTGTCCGAATACCCCTCAGCCTTGTGCTGAACGGGCCGAGACGGCCTGGGCCCGAGCATTTGGGTAATTAGGCTTCTATTATCTCGGCCCCCCGAACATCTCCTTCTCTGCCGAAGATTCGAGGGGGCTCTCCTTGTACTGTGTCACCCGAGGCCGGCGATTCCAGGGAGTGCCTGCTTGGAGCTGAGGCCACAGGACGCGGAAAGGGCAGAGACCGGTGCTGGCTTCCGGTGATCAGTTCGTCTCCGCCCGGATGAGCCTCACGACCCCTGAAGGAATGACTTTTCTGAGCCTTTGTTTGCACGCCCATAAATTGGGAATGCAGGGACCGTGCCTGCCTCCGCTGAGATGCAGAGTCCAAGGGGAGGGAGGGAGGCGCGAATTCTTCACGTGTGAATGGGACTTTACATTTTGCACTGCTAGCCTGAATCAGAGGTCTAATTTTGTGGTTTCGGGGGCTTTTGGCGGGCTGGATTGGAGTGGTGGCAGGGTAGAATTTTATTATTTCTATATTTATAGATGAAGCTCAGGGAGGTCAAACGTGTCATTGAGGTCACACAGCAGGGAGAGGCAGCCTGTTTTCCGGACTTCAAATTTCAAGTTCAGATTCTGCTCAACACTCCTCCACCCCTCCCAGACGCCCCTGGAAACCCAGGCACCTACAGATACTGTGCGAAGCCCGGGAGCTTCCAGCAGGAGTACAGTTCGCGAAGGGCTGTCGCTGTTTGTGGGTCCCGCGGCATGGGCTCGCTGTGGGCCCATGGCGCCCCCTTGCGCTCGTGGCCAGAGGCGCACCCTGCTCCTGTCCCGGCCTGCCCCTCGCCGTCTTGCCAGATTCCTCGGCCTCAGTTTGCTATTGTCTCAACAAGAGAGTTACCAGCAGAAAGGGTGACCTGAGGTGACACGGGGTTGCGCATTTTATAGCAGGGTCTCAAGGGCACCTAGTGGTGACACAGTAGAAGGGCTGAGGGCAGGAGACATATTTGGGGCAGGGTAATAACAGAGAGGACTGTGGAGCTGTAACCCCTCCCCCTCTGCAAGAGGGGTTCTGGGGCAGGAGCCCTCCTCAGGGTGAACCAAAACCAGTGTGCCAAAAGTGGGGCGTCCTGAGATCTGGCTGGGAAGACAGGTGCCTGGGTGTTAGTGCAGGGAGGTAGAGCAGTTTGAGCCCAGTGGTTCTCAAACTTCTGGAATAGTAAAATCACGGGCAGGGCTTGCTAAAACAGATTGTTACTCTGCGCCCTGGGATTTCTGATTCAAGGCTGATGTTAGAACTGGCATTCCTAGTAAGTTCCCAGGTGCTGCTGATGCTGCTGGTCCAGGGACCACACTTTGAGAATCACTGCTCTGACCCTTCAGAATACTTCCCCTGAGGCTCCAAGGTTTACCAGCGCCACATTCACAGCACACCTGTTTGAGTAAATCTTATTTTGATCAGTTTCGTTTCCTGGCCTGTCCTCAACATCTGAAGTGCAATGTGGTTGGGTCCCCAGCTTCTTTCCCCTGGTCTTTTCACCCCAATGGCTCAAAGAAGAATACGTTTTCCATCTGCCACATGGGGCAGTCAGGCAGGCTTCCTGGAAGAGGTGGACTAAACTTGAAGCACTGCTAGAGGGGAGTTAGAGGAACAAGTGACAAGGGGCTGAAAGGTAGAGACTGAGACAGAGTTAGACCCTATAATGGTTGTGTATACCATGGCAGGGACTTGAGATTCCGGTCTATTGCTCCCCTGAAAAACACACAGCCCAGGGCTGGGAACAGGGCAAAGGGGGACTTCAAAAAGCACCCAAATGAATGAGCCCTTGTGGGCTGGTGTGGCTGGGACTGTCCTGGTGGCTGCAGTGTTCTTCAGATGGTGGTTGTAACGGAGGCAGCTCAGAGCAGGGCAGGAGTAGCCTCAGTGGCTGCTCTCTTGCCTTGGTTTCTCCATCTGAGGAATGCATGTCATTTGCCTGCTGTTTCCTTGACCTTCCCAAGCTGCCAGCAGGATAATATATGGAAATTGCTTTGACCTCCTGAGAAAAGAGGGTCTCCAGGAATAGAAAGTTCAGCCACTAATCCCGTCCCCCCAGACTTCCCACTAATTCCTGCTTCCGATGTCAGCCTAGCAGGTTGAGTTTAGCAAAAGAAAGAACAACTTAGAGGGATGATGATTTTTCTAATGGCCCCAGGTCTTCAAACACGTCCACACACAATACACATGCACACACAGCCTGGTGATAGGCCCACCCTCGCACACAGCCCTTCCCCTGCTCTCACTCACACACGTACCTCCCGCGGAGCAGTCATAATTGTGGAGAATAATTAGAACTAACATTTGCACAGCGCCCTGCCATTGACAGAGCAGTTCCACTCTGCACTTCCACTTAATCCTCACAACAACCAGAGAGGTAGGGATTATTGCTATTATTAACTGAGGCTCAGAGAGGTTAAGTGACTTGCCCAAGGTCACTCAGCTAGTAAATGATAGGCCTGTCTCCAAGCTTGGTCTCTTGGCTCCAAATGCTACATTCTTTCTGTTGTTTTATGCTCCTTCCTCCATGTATCATGCACATTCATTTGTTCATCCATTCATTCACTCAACAAATCTATGTAGCTTTGGGCCAGATTCTGTGAGAGGTGCTAGGTGCTTTACTGAATCTTCTCACTTAATCCTCACAACAGAGTAATGAGCCGGGTGCTTTCCTCATCCCCACTTTACAGTAGAAGAAATGAGAACAGAGAAACTAAGTGACAGAGTTGGGATTTGAGCCCACAGCATGACTCCAGAGCTCTGGCACCTCTGCTATCTTGCTCCTGTGTATACTCACACCCACAGTCACACACACCCCTCTGCCTGTGCTCCATCGTGTACGCTTTTCCAGCCCCTACTATCCTGGGCAGGAGCAGCAAGGCACCTGCTCAGCCCCTGTGTATCAGAACCCCCAGCCTGTCCCTGTTACCCAGACATTTCAACTGAACAAGCCCAGAAATCAAGGATAGGATTTTCTCCAAAATGCCATTGGCATCTCTGGGGACAGAGTCACATTTTCCTACTGATTACACAACACTGTAGCATTTACAATAGTCACTCTGTCCATCAATATCAGTTGGAGGCGGCAAGAAATGTGTATCCCCCCCCTCGCCTGTGCTGATTGAGGCTGAGAGCAGAGGTAGCATGCAGGGAAGCAGGGACATGACCCTGCCCTTCACAGAGCCCAGGAGTGAAGGAGAGATTTACCCCCTCACAGGTGGCCTGGGGATTATTGTCACCAATGCCCATGGACCTCATGATGAATAGACTTAGATTCTGATCCAGGCTTTGCACTCACTGGCTAAGTGACCTTGAGGAGTTCAGTTATTTCCTCTCTAGGGGCCTCAGTTTCCTTGTGTGCAAAATGGGGACAATGATCCCTCTGTGGAAGGGTTGTGTGTGCAGACAGGAATTGGAAGAGGACCCTGTTCTGAACATGGATAAGCAGGAAGACTACCAGGCTGGTCTACTTGAGCTGGGACATAGTCTGGGACCCCATCCTGTCCTCTCTTGGAAGGGCAAGCTGACTTCCAAATGGAAATGCCTGGTGTCTCTTCTGCTCCAAACTCTCAAAGAGAGTCTAAGCATAGGCAGGAATGAAGGGGGTTGACATTTGTTGTCTGTGCCAGGATGGTGCCAGGCATGTTTGGACATCTAAGTTCAGAGAACTCTCTTCCCTTGACACTGAGCCAGTGGGGCAGGAAGTGCATGAATCTATGACCTGATCCAGGCAACCCCAGGGAGCAGAGATGGGATAAGACTTCAAAAGCTTGGGACAAGGGGCTCATGTAGTGAGGGTCCTGTGTGTGCACACATGGTTATTGTTGTGGAAAGAACATGGGTTTCTGAGGTTTGGGTTCCTCTCCTCATTTATTTAGTGAATGTATGTGTATATCAAGTAAACGTATATTGAACACCTACTATGGGCTAGGGGACTGTTCTAGATGCTGGGGCTACAATCATGGACAAGATGGGCAAAATGGCAAACCTCATGGAAGCTGGATTCTTCAAGCCAAGTCAAGGAGATACATAATTCATTCAAAAGATAGACAAGGTTGATGTAACAAAAAACAAAGCAAATAATAAGAATAAGAATAAGAATAAGAATAAATCCATAAATACTAGCTCTGCTGTGTATCTTTGGGAAAGCCACTAGCCTCTCTGACTATGAGTATTTCCATTTGGGATATTACATAATGACTCCTGCATCACTGTGCAATTCTGAGTGAATGCATAGAAACTGAAAGTGTATTACAAACTGGAAAGCCTTGTGCTCACGTGCATTACTCTGGTGTGCGTGAACATGAGTGCTTGCCAGCACCCATTTTCCTTGGCTCGGTGAATGCAGCACCTGTGGGACTCCGGAACTGGTCCTGAATTCCACAAAATCCACAACTGCTCCCATTAGAAAGGTAGGGAGGAAACCATATGGCTCTGATATCCTGACTTTGCCCCAAGACAACACATCTTGCAAGTTTCTCTGCTTGGGACTTATTTCCAAAGCATCCTGCTCTAATAGATTTCATTTTAAGGAGGGCAGAAGAGGTCTGGGCTAAAGACTGAAATGCCCTCAACCTGGAGATGGGGCTAGCTCAGGTGAGGGGATGTAGGCCCAGTTCCAAGTGGTGGAAAAGAAGCCTAGTAGGGGAGCAGTGACAGAGCTGCCGCTGTCAGCAGTACTGTCATCCTTCGAGTCCTCCTTTCCTGGCTCCTACTGAGCTCCAAAACCAGCCACCTTCCACTGCAATCAAAGAGCTTGACCCCAGAGTCCAAGTATCAGCCCTATAGTGGCTCCCAGCACAAATCACGCATCCCAATCCAACCCTTGCCAACACCACCCAGCCCAGCTCAGTCCAGACTAACCACACACATCTCAAACCTTCCAACTCAACACAATCCAATCCATCCCAACACCTCTTTACCCAACCCAGGCCAATCATGCCCATCCCACCTCATTCCAACCCTCCCCACCTAGCTCCATGGTGGGGGACACTGGGGGCTGGCTCATTCAGTCTATATTCCTCTCTTACTCTGTTGTGCTTTTTTTTTTTTTTTTTTTTTTTTATCCCACAGAGGCTGAAAAGCTAAAAACTATTTCCCATACTCCCCTATAGTTAGAGTTTTGGTGTGATGCCCATTTTGCCAAATGCCATGCACTCATGCAAGTCAATTTGTTCAAAAGTGAATTAAATGAAGAGAAAGACAGGGAATGAGATATTCCTTCAAAACAACACGCAAAAACATGCAAAAGTAGAGCGAACAATATGGCATTCCCCATCACCCAGCTTCAATAACTATTAACATTTTCCCCACTCTTGTGTTATCCAAAGAACTTTTTCACCATATTTTTTTCTGAAGCCAGAACCTGTGTATGCTTTCATACAGAGGTGTGCATTGAGCTGGTGTGGACAGAGGAGCATGTTTCTGGAGCTAGAAGCCCAGCTGACGGCTTCCCAATTTGGCAGCTGGCTTCCTGATGGTTGCAAAAGGAGCAGCTGCCTTGGTGGTCTGCTTCTGCAGCACAGCTTTGGGAGTTGGTCCTGAAGATGCAGCCTACAATCTGTTTCTTTAGCTCTCTAAATATTTCTGTAAGCCATTAAATACCCATTCATACATTTATTTCTGCTTAAACTACCTAGAGTGGATTCTGCCTCTGCAACTAAACACTGGGCAATCCCCAACCTGACCTATCCTCAACTCAGTCTGACCTGCCTCAAACCAATCCATCCCCAAGTCATTCCAACCCATTCAAGTCTGTTCAGTGTAACCTGACCCTGATGAATGTAGACCAGCTGAACCCAGCCCCAACCAGCCTCACCCCACCTCAGCCCATCTAAACCCCATGCAACACATCCCAGCCCAGCCTATGCCAACTCTCTCAGTCCAAACAAGCCAACTCAGCCTGTGTGATTCCATCCAATGACTCTCAGTCCAACCCAGTCTATGTGAACAGAGAAGCACAGCCCATTCAACTCCACACCCATTTACTGAGTATCTTTCATGAGTCACCACAAGGGAGCAACGCGAACTTGAACTTCTCTACAGATGTAAGGCTACTTTGTTTTCTTAGCATTTGTTTTCTGCCTTCCTCTTTCCCGTTTCTCTCCTGCCAGGTCCACACCCACCCCTGCCCCACCATAGACCCTACCTCCTTGTCTTTGTCCATTCCCTTTGGCTATGTAGTGCCCTGCCCCAGTGTTTTCTGGGTATTCAAGGCCCCCAGAGGAAGTTCTGCTCTAGCCCAGTCTCCTCTTCCTGCAGAGCACCCCTAGAACTTTCACTTCTGCAAAGCCTCCACATTGTAGTAGGCAGACTTTCTAAAATGGCTTTGCAAAGCTGTCCTGTCCTAGTCCTGGAACTTGTGAATATGGTGAGATATCACTATGATTACACTATGTTGGGTGGGCCAGTTGATGTTAAGGTAGGGAAGTTATCGTGGATTGGCTGGCTGGCCCCACCGTAATTGCACTAGCCCTTGAAAGCAGTAAACTGTCTCTAGCTGGAGGCAGAAGGGGAAATTGGAGAAATGCAGTGAAGGACACTCAAGGTATTGGAAGCACGAGAAGGACTTGCCTTGCAGTTGCTGGCTTAGAGAATGGAGGGCAAGCATGTGAAAAGAAATGTCCAACAGGAGCTGACAGTCAGCAAAGAGACAGGGATCTTGGGCCATGGCTGTAAGAAACTGGGGTTAGCCAACAACCTGAGTAAATTTGGAGGTGCATTCTTCCAGAGTCTCCCCATGAGACCTCAGCAGGCCGACACCTTGATTTCAGCCTTGTGAGACCCTGAGCAGAGGACCCAGATGCACCCACCTGGATTTCTGGTCTACAGACTGTGAGATAGTGAATAGGTGTTTCTTTCAGTAGCTAACTGTGTGGTAATTTGTTACACAGCAATAGAAAATTGAAATGCCCATCCTACAACCTCTCTCTCAGAATTATCTTGATTTTTTCCTAATCAAGCTGAGGCATTAATTATTGTAGAATGGGGAGACTAGAACATTGGACACAGGGACACCTGGGTTCCAATCCTGGTTCTGTCACCTACTAGCCATGTAACTTCAGCCAAGTTATGTAACCCTTCTAAGCAGGACTTCATTCATCAATAAAATATGGAGATAATAACTTTCCTGGTCAGTTTCCTTGGAATGTTAAATATTGGGTTGGCAAAATAGTTGGTTTAGTTTCTTCTGTATGATGGCTCTAGCAGTGTTTAATTGTTTTAAACTTCATTTGAATTAATTTTGTTAATTGTATTGTGACAGCTGTCATATCAGAGTACATTTAAAAAATCAAAATTGGTGAATTTTTGTGAAGCCATTTGATATTGAAGATGGAAGAAAGTAAGCAACACTTTTGGTGTATTATGCCTTATTATTTCAAGAGAGGTAAAATGCACCTAAAATGTAAAAGGAAAAGATTTGTACAGTGTATAGAGAAGATGCTATGAATGATCAAGTGTCAAAAGTGGTTTCTGAAGTTTCTTGGGAGTATTGACATTTTGGCCAAATAATTCTTTGCTGTGGGGCTGTTCTATGTATTGGAAGATGCTTAGCAGAACCCCTGGCCTCTACCCACTAGAAGCCAATAGTGGGAAATAGCCAATATACTCAAAATATCCAAATCAATAAAGTTATTGGTGAAAATAAAAAATGTGTCTTTTATTTTAGGGGAAAAAACCATAAAATGCAGATTTTTTGGCCAATCCAATATAATACCTATTTACATGCCTGGTATGCAGTAGGAGCTTAACTATTTTATTTGTTTGGAATAGTGGTGAGGTAATTAAGTAATTAGTTCACAGATGTTAGAGTCAGTGAAGATGTCACTTTTCACCACCCTCAGTAACAGTAGGACAATTCCCATAGAAGACCACCCTCTTAACCCAGAGGAATTGCTACTCGTGGACTTGAGGGCACTGTAATATAAAGGGTGCTCTGCAGAGATTGCTCGCTCTGCCTGCATCCTTGGAGTCTGGGTCTTGGATTAGTCAGCTGGAAGCGCCAGGAGACCAGGTCACACGCAGAAGGGAACAAGAAGTAAAAAAGACCTAATGTTAAACAAACAGTCAGACAAATAAACAAACAAGCAAACGCAGGCACCTGGGCTTTCTGTCTGGACCCAGGAGACAGTGGAGCCCAGGCACAGCCTTGCTCCCTCAGGGACTGCAAAGCAAGCAGAGCTATACTCACACTACAATGTATTGCTAATGATCAAGGAGGTTATTAGCAATAAGTTCTGAAGGGGGTCATTTCCCTCTGTGCCCCACCAAGTCTGAGCTTTAGAAGCCATCAGATGGTGCACAAGAATGAGCAGATTTTGCTCCAGAGAAAGATATATTGGCTAACGCCAAAGCCCCACTGTGCTTCTAAAGGACTGTGATTGCCTGAATGTATAGAGAAGAAAGAGCCAGTTTAATTACTCTAAGGGGTCTCCAGGGTTCCACATTTTGTCTATCCTCCTTTCTTCCTGTGCTCACAGCCTATGCTCCCACCTTTGAGGTCCCTGGGGCAGGTAACACATAAAGACCTCCAGACTTGTCATCAGTCTCAGCTCCAGGTAACTGAGTAAATATTTCTGTCCAGCTCTGCTACTCAGTGAGCTCACTTTGGTTACTTGAAATTGGCTGCCATTATGAGAGCCTTTACACCACAGAAATTGGCAAAAGCTATGAATCAGCCTCCGTCCTATCCAAGAACTGGAGTTAAACATTTACCAGCACACTGATGCTTCTAGCTTTGGTGGACTGGGGGGTTGGGCTTTCTACCCCTTTCTGGGCCTCAGTTTCCTCCTTAGTCAAATTTGGACCACCTTAGGTACTCTCTAAAGGCTTTTCTTTTTTCCTTTTAAAAAAACCTTATTAGATACCAAGGAAAAGAGTGAAAATGCTGATAACAAAATTACTGTTTTCATAGTAATATTTAAACATTAAAATTACTGCTCATAATAATCACATTTAGAAAGACCTTTCTCAGTGCCAAGCACCATGCTACATACTTCATCTCATCCTTTGTCTAATTTAAACAAGGTATATACTTTATTCAATCAGCCAGTGAACTACTTGGGGCAGAAAACATTTTCCCCTTGGTTCTGATTGATATAGATGGATATAGTATTAAAAAATGGAAATAAATCTGTGCTCAATCACTTTCTAAGTTACTTTGATTAAGGCAGTTAATTTTTTTGTTCTCTTTCTTGATCTGTAAAATAGGAATAAGAATAATAGTTTCTATTTCTTAGGGTTGTGTTAAATGAGAAAATCCATGTAAAATGCTTAGGATAGTGCTAGTCACATAATAACACTAAATAAATGTTACATATTATCATCCTCGTATCTGTAGAGCCTATACAGGCCCAGTCCATGGTAGGTGCCCAATAAATGTTTGTATAGGAAAAGAAGGGAGGATGGTACATAAAAGAGAATAGACTAAAATGCTTTCTATTAATAACTGAATGAATCTTCCACATTTACTTAACCTCGATCTTCCCTGTGCACTTTTACTTACTTCTCTCACCTTCTCTCAGACTCACAGATGTTCTAGAAGGCATTAGGGAATTCGATCATTTAGTCACTCAGCAAACATTCTGGTGCCCTGGCGAAATGCTCAGGAATAGGCTGCAGGTTTAGCTCATGAAACACAGAGCCCTCTGGACATCCAGTGAGAAAGGTTACTGAGGAGGCTCCAGGGCCGCAAGCTTTGTCCTTGCTGGTGGAAAGGGTAATGGCAGGTGAAAAGCTGCATGGCCAGCTCCTGGAACTGTGCTATGTTCCTGCTGCAACCTGCTGCTGTGAGCCCCAAGGTCAGATGGCTCTTCGTTCGAACCTTGGCTCTGCTGCTTATGAGCTACATGGCTTGTTCATGCACAGCTTCCTGGTTTCCTCATCAGTAAAACTCAGGTAAACCACCTGCTGTGCCAGGGTTGGGTGTGAGGGGAGAGGGTGGTGCTGGCACCCTGCACGTGGGAGCGCAGTCAGTGTGTACATTTCTTTCCTCTGGGCCATGTTCTGAGGTAAGCAAAGGAAGCTGACATTCATTAAGCACCTTCAATGAGCTCTGAATTTTAATTACGTGAGAACTGAATTCTTACAGTGATCTACTTGGTAGGTCCCCCATTTTACAGATGAACCGAGGCCCAGAGAGGTGAAGAGACTTCCCAAGTTCTCCAAACTTCCCCATTGCATGTATCATGCAGGATACCAGTCCTGCTCTGGAGTCCGAGTTCTGTCCATGGTGTGGGGCCCCTGCCCAGGCTGGAAAGGAAGCCACTAGGGTCCTCAGGTTGGAGGAGGCCACCAGCCTGGGCGGTGCAGAGCAGAGGGGAACAGGCCAGGCTGTGAGATTCAGCTAGTCCCACACAAACAAACCTGGGCGAGGGGCCTGGCCTGGAGTTCACTGGGGAAGGCTCTTGGGTAGGGCTTGAGTTTCATTTTTTGCCTAGCTCAGATCGGGAGTGACAAGGCCAGGGGCTGCCTGAAGTTCAAAGAGGATATGTGGCTCAGAGGTCAGAGTTCAGCTGAAAAGTCATTCCCAGCCCCCTCAGCTGGGAAAAATGTGTTCAAGCTGTTCCCCTCTTCTGGCATTCTTTAATTTGTTCTCCTCTCTCTTCCCCTCTCCCTCCAACTAAAGTGCTGAAGAAGGGGAAATGGGACCCCGTGGGCCTGGCTTCAGCCCCTCCTCCTGCAGGAAGTCTGCCTTGAACACTCCTGCCCCCACTGAGCTCTTTATTCCCTTCACTTTAATTTCAGTGAGCACATACTAGATGCCAGGTTCTATGCCAGGCATGGTGATGCTGAAATGGATAGAATTCTGTCAGGGCTGGGAAGGAGAAACAGACAAGAACAGGTAATGTCAGTATGTGATGAGGGCTTGTCCAAGAGGAAAGCAAGGCATACATTTCCCAGTGAGGGACTAACTGGGTATCTCTCCCCTCTGCCTCCTAACACCCTCTTCCCCTGTGACTCTCACACTCATGCTGATGGCTGCTGTCCCGAATCAGAGTCCTTCCTGTAGCACATAACACACCACAGGTAGCCAGGACCCACCAGCAGCAGCTTGCTGAGACCCAGCCTATCAGGGGTTTAATCCCTGTTCTGATGCTAACGTGCTGAATGAGCTGAGGCAACGCCTATCCCTCTCTGAGCCTCAGTTTCTTCAGCTGCAACATGAGAAATAAACAGGATCTTGAAGGAGACCAGAATGTATTACCTAACCACCCAGGTGAGTGCACACAGCTCTTCCCTCAGCAGGGTGCAGCAGGGACAGCATGCTTTGAGTAACAGTTCCTCCACTTGCTGAGATTTATGGTTTTGGGCAAGTTGATCCCCCTTTCCCAGCCTCAGTTTCCTATTTGTAACAAACAGAAAAGAACAGGTGTGATGAGGAATGCAACACCAGTGTAGTACTGGGCATTTCCTGACATTGATTGAATATTCACAGGGACAACTGTCCTCCTTGTGAGGGTGGAGTTCATAAATAAAAACAGCCAGGCATCCCGGGGTGGGCTGAGGTGAGAGGCTGCCTGGGCTGCAGGGCTCTCCACAGCACCCAGGGGGTCCTCCCCAACAAAGAACTTCTACTCAGGCCTTCCACTGCTGGCACCTGGGCACATGCCAGAGCCACACTTTGGGCACAGCCATACCTGTTTCCATGCACCCAGCCCACTCATGTCCTTGCCCTGTCTAGCTACCCACAAACACAGTGTGAGCAGTCCCTGCCTGTGCAGGACCAGCTCCCCCAACCTCTGTTTCAGGGATGAGTCAGAGGCCGAGACGGGGAAGGGACCTGCCCCAGGAGACAGGGCGATGGTAGACACGGAAATGCGCTGGGGTCCTGCTTCCCAGGCTGCCTGCTGTGGCCATCAGTTGCGAAAAGGGTGAGGGTGCACACCCAGCGCTCTCGCACCCCCGTGAGTGGACCATGCCTCTACGCGGAATCCAGGGGAGCAAAGGCCCAGGCACGGAGCGCAATACACAACCCAGCCAGAAATGCACAGGAGCCCAGCCAGGAAACATGGAGTCTGACAAGGGCGCCATGAACGAGGCCGAAACACACCTCACAGCCACCGGCGTCCAGTCTACCCGCCCAGCCGAAGTTCTTCCCAGTCACCCAGGGAGAAACTCCGCGTCGCTAACCTGGGCGCGTGGGCCGCCAGGGCGCGGGCCATTATGCGGGCGCATGGCCGGCCGCGCCGGGGCGCAGAGCAAACTTAACCTTCATTTGGGAGCGCCCAGCGGCCGGATCGCGCGGCGAAGCCATCGATCGCCGCTAATGGCCTCGTCTAAATGCGAAGCCGCTGCCTCCGCCCCCCGGGTCAGGGCGCCCCCGCCCTCGCCCTGCGCTTGGTGCAAAATGGTGTTTACCAAAGTCAATATTGGCCGCGGCGCCTGCCCGGGGCACCAGGAGCCCCGGCTGGCCTCCCCGGCTTAGGGCCGCATCAGGGCTGCAAGGCCTCGTCCTTGGTGTCCCAACTGTCCCTGGCCCTGAGGAGGGCCAGACGCGGGCGGGCCACCCAAGGTCGCCCAGGGCCCCGGGAGCGTCTGCGGTAGTAAGAGATGACGGGAGGTACGGTCCAGGAATACCTCGAGTTCACTCCTGGCTCCGCCTTTCCATAAGTTTGGGCAGGTTCTTTCACTGATCTGAGCCCCCAATTTTTTTTAATGCGGTCCCCAGAGGGTTGTTGAAAGGATCCCAGTAGAAATGGTGCAGAGCAGGTGCCTAGCACAGACACACAAAAGCGGTTTGGATTGAGGCTGCCCTAACGCGAGGCAGGGAGTTGTCTGCCTGCCGCTGTGCGCCTCATCCCCTGCCAGTCTCTACCGCCTGGTTCTCTTCTTCAGGGAATTGCGGGGTCAGCTGCTGCCAGCATCAACTTCTCGTGGACAAAGCACAGATTCTGGAAGGTTCTCCATCTGAATCCTGGCCTCAGCGTGGAAGAACCTGAGACAAATCCTTGACCTCTTAGATCCTGTACTTCCTCATCTGTAAGCGTAGCCAATGTAATCCCTGCTCTCCCAGACGAATAATGGGTGGCTGAGCTGAGAGCACTGGGGATCACGTGGCTCCCGGATGGCACAGCAGGCGGTGGGTAACCTTCGTGAGAAGTGAGGAATGTGGTGATACCCTGGGGTACGGCTTCTTGGCTCCAGTTATGCCAGGCAGCAGCCATTGAGGACTTACGTGTCATTGTATTAAGCTCATTGGACAATAAAACCACCTCCCTGTTCGCGTCTCCTTTCATTCTTGCACTGCTGGTCTTCAGATTGCTAAGGAAAACATAGCAATTGCAATTTTTTCGCTCTCCACTGCTTCACTCTGGTCCCATCAGAGAAAGGAACTTCTAAACGAGAGCCCCAGAGAAGACCAGAGGGCTGGTCCGGTGACTGAGCTCTGGCCTGGCGAGGTTAGAGGCACCGGTAACTCGAGCCCGCCACCTGGTGGCCATGGCTATGCTGAATGCCCTACTCCTAGAATGGGATGTTGGTGAGTCCTAGTCCCCGAGAGTTCAGACTCACATTTGACCCCTAAGAGTCACAGACTACTAGGATTACAAGAGAGTATGCTGTTAGGTAGGATCAGAGAATTTTAGGTTCTTGAGATATTGTGTGCATGCAACTTTGAGAACAGTAATAATCACTAACATTACTTGAGGGTATTCTCTGTATGGGGAAACTATAGTGAATGCTTTTTGGGAGCTGTTTCTTTTGTCTTCTTCTCAAAATCAGCATGTGGCTACTGTTTTGTCCCATTGTATAGGAGGGAACACCGAGATTCTTGGGAAACAATGTGTCCACAGTCACACTACGGTGGTAAGCAATGGGTTGAAATGTGGACCAGGTCTTCAGTCTCAGACTCCAGACCTGTGCTGTTAACCAGCGTACTTTACTACAGAATCTTAAGACAGTATAAGGCAAAACTTGGAAGTTTTAGCATTATAGAACTGTAGGGTATTAGGATCTTAGAACTGGAGAATCTCTAGATTTTGGAATCATGGAATGCTTAGAAGAGGGCATCTAGACTGGTAGACTCAGGAGATGTGGACCGTTAGCACTGGGAGTGTCCTTGGGGGTCCCTCGTTTTGCATGCAAGGTCAGACAAGGCAGGCACCTGGCTGGATAGTGCAGGGCAGGGCGGGAAATCTGGGCTTCCTGTCTCCCAACCCAGGCTGCTTTCCACTGTGGGTTTCTCAATCAAGGCTTTTCCAATCATGTTCTTTTACAGCCACCGCAATAAAGCTGTGGACTTTTGCTCCAGAACAGCACATAAAATACCCCATTATTTGCCTCTTAACCTGAGCTTCTGTTTTACATCTTAAATCTGACGTGTAAGCCTCATAAAAGGTAATCATCTAAGGCCTGTTCAAAGAGAAGTCATAAATTGGCCATTTAGCCCAATCAGTCTTTATTGCGCTCCCACAGGCACCCAACCAGCAGAAGCCTGTGTCCCGTGGAGAGGATGGGGGAGCACAAACCTCAGTCCCAGACTGAGAGCTGCTATACTCTCCTCTGGGGAAGAGTGCAGAGGTGCTGAGCCAATCCAAGAAGCATAAGTATTGAAAGGGATATCACTCCATTGGTAGATGCAAAATGGGGTGGGAGATGTGGGAAAGGCCAGTGTGGGCTGTGAAAGAGTGAAAACAGAGGTAGGACCTTCTTTTCCTGCTGATTCTTAAGTTAATGTACTAGATACTGTGTAAGTATGTGATGTACATTATCACAAAGAATCCTCATAATCACTGTATGAGGGTGATATATGGGTGAACTAAACTCAGAGAGGTTAAGTGGTTTACCCAAAGTCCTAACTAGTAAATTCTGGAGCTATGATTTGGACATAAGTTTATCTGACTTCAAAGTCTTTGCTTTTTTATCAGTGTCACACTATTTGGAGTTGGGCCTTCAGTGGCTGCAGTGGCTGGTTTGAGAATGAAGGCCATGTGGGGTCTGTGGCTGTGGAGGCTGGAAGGCAGGAAGAAGGTTAGCTGTGCTAAAAAATCACGCCTCCATGCAGGCTCATCCTGCTAACTCTGGTCTCATTCCTAGCTTCGGTGACCTCAAGTTAGTCGAGGATGCCGGTCTTCACCTTGGCCTGGCAACCCAGCACCAGCTCCACCCTAGGGCTGTCTTGGCTGGGCCTGGGCAGCCCGGGCTCTGTGAGCCTTTGCTCTCAGGGGAACACCTCAGGAGGATCCTCCCCTGGTGCCTCCCCCTTCTCCTGCCCACTCCTGTCCCTGAGGCTATTCCTGTCTTCACTCTCTCCCTCACACCAGAGGTCCCCAGATCCTGCCCACCTTCCTCCTTAACTATTCCCCAGTCCTCCTCCATCTTTGTTTCCCTAAACTTCAGCCCCCACTCAGTTGTTGTTATCTAATATCCAGGTTAGGGCACAACCCCCCTCACTGGGTTCCAGGCCTGCACACTCCCCTGTTTTACCCTCCACATGCAAATACGGGCACTGTTGGCTGAGACCCCTTCTCGGGTTAAAGGCTCCTCCTTCTCTACATCTATCAGCCTTTCTAGACTTCCTTCTCTTTTGGTTCTTTTGATTATAGGGTGTAGCCTGGATTAGAATGTTAGCCTTACTACTACAGGCGCAATGTTCTTGGTCAAGTTATGCAACCTGTAAATCTATAAACTGGAGATAATGGTAGAACCTCCTGCATAGGGTTGCCACAAAGACCTGGTAATCAAAAAAAAAAAAAAAAAAAAAGGTAAAGTACTTATAACATTGCCTGGCACATAGAAAGCCTCAGGAAAATGCTCAGGGTTAACTCACATCATCAATTTACACTGCAGTTCTCCTACATCAGCCCACACGCCAGTCTTCTAACTCACTTGGTTGTTTCACAATCTCCTGGAAAAGGTTATTTAATAACTGGGGCAGGTTCAAAGTGGCTATACATTCTTTCATCCTGCTCCTTTAAAGAGATGGGGTCTGGGCCCTTTTCCTTAAATACAGTGTGACTGTGACTGCTTTGACCAGCAGTGTGACTTAAGTAACACCATGCCAGTGCCAGATCTGCCCATCTACGTCTGCCTGGTCTCTGGGAGCCTTGACACCCCCATCCGACTCCCCATTTAATAAGTCTGAGTACCCTAGCGGAAAGGTCACCCAGGGAGATGCTGGGACCTCCTGGCTGAGGCCCCGCTGAGTCCAGCTCTGTACCGTCCCCACCAAGACACTCAGCATTGGAGGGAATGTGTCTTGGCGACCCTATGCCAGCCCAGGTGCTAGCTGAAAACTACTGAGTGGCCCCAGTCAGCCCTGTAGGGAGCAACAGAATGGCCCCGCATTAGATAACTGAGATGACGGCTGAGGGGGATCTGAGCTTGCAGAGAAAACCTGCTGCTCTGGGTATTTAAAAACACATTATTAAACATCTTAAATATTTAATGTTATAAGCTTAAGCACATTGATTTGCATAGCTTAAGCTGCAATTACAAATTTTATAATATACTTTCGGATCCTTTCAACTCATGAAAGAAACAGGCAAAATGCATATAAAACAGTTATTCAGATTTATGACTATGTTCTCATTTACACTTATCCTAAAAGCATCACTTCCCTGGTTTATCTCTTTGTTATCACTATACACACTTTTATACCTCCTTAGTTTCTTAGATGCTTATTTTGATTCCTAGCCAGCAATGTAATAACTTTGCAAATTGAAGAAAAAAGTAATACCGACTCAGATCAGGATCTGAGTTACCGATCATTTGATTCTTGATTGGGCTTCGAACATGAGCCCAAGCCGCCTCTTTTTGGCTTAATCTTCATTGGCTCCATCGGTGACATTTGCAGCCTGGGCCTTTCTTTCACACAGAATCCAGTCCTGTTGCAACCTGGTGTCTCTCCCCCAGATTTCACACATTGCAAGTCTCACTTGGTCAGTGCTCCACAACCCGTGGTCCTGTCATTGTGACATATGGGTCTGGCCTGTACGCATTATTTAGGACTTCTAGATAACTTTCGATACCTTGTAATTAGTGAGGCCATGGAGGGATTTAATAGGAGATGAGGCGTTGGGTCTGCCTGTTTTTTCTCTTCCCTACCACGTTCTGCTAATCCACTGGCTTGGTTATCGGCCCCACCATGCCCGAGGGATGCCTCACCCTGGGGCTGGTCTTCCACTTGTTTGCTAGCAAGACCAGCGGTTTGGATTCTCAACACCGTTCCTACCTTTTCTACAACTTCTTGGCTTACTCATGGTACCCTATGATTTTCTTTCCCGTTCATGTAGCCAGAAACAAATACATGACAAGGCTTTATAAGGACATATATTCACTAGGAAAAAAAAAATCTGTACCTAAACATTCTCCAACTTATTGAAATAATAAAAATAAACAGATCTTTTCCACACTCACCTTCTAATTACAACATCCATTTTTGACACTTTGTATTGACTCTTTTTAGTGTCATTAATTCCCAGCCTTTCATGAACTTACCTTGTTTTTGTAAACCATATTTCTCCCTCTCTCCCTATCTTCTTTCTTTTTGATGTTCAGATGATCACTACTTTGCCAGTGGAAGGCACTTGACGCTGGCCAATTTGTCTTTTTAATGCCATACTGATAACCTCTCAGGCAATGTTGTTTTCCGGCAGCAGCAGGATGCCCACAACCATTCAAACTTTTTTTCCCTCCAGGACATAGAACAACCTGTCCTAGAAGCACACTGCTTCTTTGTGGCAGAGAATAGTATTAGAGACCAGGATGGGGGCACTAAGTGGGCGGATGAGTCCTGGTGCTGGGATTCTGGCTCTTCTTCTTCTGTCTGGATCTTGTGTGATGCTGCCACAAGGGGACAAGAAGGGGCCGTGCTTTGGACCCCCAGGGTTCTGATGCACTGCTGGGCACTGCTCTCCCCTCCACCTGACCTTCTCTTGATTTCTCAAGTAAAGCAGAGGTTGCCTGTAACTTTTGATCAGAAGTTTCAAGGACAATGGAGGGGTCATTCAGTAGAAAATAACATAATCTCTACTATTTGTGGCTTCCCTTAGAGCCTAAGTCCATCCTCAGATCACTTTTAAAGCATTCCCTGCCTACCTTCCAGTCTGTCTCCGCAGGGGAGAGGCTAGCTCACACCTGCCCATCCCTGCCCCTAGCCAGGAGCATTTTGGAAGGCCTGATGAGAAGGAATTTCCTCTCATTCCCAGTGTAGGGGCCAGTCTTGCCAGCATCAGGGTGGATGGCTGCTGGAGGTGAACAATAGGAATGTCCACTTCCCTATCTTTACTCATAAGGATGAGGCCTAGTCCTAGGTGCTCCCATGACAATCGCATCTGAAAGCAACAACTGAACAGAAGTCAGTATGCTCCCCACAGTCTGGGTCCTTTAGCTTCATAGCCTGGGAGGACACCCATAACTGAGTTCCGTGGGAGCCACATCCAACCCAGCCCAGTGAATGGTTACCATTAGTCCTACAGGTGTCACGCTGGCACACCTTTGTAGGTCGGCAGCTTAGACAATGTGGAAAACTGTTAATAAATAAGGATGCATGCACAGCAGTGCAGTGAAGTTTAACTCATACAAAGCAAGGAAATATTTATTATTATTTTGTTTTTTTTAAAAACTAAAATCTACAGAAACACTGAACTGACCACAACTACATGTGACAACTTACATGACCAAATATCTACTTCAAGCTACTTAGATGCTCCCCTAAAAGGAACTGGGGGGACACTTGCATTACAAGATATCACTAAATGGTCAGTTCTTGTGTTTCCCCAAAGGCAGAGTCCTACGTAGATTTTAAAAATGTGATGCAGTCTCACAACTCCAACTTTAGAAGTTACAAAAGGATATGCAGTGGGAAGTTTCCTCCCCACCCCCATCTCCATCCACCTGGCCTTCTCCATCTAGAGCACAGGTGGCAACACAAGACCTGCGGGCTGAATCTGTCTCTCCACCTTCTTTCATCCAGCCCGGCACCTTGCTCCTTGCCCCTAGTTACGGAGTAGTTACATTTATACAGTCCTAAAATTACATCTGGCCCTTTGAAGGCAACCGCAAGGCTGATGTGGCCCCCGATGAAAATGATTTGACACCTCTGCTCTAGAGAGCCCAGAGATATTTTACCTATTTGCAAATGAGTGAACATACATGGTCTTCCCCACTTCTTTAAAAACATGGTTCTGCACCTCACCTTTTTAACCTACCAATGCATCTTGCAGATCATTCCATAGTATCTTATAAAAACGTTCTTTTCCATCCCACAGGATAGCATTGAAGAATATACCTCAGTATATTTAACCACCCCCTTGAGATTTACATTTTGTTTGTTTCTAGTTCTTTACTATTACAAACGATGCTGCCATTAATTTCTGTATGTGTCTACATGCGTGTAATTGTATCTGCAGAATAAACTCCTAGAGATGGAGCTGCTGGGACACAGGGTAAGTGCAGATGGACTCTGAGGTTGCCAAACTGATCGATTTCCTGCATTTGTGGTTTCTCAGTTAGATCATATTTAGAAAGGCCATCCTTGTTCTGAGATTATACAATCATTCTCCTCCTATGAAATAAGCCACTAAGAGAAAGACAAATACCATATGATTTCACTTATATGTGGAATCTAGTGAACAAACAAAATAGAAACAGACTCATAGATACAGGGAACAGATTGACAGCTGTAAGAGGGGAGGGGTTGGGGGCTGAATGAAAAAGGTAGAGGGATTAAGCAAAAAAAAATCTCATAACACAGATAACAGTATGATGATTACAAGAGAGAAAGGGGGTTGGGGGAGGTAGAAGAGGATAAAGGAGTGATAAATGGTGACACAAAGAGGCTTAGCTTTGGGTACTGATCCTGCAATACAATATACAGATGATGTGTTACAGAATTGTATGCCTAAAACCTATATAATTTTATTTAACCAGTGTCACCCCAATAAATTCAGTAAAAATGAAAAATAGAATCATTCTTCTTCATGTTCTGTATACCACCTTTGGTTGTTACACTCAAATCTTTGACCCAGTGGCATTTACGCTGGGCGAGCAGCTGCCACCTCACTGCCTCCCGGGCCCGCCTGGCTCCCCAGGGCACCGTAGTGCCCCGCGGTGGTGCAGCGGCTGAGCTGCCATGTTTCCCACTGCTGAGCGCTCAGGAGATACTGGTGTGTCCATGGCGATGGGCAGACTGGCTTGTGCTTCTCAACCTTGAACCTGCTGGATCTCAGGGGACCTTAGGACCCTCTGTCTGTGGAGAAGAAATAGTCCAGAAGACTCCACAGTCTCAGATGAGGAGTTTTATAGGCTATTCAGAGAACCATTTTAGTTAGCTTTATTCTAGTTTTTTCCATTTTAATTTATTTTTCTCTCAGATTATTCTGGTATTTGGGTGTTTATTCTAGAGCTTTATTATAGATAAAAAACAAGCTGTTTTCAAAGATTTTAGGAGAGAAAAGAGTAAAAAAAAAAAGAGAGAAATCTAGAGCAATCACTAAGCATATTTGAGTCTTCTCTCATAATCCTTCCCCACATGGGTCTCTATTTTTATATAGTTGAGATGATACCTCCTCCTGCACAAGTCGAAACCTATTTTTCTACACCCAGATGGCTTACAAGTGTGTGCTCACATTATGATAACACATTGGTATGCATTATTTTTAGGGCTGTGGGTTATTCAGACAGGAGGATGTGCTGTCATTTACCAGCATTTACCAGCCAGCCTTCCACTGCTGGGCAGGGAGGTTGTTTCTACATGTTTGTTGTTATATACAATGATGCACTGAGAATCGTGTGCATGAAGCTCTGTATACATGATAATTACTGCAACAAAATTTAAAAGCCTAGCCCAAACTTCCAGAATAAAGTCTGTGTTTCTGGAGAAGGAGAAATGGTAGTTGAGAGTAAGCAGAAGGCTTGTTTTCATTCACATGGTTTCCTCAGTGGTGCTACAGGTTTCTCTGGTTGAAGAACCCTGTATGGGCCCTTCAATATTTTTGCTGCTCATGAACTCTTTGCAGTATGTAATATTAATGGAAATTACAGCTGGCATTAAGTAGAGAGAGACAGAGCTGGAGAGATGAAGGGAAAGACAGTGAGATCAAATGTTAGGGAAACATCCACTTTGAACCACATTCATAGCTCTCCTGCATGTTGTAGTTTCCTATATTAAAGTCTACACCTGGCACTTAGGTGTTAGAGAAATGATGGTGTCTCAAAGCCAGGAAACTGAGGTATGAGGACTCAGAGATTTGCCAAATATACCGTGGAGCTGGCCAAGGCACAGATGGGCTGGGCTGGACAGCGGTCAGCTGCTCCTGGGTTGGCTCATCTCACCAAAGGACTCTAGGTGGCGCTGTGGCTGCAAAAGTTTTGGGCTGAGGAATTTTGGCAAAGCTGTAGGGACTCTGGGAGGGAGAAAGGAGGGAGAGAAACAAAAAAGAGGAATAGTGGACTGGAAAGAAGGAAAGCAGGGTGAGAGAGAGAGAGGGAGAGAGGGGAGGAGAAGGCGGGGTGGGGGGGAGAGAGAGAGAGAGAGAGAGGGGAAGGAAGGAAGGAAGGAAGGAAGGAGGAAGGAAGGAAGGAAGGAAGGAAGGAAGGAAGGAAGGAAGGAAGGAAGGAAGGAAAGAGAGGTGCCCCAGCATGAATGATCTTGGTCCAGAAGAGATGAAATAAGCTGAGGGATCATTCATTCATTCAACAAACATTTACCAAGGACCACCCTATACTTGATATTTTGGTAGATAACGGAGAAAAAATGGCAGGCTGAGCAGCCTCATTCCCAAGGTCATGTTGCACAGGAAAAGTGAGAGTGACCAACGTTAATTAGCCCACACATGAGTAAATATTGGCACACTTGATGTGGGCCCTGAAGAAAGTAATGAGGACCTATGAAGGCCATGATTAAGGAGGCAACCTGGTTTTGGAGGATTGTCAGAGGCTGTCACCAGGTGGGAGGTACTGGAGGTGAGATTTGAAGGTAGCCAAGAGTAAATGAAGGGAGAGAGGAGGAAGAGGGTCATTCTGGACAAGACAGAACATGTGCAGAGGGCTGTGGTGAAAAGAGACGGGGCATATTTGAGAAACCAATAGGGGAATTGAGGTCCAACCAGAGAGAGGGAGACAAGGTCAGAGAGAAAGCTAGAGAGGAGACAGGTCCTGTCCATACAGCACCTTATCCACACTGGAGATTTTGTCTTTATCCTAAGAGCTTGGAAAGGGGCTGAAGGGTATAATGCAAGGCAGGGGACATGCCTTTTGGAGATCACTCTGGTTCAAGTGTGGAAATGGATTGAAGGGAAATGAATAGATATAAGACTTGTTGAGAAACTATGCAGTAAAGAATAGAGTTGCTTCAGCCACGTGGTGATGTAGAAATGGAGGGGAATACATGTGTTCAAATGTTGGGAGGTAAAGTTGATAAAACGTGGTCAGTGAGTAAGATGATGCCTACTTACCTTGGCACCTGGAGGGATATTGGTGCCATCATTGAGACTGTGAGTCTTGGAAGATGACCAGCTTTGTGGATGGAAATCATGAGTTTAATTTTGGATGCAGTTGTAGGGACAACCGTTCTCTTCTGGTGTTTCTGTGTCCACTCATGGAATGGACACTCCTATGCTTTCAGAAGAGTCAGGAAGAAAAGCTTCCTCCTCTGCCTCCTCCCTCAGCAGGAAGAAAAGTGACTTATCTGTTAGTGAAACCAAAATAACCAGGTGTGATTCTGCCACCTTCTCCTTCTTATTGGACTCTGCCTGTCTGGAAGCTTCTACTCTGCTCTTTCATATGGAAAGCACATGGGGGCAAGGTCCCACCTGCTTCTACAGGTTATCTGGAAGCCAGATTCTCTTTGCTCCCAAGATCGTGGCTCAGTGGCTATGAAGATGTGACTCTGCAGATTGTGTTTGTTCAGCTGAGTGGATCAACCTAAAGATTTGAGTTGGGATAAGTTTCAGGAAGGATTGTTGCTACATATTCCAGCAGAATTTTCAATCCAGATTCACCAGTACTAAAGCTGCTATTTTTGTCTGTACCTGAGTCATATGCCTTTCTTTTAGTTGATTCAGAATGGAAGAAAGGGGGTTTGACTTGTTGCCTTGGTGACTGCTAAATAGATCTGAAGCTTGGAGAAGAGGTCTGGGCCAGAGAGATAAATGTGAGGTGCTAGCCAAGAGATCAGAATGGAGGAAAGAAGAGACCCTTAGTCTGAGCATTGAGGAACTCCAGCATTTAAAGGCTGAAAAGGAGGATGATCTTGCAAAGCAGACAAAACAGGAAGAGTAGGAGTAAAGTCAGGGAAAGGTAGTGGCGCTGAAGCCTGTAAAAGAGGGTGTTTCAAAAAGGAGGGAATGGCCAACAGGGGCACATGCCTGTTACTTTTAGTGACAGGGAGGCTATTGGTGACTTTAGCAACAGCCATATCTGGGAGGCTGATGGGGGCTATAAAACCCATATTGCAGTGGAGAAAGAGAATGTGGGAGGCGGAACAGAGGCAGCTGGTATAGATAGCTCTTTTGAGAAGTGTGTGGGAGGTGTAGGCGTGGACACTTTGTCATTCTTTTTGGTTGCCCATAACTCTCACCTCCTTATGTTTGGGGAATTCCCTACCTATGAATCTTGCTGAGAGGCAGAGCCCCCCTCCCACTAGATATGAGGGAGATGCCAGATACTTGTTTTTCCAACTGGCCTTGTGTTGAGATGAGCACAGGACAAGGCCTAAAGAAGCATTGAAATCTGGAGTTAGAGAGGCGCAGGGGGAAGGACATGGGGGGATGTTTCCTGAGAGCAACATTAGCTGTAAAAGGAAGAGCCCCTGGGCCAGCAGGGCTGGTGATAATGTGAGTGGGACTCAATGTGGCACCCAAAGAAAGGTCAGTGGTTGTGGTGGTTATAGAAGCATACCCACACTGATCTCTCCATCTTCCTGGCAATCTGTAAGCCAACCAAATATCTGTCTGTTTATCTAGCTCTCCATCTCTCTCTCTCTCTGTCTATCTATCCATCCATCGGTCATCCATCCATCCATGTCATATCTATCTATCATCTATCATCTATCTATCTATCATCTCCATCTTTCTATCTACAGATATGTAACTTGGAAAGTCAACTTTAGGTACAGTCTAGGTACTCAAAATGAACTTGAGGTACAGTTCAGTGAACTTTGAAAAGGCCTATGCCTGTGTAACCACTATTCTAACCAAGATATAGATAGACATGTTAATCACACCAAAGGTCTCCTTATGCCACTTTGCGCTCCACCACCTCTGGTCTCAAGGGACCACTTCTTAGATTCCATGTTATACTAGATTGATCTGTTCTAGAATTTTATATAAATTCAGTCAATATTTTAGTGTCCAGCTTCTTTCATTCAGCTTAGTATTTTTCATACTCATCCATGTTGATGAATGTTTATTAGTAGTTTGTTCCTTTCTGCTGCTGAGCAGTGTTCTTCTTTACTTAATACACTACCATGTGTCCATCCACTCACCTGTTGGTGAACATTAATATTGCGTTCAATTTTTGGCTACTATAAATAAGGTTACTCTGAACGTTTGTGTGCAGGACCTTTTGTGGACATGTTTCAATATCCATTTAATCAGTTCCACTTTTTTTCTGTGTCAGCGGGAGGGGAGAGGCTCTGAAGTCCAGGTGCAGGGATGGCTTGGGTTGGGGGTGAGGCATAGCCTCAAGTGGAGCCAGGAGAACAAGGAGAGGATGGGGGTAGGTGAATATGTAAGTATGGTAGCCAGAAGTTGAGGGGGCTTTCATCTGAGGGCTTCGTGCAGGCTAGAGAGAAAATTCTCTACTTCAGATTCCATCATGTTCTGAGGAGCATGTATTATTTTTCTGCAGGTCCTCAGGGTGCAGCCAGGGACTGACATAGGATGCCTCTGAGATCTGGCTGATGGGTCAGTCCCTGAGTTGGGGCCTGGAGGCCAGGCCTCCAGATTGCCTGTAATTATGCACATCTTGTTAAAACATGTAACCTTAATTTCACCATAAACAGACCTTTTCAACATTCACACCACAGACATTTTTGAGAGTGGGCGCTGAGCCAGTCGGTGGGGCCAGAGCAGTCAGTGAACATGCAGAGAAGGCATGAGCTCCTGGGAGACTGCGCCCCAGTTCCAGGGTAGCTGGTGAATGGAGACATCGGGCATGCACAGAAATCTGTGACACGATGTCAGGGCATCAACGGTAAAATGAAGAAAGTTAATACAGGATAAGGGATAGAGCTTGCCCTAGGGCAACATTTTATATGGAATGACCAGGGAAGGCCTTTGAAAAGGTGACATTTAAGGAGAGATGTGAAGAGGGTGAGAGGCAGTCAGCAAAATATGGGGGAAGAACATTCTGGGCAGAAGGAACAGAACGTGCAAAGTCCTAACACTTAAAGATAGATACTAGGGATGTTCAAGCAGTGATAAGGAGACCAACACAGCTGGCAGAGAGTAGACAAGAAGAAGAGGGTAGGGGGTGATGTCAGAGAAGCGCCAGGATTGGGGAGGGCCACAGTCACCAATGGTGACTTCTTTCTGAATCAGATGGGAAAGTACTAGGAGTTCTGATCAGGGGACTGTCACAATCTAATTTATATTTAAAGGGATCACATGATCTTAAGGAGTGTAGACTGGGGTTTGTAAAATCAGGAAGGCTGGAGAGATGGGGGTGGTCCAGCACAGGGTAGTAGTGGGGGGGCAGGTGAGAGTGGTCCATTTTTGTATATATCCCAATGATAGAAGTAACAGGATGCAAAGGATGTAGGAGATGAGGGGAGAGCAATCAATCAAGATTGACTACAAGGTGTCTGCTCTGAGGGACCAGGTTTTGAATATGGGAAGTTGGAGATGCTTTCTGACATCCAAGTGCAGAGGGCCTGGTTGCAGCTGGATGTCAGGGTAGGGGCTGGGCTTGTTTGTAGCTTTGGGACTCATCACGGAGTACTGAGAGCCATGTGACTGGCCAAGGTCACCAAGGGAGTATGTGTGTGTATGTGTGGGGGGGGGGGGCAGAGAAGAGGCCATTAAAAAAATCTGGCTGCCTATAAATGTGATTACAGAAGTCAGAGTGATGTGAGCTAGAAGAGGGCAGGTAGTAAGTGTGATGGGGTGGGCAGAGAAGGAAGGCTCTGCCTGGCAATCCTGGAGGCTTCTCTGAAACACGGAGTCAGGCTGGGGGCTGGCAGTGAGTGGATCTGGACAAGGCAGAGTTCTAGGATCCAAAAGGCAGGGGCTGGGGCAGACCTCGGTTTACAGTAGTTGAAAAAGCAGAGATTTAGAGCTTATGGACCTTAATTTTCACTCTTGCATCCACTTCCTAGCTGTGAGGTTCCAGAAAAGGTCCCTCATCTACCCAAACCTCAGTGTCTGTGTCTATAAAATGGCCCATAGCACCAACTTCTCAGCGCTGTTGGTGGAGTGTGTGAGAATCACGCACAACACGTTGTGTGGCAACACCAGGAACACGAGGGTCCTAAGGGAGCAGGTGTCAATGGATGGTTGACACTGGCCTTTTCTATGTGATGATGTGGTTCTCTCTGGACTCTAGAATCTGGACACTAATGGTCCACCCAGCTCAGGCATATCTACACAACACCATCTCAGACTTGCATTCTGGGAGTGTTTGGGCCAAAACCTGGAATGAAAATCAAGCAGAGCTACTGTGTTGTGAACACATCATAGATAGACAATGGTTCTGAAGCCCCACATCAGTGACTTCTGAGCTGGGTCCCCCGTGCCCCTTGCAAATGAACTGGTAAGAGGGCAGGATCCTTGGGATGGTCTGGTTTGGATTCTCTTTCACTTTGTCCTGCCTGGTGCTGCTTGAGTGGCCTACTTCTCTGGCCTTGTTTCCAAATGTAACCTTCTGATTGATCTGGTTGGATTAGGTGAGGTACAAAGGTACAACTTTAATTTCTTTTCCCAACCTCTTCCTGTCAACTGAGTAGATGGTCCTTCCCAACCCCACCCCTTCCCCACCCCTGGATGACCTCTTGTGTAGTTCCAATAGCTTCCCCTGCCACTATCAGGAATTAAGAGTCTCCTTTTCATGTATTAAAACCTCTCATCTGATCAAGATCAATCTAAATTTCTCATCAAATTCAAAGTGTTTGATTCCCCTCCCCATTCAGGGGAAGCCCTGTAACCTCTCCCCCTCACTGGAGGCTGCTCACAGCTCCTGCAAGGCTGGGTGGGGAGGTGAGATGAGGGGAAGGACAGCGGCCTGCTCCCTGTGGCAGCTGTCCAAATGCTGGCTCTTCCTCTGGGTGAGAACTCACGTAGGTTTGTTTTTCAGAGCCACTGAGTGTCTCCCTGACGGGGCAAAGCCCTCTGTGGTTGGCATCTTCCAACTCTCCCACAGCTCCTGCACTGATATTCCATCCATTCCTCATTGCCTCGTCCCCCTAAGGGTCCTCTGCTTCAGTCCTCCCACAGGTTGGTTGGTTGGGGAGGGGTGGTGTACGGGCTGCTGAGCCAGCTTTGCTATTCCTCAGCAAGTCCTGCAGGGGTGGTCTGGCTTCCTTCTTCTGACTGAGGACACATTGTCTTTAGCTTTGGGGCCTCAGTTATGACTTGCAGATACCAGGAAAAGTTCCAAGTAACAATGTGTTACACTTTAGTTCCTTTGTCTCAAATGCTGGACTTTTACCTTAAGCATAGGAAAGTGGTTAAGTGTGCAGGTCCTGGAGTTTGACATTGGCTTGTGACCACAGGCAAATCATCTAAGGCCTCGGAATCTCCATTTCCTCAAGGTAAAGCAGGGATGATCCTTTTTCATCTCAAGGGTGTTAAAAAGATTGAGTTGTTCCGTATATGCCTGGTGGCACACAGCAGGCCCTCGATAAATGGAAGCAGTTATCTGTGCATTTCTGAGAAATCCTTCCTCTGAGCCAGACTGATGTCCTGGTCCTGGCTCCCTCCTGCCATTTGCTTGGCCTGCAGTGTCCTTTTTGATAATAATGCTTAGCCTACCTTGAGCATTGTTGTCTTATTTACAACTCCCAGCAATCCTTCAGGATAGATATTACTGTCCTTCCCATTTACAGATAACAAAACTGAAACTCTGAGAGGTTGTGTCTCTTGCACAGGGTCAAAAAACTTGTAAATAGCAGAACTGAGATTTGACCCCCAGCTATCTAATTCCAAAGTCTGCACTGTATTCTACCCCTTACTTCACTCCCCTCTCCCACTCTTGGTCCTGTCTCTTTGTTCCCTCTGCTAAGAGTTCTTCTGCACTCTGTGGACAGAACAGAGCATCCTTTGGAGGGAAGTCACTTCCTGATTGGGGTGAACCCTGGAAGTGCATCCCTCACTGCTCCATACAATGATACTTCCTGTGTTGCATAATAACTGATCCCCACAGCAGCTGCTTAGAGGTAATGTGGACTCCGCCCACTTCCTATCTACTATTATTTAAGCTACATAAAGTTGCATTTTCATGAAAAGCCTCAAGGTAGCCTTGATTCAGCATCTACCTGGTGTCCAACTCTGCATTAGTCATGAAGGGGAAGGTGTTTTCTGATCTGAAGCCTAGGATCTATATTGAGAGATTAAATATGCAGAGATATTACCAGTAATACCAAGAGGTATATAATAGACACCCATGAAAGGGGATGGGAAATTAGTACCCCAGGAGCTCAAAAGTGAGAACAGCCTAGAGGCTCCATGTGGAGTGTGGTACATGGAAAGGTGTGAGGCCTGGGAGAGGAAGTCACAGAAGGCAGCCTAGAACATCTGGGCCTAGTGCTGAGCCTTGAAAGCCAGGGGGAATTTGGATAGAAGCAGGTAAAGAGGACATGTTTGGTGTATTTGCAGCAAAGGGCAAGGAAGTGCCCAGAGAGGCAGAAACCCAGCATGGGTGCAGGAATGTGTTCTTCCAAAGCAGCCTCTCTTTTACTACCATGAGCCTCTGTGCTCCCTGCTTGGGGGATTTTTATGACCCCATCCATCTGTTTGCAGTCAGCCTCAGGTTTGCTTTGAAATTCAAAAGCTGAAAGGGAAATGCTATATTGGAGCCAGAGCAGCAGGCTGGGCAGCTGTCTCTGAGAAGGAGGGAGAGGCCTCATGGAGCATAAACCACAACAGGCAAGCAACTCTTCTCATTGGCCAGAGACCCTGTGAAGCATGGGACCAAGAGTGCTTGAAGGGGTGGTGGATGAAGAGTTCCCTTCTAACAAGGCTCTGAGCTGGCAACCTGTGTGCCCACCGGCAGGCGGCTGGTGAGGGTGCTGAGGTCCATTGTGGAGATTCAGGGGTCCTCCAGCCAGGGATTCATGCCTGATCCGGAACCGTCCTGCCTGTGTTTGTTGCTCTTTTCTGCTCTGGCAGGCGCGCCCAGGCCCGCTGTGAGAGTTGGCTCAGCCCTCCATGCCTCCTGAATTCCCTGGCCCAGCCACCATCCCCTGCATTCCTTAGGAGCCTCAGTATCCCAGAGAGACAAGATTTTTTCCATCTTCTCGAATGAAAGACTTTTAGTGGCAGTCATTGATCAAATCTAAAATCCACAATCTGGATTTCCAAGTCCTGCTCTAGACCATTACCTCCCCTCAGCCCCATATCCCCTAAGACCTCCACCTGGTTAATGCCCTTTGCCTGGCCACAGACCCCCCCTGCAGCACATCTCTCCGAGTCCTCCTTACCTGACATGTATGTAGCTGCCAAAAGTGTGTGCCCACCTCCTCAGGAAAATCCTCCTGATGGCTCCCTCTTACCCATCCTGTCCACATCCCACACTCTGTGGCTGCTCCTCCTGCCTCCGATTCCAAAGTCTGCCTGAGCCTGTTCTCCAGGCCACAACTGACCCCGTGCCCTGGCTGTGCCTTTGGTCTCTGTTTAAAGGCAGGCTCTGATTGAATGTGTGTGGAGCACTTCTACCTTGGAGCTGGAGCTACTCACCCTGTCCTGGAGAAGCCAAGTGTCCTCTTTAAAAGACAGCCAGGCTGCTGGGCTCAAGACAGCAGCAAGTTGGCGAGCTTCAGCCTATAATGCAAACTGACTTTTTAGAGGGGGTGGTTTCAAAGCATAGAAGCTGAGTTTAAAGAGGTTGGAGGGTAGAGAAAGACCTTGACATTCCAGCCTGTCAAAGTTAGAGGACTCTGTGAAGATCATCTGCTTCTGCATTTATTTATTTATTTTTTTCAAATGGGAAATTGAATCTCAGAAAGGAGCTGTCATTGGCCTAGAGCTGTTCACAAAGTCAGTGGCAAAGCAGGACTGGAACCGGGCAGGGGTCGGGGCTAGCCGTAATCTCCCACCTACCCTGTCTGGGGTTCCTGATGAAAGCTGGGGGATTGTGGAAATCCAAGGCACAGGCTCCTGTACTTTTTCTACAACAGTGATCATGTGTGTTGATGCTGACGTCACAGATGTGAAGCACTTTCGATCAGTTGTCTCAGTTAATCATCATTACTACCCATAAAGGAAGTTACCCTTATCCCCATTTCCCAGGTGAGGATGATAAGGCTGAGGGTTAAGTGACGTGCCCAAGGAAAGAGAGCTGGAGAGTCTTGGGTCCAGGCCTGCTGCTCTTTGCAATATATCCTGTGGCCTCCCTACCGCTTGGAAGATGCTCCTTTCTTTTGGAAAGTCATGCAAAAAAGGCTGAAAATGTCTTAGACAATAGGATGAAAGGGTTTTTGCTCCAGATCACAGGGACTGGCACCACACCTCGGGACTTCTCAATGCTCGCAATTGAGAGAAAACTTGTAGAGCAGGGGCTCTCAGCCTTCCAGGTCCAACGTCCCATTTCATGACAAATATTTTATAATGCCCCTTTTTGTGCTGGAATGAAATTTATAGGCACTATAACACACCTGCACATATGATTAGATATTAATTTACTGCCACAACTATAAGGAAAAAGAGAAGTGAAAGGAAAACAGTTGGTGGCCAAGCGACACAAAGTTTTTTTTTTTTTTTAAATTTATTTTAATTGTTGTTCTTGTACAGTTGTCTGTCTTTTACTCCCATCCCAGCCCACTGCTCCAGCCCGCCCCACCTCCCTCCCATTTCCACCCCCTAGTTTTGTGTGACAGCGCTGGGGCAGAGAGATGGCAGCAAGCATGCTGCAGAAGGACCCACAGGCTCCACCTGTTGAATCCGAAGAGTGCCGAGGGGCAGAGGTATGTCGCTCCGATGCCTTAAACATACAAGCAGTGTCATCTGTTAAGGTGGCTCTCAAAGTAGTGAACAGCTCTTGGTCAAGTTTGGTACAAACCAAAGTACATTCTTCTCTCAATGAACATGGCAATTGCATTCCTGTAAGATGCAGTGCATTCTGAAACTGGAAAAAAATCCTTTTGTGTTTGCATAGAATGGTTCTAGGCTCAGATAATCACAAATGTTTTTTCTCCTTGAATGAATGTCTGACAAGGCATACAAATACTGTGCAGCTTGAAGGCTCATTCTTTCAGTGGGACTTTATACAGCCCTGACCCACAGTCGTGCTCCATCCCCACCAATGTCTGGAAGCCACTGCTGCCCACCCCCCCCCCGGCCCCACTCCAGATTTTCAAAGCACCCTATGGGTGATGGTCTTAGCCCTATTGAAAAAACGTGGATTTGGAGGTTTTCTCTGAGAAACTATGTGTGCAAGAGGGAAGGCTCAGACCTGTGCTGTACAAAATTTGGTGCTAATCTTGGATAATGCTTAGTCTTCAGACACAAGGTATCTATCAGTCACATGTCTTCTAACTTAAAGGCTCTATTCACTCAGAGGAGGGAAAGATGAGTAAGAGGCCTGGTCTCCGTGTACAGGGCAGACCAGCCCTGTCTGTTCTATTTTTAAAGGGTGATAAGACACACCACACCCTCATATTCCCAGTTACTACGTATGGGTGAGAAAGTTGGACAGTGAATAAGGCTAGTAGGAAAAATTGGATTCATTTGAAATATGGAGCTGGAGGAGAGTTCTACAGATACCCTGCACACCTAGAAAGAGAAAGGAGTGGGTCCTAGAGCAAATTAAGCCTGAAGCATCACTGGAGGCGAAAGGAGAAGACTGGGGGTGTCCTACTTTGCACTCATCACGAGAAGGCAGGTTTCTTTGGAAAAGACAGTCATGTTGGGAAAAACAGAAGGCAGCACGGAAAGAAGAAGACCAAATCTGAGCTGGATGGACTTCATAAAGGAAGCCACAGGTGTGAGTCTGCAGGAGCTGAGCAGGGCTGCTGAGGCAGGGCATTGCGGGTGTCACTCATTCATAGGGTCTCCAGGAGGCAGAGCTGACTCAACACAAGACTTGCCATACACACAAGACATAAAGAATCCATAATCTAAGGCTGCATACATAGGAGGTGTAGCCTGGACTTCAGAGGAGGTTTAAAATGTGAGTCTGGGGAACCAGGGCAACTTCTATGAGGAAGTAGAATTAAACTAGGCCATGGAGAACAGAAAGACAATTTTCAGGCAAAAATAGGGAGAATGGACAATTAGCCCTGGAGGAAAAGTAGGGGCTGATAGCTGGAGTCAGTAAACTGGGGGTCTGTATAGGGAACCCTGAGTAGTCCTGTGCTGCTGGAACACGGGGTTTGGGAGACCGAAGGTAACAGGTGGCTGGAGAGATTGGCTGGGCAGACTGCCAAGGGCCTGGGCAGTAGGGCCAAGGGGAAGGAAGGGAAGGAGAAGGCACATGTGCTTTCCGTATCAACTTTAAGTCTTTGAGGAAGGCCCAGACCCTTCTGGGAACCATCACACATGGGTTCCTGCCTCCCCCACGGAGCAGCAGCCTTGGGGGACAAGGGAGTACTCAGTTCTCCAGCTGGGAGCTCAGTGCAGGGCACAGTAATTTTTGTTGAATGAATGAATTTTTTTTTAACAAATCTACACATGCCCAGTTCTGAGCACAGGGTTAGGCCCCCTGCCAGCTCAGGTTTGAGGAGGGGAATGTTTTAGAAGCTGAGCTGAACTGGACTCTGGCCCAATGCCCTGTATCCAGGGGAGCCACAGTGAGCTGAGGCCAGAAGAGTTGCCAGAGAATCAGGAAACCAGGGTTCTGCCCCTGCCTCACATGTGCCAAGATGCCTTAGGACAGTTTCCCCTAGTGGCCCCCTACCTGTTCCATGAGGGGCAGAGCCTTGAAGGCCAGTCAGGTCCTCTCTAGCTCACACATTGAACCTCTCCCCTTCAAGTCACCTGTTTGGGGCTTGAGGTCACAGCCTGAGCAGCACTACCCCCTGGTGGCAGCTGCCAGATGGACCCTCCAAGTCCAAACTGCAGAGGTGGAAGGTAGGGGGAGCTTCTGGTGTCTGTGCCTTGGGGCCTGTCTCAGGTGGGTGCCCCAGAGGGAGTGGGGAAGGAAAGTTTGCAGTCAGTCGTTGTCAGGGCTCTCCCAGAGGTGCTGCTCATGCCTGCCCCACTCCCAACCATCATCACCGGGAGAGTCCTGGGACCATGTGACTTCACCTGTGGTGTTGCTGGGCCTGGGCATGACATGCAGTGGGGCGCAGCTGGGCTCCTTCATCATCTTCATCATCATCATCACTGCTGCAAAGGACTCAGCACCTGAGTGCTGCAAAGCACAGGCACATTCTCTTCGTCCTAAGTCCTCACGGCGGTCTGTGGGGCTGGGCTATCCTCTCCCATTTTGCTGATGGGAACACTGAGATGCAGTGGGAGGACGAGACTGGGTTCTCACATCAGGCTTTTACACTCCATGGGGCCACTTGCTTCTAAAGCTGCCCATGGCTCCCTGCTGCCCGCAGGGCAAAGTCCCAGTGGCTCCACCGGCAGGTCACAGCCCTCACACCTGACTCTAGCCCACTGCCAGAGCCCAGCTTCCTGCTGCAACCTTCCCTGCATTCTCCAGGTTAAAGTCAGTTAGGTCTCTTCAGTTAGGTCCCCAAGGACACACTGTTCAGACCCCAGGGACAGTGGGCACATCTTCTCTACCCAACCTCTCAGTACAGATTCCAAAGTGTGAAAATAAGGCCCCCAGAACAAGGCTCACCCCCTCCTTGGCACCTCCTCCCTTCCTGCCCTAGTTTTGGGCATCCCCCACCCATCACACTCCTCCATAGGGCAGCCAGGGTGATTTGCAAAATCACAGATCCATCATATATTATAACGCTGGCATGGTCTGACTTCTATTAATATGTTGCAGACATTGCTCTCAGCAACATACAGGGGTAACTTCATGTAATCCTTGGGTAACTGAGAAACAGAGAACTCGAGTGATGTGTTCGAGGTCACACAGTTGACCTCAGGGGCTCCCGGTGCCTTCCTGGTAAAATATCAACTTCTGCACGTGGAGAGCAACAAGGTCCAGGCCTGCCCCTGCCCACCAGTCCAGCCACATCGCCCTGGCCTTGCAGGCTGCACTCAGCCATGACGAAACACTTGTAGGCCTCCAGCCACGTGGCTGGTTCACAACTCTTCGCCTGTACAATAACCACCAGCATGTGTGCTGGCCCTTGGTTTCCAGGGAGTTTTACATTCACTACCTCATCAAAACCTCATTGCAACCTGTACCAGAAGTACTTTTATTATCCCCATTATAGAGATGATGGAAATGAGGCTAAGGCCCGAGGTCCCCTGACCACCAGCCTATGACCTGGCTAAGCCCAGAGAACTTTTGTGGGAGAGGGTGAAGGGGGACAGGCTACTCTACTGAATCTGGGGAGCCAGGCAGGCCTTGGAAGCAACTCATGTTTTCAAAATGCCCTGGGAGGAGGACCCTGCTTGCTCCCAGACCTGTGCCTAGAGGCCCATCCATCTGGGCCCCTCATGGCCCCAACCTGCTGAGTGAATCCATGCGGAGAGCAAGTCTTGCTCTCAACAGATGCTGCTGTGCTCTTACTCCCCTTAGTCCTGACCCTCCATCTTGACCCTCTCTTGTCTTTTTCTCTTGTGTTTTTCTTTCTCTCCACTTAGGCCTCTTCTGACTGCTCTCTTACATTCTTTTCTTCATCTCTCTCTAGAACAGTCTGTCTGTCAGTCTCTCCTTCTGTCTTTCTCATCCTGTGTTGATTCCCTCTCCTTCCCTGAGTGCCCACTCTATCTTTCTGTGTGTTTTTTCTTTCTCTTCCATTCAGCTTCTCCTGCACCCCTATTCCCACCCCCTGCATTACCTTCCTGCTCAGTCCCTCCCATCCTTTCTGAGTCTCAGGGAAGGGAAGGTGGTAAGAACTAGGAAGGAACCTTCTGGGAAGCCTGGGAGTCTCCAATCCTTGCCTGGGGGCTTATGTCTTCAGGTTGGAAATTTTATCATTACTCTTTTGTGACTGGTCAGGGAGGAAGAAATGGAAACTACAAAAAAGAAAACACAGGAACTGTTTTGCAAGACCAGAACTGACATAAAACAGAGTATTATGAATATTTTCTGAAAATAATTTCTTTTTATGATGCAGTAACAGTGGTCAGCCCAGTCTGGCTGGCCCACTGGCTGCTGTGAGCAGCAGCTAGAGGCCCCCACCCTCACTCCACCCAGCTTGCGCTCAGCCAGGCCAGGGTGTTTGCTCTGCTTTGGCAGCCCTGGGAGGTAGTGATGAGGTAGGAGGGCTTCCTGCAGATTCAGTGAGCTCCGGAGCTCCTGTATTCCTTAGCTCATGGCTGGTAGGTATTAGCTTGTTATCTCTGTCCACCTGCAACCAGATGGCCCGGACATTCCTGCTCCAACACACCTGATTAACATTGTCTTAAACCCCTAGCTCCATAGCTGGGGTCCAAACCCTCCCGGAGTCCATCATTCCCTAGCACTTACACTCTTGTGACCTTATCCTGTTGTTGAACTTGACACCTCTGCTTCACTCCATGTGAACTTGGCCATGAAAATCAGCCCCTTCCATGGTCGCTCCTTGTTCCAAATTATCACCAGCAGTGGCGATTTACTGGTGGCTGGGAGAGCAGCTGGAGTGAGGCCTCTCCCAGCACCGGGAGAATGACTGCTGACTGCAGGTTTTCTCCCCACGGAGCAGCCATGGTCCACACCTCCCTCAGTTTCCCTCCGTCTTCCTGGCTCCTCACTTCTCTTCTTTCCCTCTCTTGATTTCTTTCTCTTGCCCTCCTTTTCAGGAACAAAATGACAAAATTCCTCTCCCTGGTCATAAAGAGTATCTACCCTCTACCTCCTCTGAGGAGGGAGAAGGTGGTTTTTCTTCATATCTCACCCCCCCCCCCCCCCGCCAAAGATGTTGCTCTTTTTCAAAGGAATTTTAATGAATATAATTTGTCCTATCTGCTTCTATGCAAATAAGGAGACTGAGGTCCAGAGAGGGGCAGAGGGCACAGAGGTGTGAGACCAACCAAGAGACAGAGACAGAGGGAGACAGAGATAGCAGCCAGCCAGCCTGCCTCTGCCCTGGGGAGGGTGTCCCTACTCCAGCAAGAGTTGCACACGTCCCCTCTTGGAGAACTCACTACTTCCTTGGCAGCATGTCCGGGTTCTGGGAAGCTCTTCCCCACCTCCCTATAGCTCCCCCTATGGGCCCAACTCGGAGCTCTGTGGCTGTATAGGGAAGCCTCTGGTCAGGAGCAGACCATGGAAATTTGGGGCTGAGACAGGGGTGCCCCTGAATCTCATAATCTAATAATGTCAGATGGGGCATCTGGTTTCTCCCCAGAAGAGCACCCTAGCAGGGCCAGCCCAGAGCTCAGGGTAGGAGGGCTGGGCCAGGGCTCCCAGGTTAGGAGGGGCAGATACTCCAGTGTACTAGGTACAGAGGCACAGACGCTTGAGTGGCTCTTCCTGCCTCCCACTGCCATATGCAGAGTAGTGTGTCAGGTGCCCTGAGGAGTCCTTGGTCTCCTCAGCCACCCATTCCTGTGTTTGAGACCCCATTCCTAGGCCATAGCTTCTCCAGTGGGCACTTGTACCTAGGACTGCTTACCCCAAAGAAGGCCTGGCTCTCACTCTCCCACTGAGCTTGCAGGCGGGTAGATGAAAGATGCCTTCTTTCCTGAGAGCAGCTGGTATCTGTGGGGCAGAGAGCACAGGATCACAAGCCACAGCAGGAGTCCTCATTCCATTGATGTCAACCCTGAAGACGATCATGGCTGGGCTCCCTGCAGATCCCTTTGTCGAGAGTTGATGTGGGGGACAAGGGTGTGGGCCAGCTCCAGGACATGGGAAAGGCTCATTGCACTGGGCCTCGGATTTGTCCTGAGCTCACCCTGGTCTGTGAAATGGGGGTGCAGATGCCTCTCCACCCACCTCACAGGGCAGCACAACATAGCTGAGTTAAAGCTAAGAGAACCGGGTTGGACCTTGACTATGTAGATTCCAGGCTTGGCTCCAGCATTTGCAGGCTGTGTGATCTGGTCAAGTTACTTAACCTCCCTGTGTCTCAGTTACGTTAACTGTAAAATGGAGGTGTGTGAATGAAATGATTTTAGACACACGTACTTAGAACATTGTCTGGCACCTAAAAAATGCTCCATAAATGTGAGCTTCCAGTTGCATTATGACCTTTTTCTGAGGGGTGGGCCCACCACACACAGCCCACTTTACTTTTAGTAGGAGCCAGCAAGCACTCACCAACTGAGGCCAATGGCTTGCCTCTGGTGAAGGCTCTGGGGCTTCAGAACACAGAGACCTCTCCCACGCTAAACTTCTCAGTGACCTGCCCCTCTCCCCTCAAGTCCCATGGAGTGTAACCATCACAGGTCCTCTGAGAGATGCTGGTGCCCCCCCTCATTAGTACTTTAAAAGCAAGGGAGGCACAAGGTCATTTTTGCGGTTTATGGAGCTCACTTAGGTTGCAGAGGGGAGAATGGACCAGATGGGACATAGCTGAGGATGGCAGTGGTGCAGAGGAAGATGAGGAGGTCTGGGCTGTGGCAATGGGAATGGAGAGAGGAGACAGGATGAGTGAGGAGGAATCAGTAGGTCTTAGGGAGTGAGGGAGTGAAAGAAAGGGAGGCCCTGAGGGTAAACTCCATCCATGTCTGAGGTCTGTGGCTCAGGGGATCCAGTCCTAGGGCCATGAGCAGCTCATTCTGGCTAGAGAGGGCTACCTGGACTGCACTCGGCATGAGGCTTCTGGAGCCATTGGACCCCTGCCCAAACCACCTTCCCAGAGCCTGCCTGAGTCTCTGCATAGAAAATGGGCTGTCCCAGTTCCTCCATGGCACTGCCTCAGGCCTTGGTCCTCCCCAAAGGCACTTTCCCCAATGTTTTCAGGCCATCAACACACAGAGAAATCCTCCTGTTGAATCCATAATGTCTTTTATTAATATATTACACTACAAAAATATTTTTGGCAAAATAACATTAATAGCATCTTTCTTTGTCTTCTCTTATATTCTTAAAGGACTCTTCATGATAATTCACAGAGGTGAGGGGAAGAGGTGACTGAATGAACAGCATCACAAATACTTTCAAATACATTAAGATCTGAAGTGTGTGCCGCACAGTGAGAATCAGGCAGAGACCTCCTTCGATCTCTCGGAGGCCCAGGAATGGGGCAGAAGCTCTGCTTCCTCTGTTCTGGGCTAGAACCTCCCTTGGCCAGGAGTCAGGCTCTGCCACCCCAGCTATGGGGGCTCAAGATGTCTGAAAACCCCACCAGAAATGGGACTTCTTAGACTCCAGTCCCATTCAAAGGCCACTCTCTCTTTAGTGGGACTTGGGATAGAGGGGCCCTTTGAAGCATGCTACTCTATCCCCTCTTCTGCCCACCACATGCTCCCGATCCCATTGCACCCTGTGGGTCCTGGGAGAAAAGCTGAGCACTGATCCCTGGGAGGGGTGGCGCCTCACCTTCATGGAGCCCCAAAATTGCACACTGCATTTGCCTATCCCTCCAGAATACCCTAGGTAGGAAATAAGACCTCTGTTTGACAGATGAGGAAATGGAGGCTCAGAGAGCAGCAACTTGCCCAAGGTCACCCAGCAAAGTGAAGGACTCTCCAGAGTATCTCTGGAAAGGAAAAGCTACAGTCAGAGAAAGTGTAGGGGAAGCTCCTGGGACAGGGCCAGGTAAGGCTCAACTGGCTCTCATGACTTCTCTGTTCCCTACCCCAGGGTCAGGGACAGGGACAGGGAGGCAATGAGCTCTGCGCTGAGACCAGGGCCTTGCGTTCTGTTCCTGCCTTCCTTCACAGCACAGAAATCCCCCTATCCCAAGGCAATGGCAAGCCTGCCAATTCATGTCAGGCCCGGCTAGGCTGCTGAAGAACTGTGGTGTGAGGCTGGACTCATTCCTGGACCTTATTGGTTTAGACAGCCAGCCGGGTGATATTTTTGGCTGCTTAGATGAATTCTTTTTTTAAAAATAACAATGTTCAAAGAACCTGAGCATTAACAGAGGCAGGAGGGACTCTCGATGTCATCTACTCCAGTCCTTTGCCAAGACTTCAACTCTTTACCAAGTCTTCAGCCAGTGTGCCTCTGCTCACACACTTCTCCCGACAGGAAACTCACCATCTGCAGGGGCACCTGTGCATCCTTGAACAACTTTGGCTTTGTACAAGAAACTATTCCACTAGCAAGGCTACCATCTGCTTCTCTCCTTCCTTCCTTCCCTCCCTCCTTCCTTCCTTCCTCTCTCCTTTCCTTTCTACACAGCTATTGAGTGCCATCTTTGTGTCATATGAAGATACAAAGGTGAGTTCATATGACTCTTGCCATCAAGGAGCTCACAGTCCAATTGGAGAGCAGATGTGCAATTAATCAGTCCCAGTGGGTGTTGTGATAGATGTTAAGAAAGCACAAAAGAATCACAGGGGGCTTCCTGGAGGAGGTGTCATCTGAGTTGATCCTCAAAAAAAAAAAAAAGAGCAGTTAGGGGTAAGAGAAAGGAGTTTCCAGGCCTAGGAAGCACCATGTGTGAAACATTCTACTTATTCTAGATGACAAATTTGGTTCAGTCTGGTCAGGACAGAGTGGGAGAGATGAGAAATGTGGCTGGCAAGGCCAGGAGGACCACATCACAGAGAATCTACAATGCCATGCTGAGGACTTTGGCTCTTATCCCACGGCCACTGAAACACTATCATCAGCTCCAATCCTGTTCTCTGCCACACAGGATACCATCAAAACTGCAATTCCCAAGTAGAACTTCTCTTGTCCATCAATGTATTTTTCACAAGCTTTCCTTTTGGTGGAGGACCTTTCCTTGGGATCTGTTGTGACAGTGGCACCAGACCGGAGACTGGGCAGGTAGAACAAGGGTCCTGAGCCTCTATGTTTGCCCAAGTCTGGTTGAAGCCAGGAAGTAGAAGACAGAACATTCAGCGTGAGGAAAATTCGCCAATGACCTTTCAAGAGCAAAGGCAAACTTGCCTGCCAATCAGTACAGGTTTCCATGCTTCCTAGCCTCCAGATCTTTTGAATCTCAGAGATGGCAGGGTCCTCAACGGCCCTGTGCAGCTCCTTGTAGCTCGAGCATACCCTGTCACGATCCCTGCCTTCCCCTGGGTGCTGGTGTGTCAGAACAGCCTGGATGGAGGAAGACTAGAAGACGTAGCCATGCTGACCAGTCCCAAAAAACTCCTTGGTCATTCAGTCAGGTTTCCTGAGAGACAGGGACCTAAAGCCACCACTAACCTGCTGCCTAACCTAAGGCAGATCACTTAACCTATTGGGTCTCAGTCCATCCATCTTCTGTGCCTGCTTCAAGGTCAAATGTGAAAGCCTTGAGAAGTATACACGGTGCTCTCAGAACAACAGGGGCATTTTATGAGGCTAAGCACATAGACTGTGCTGGAAAAAATGTCAGTAGTGGTGGAAGGTCATTTCCAGGCATGTGAGTGGCTGTTGATGGAATGGGGCTCTCCGGCCCAGGATGAGAGAATGCACGTGCCCTAGCCATTCTGATTTCTGTAAATGTGCCTCAGGTCTTCTGGGATATAAGCAGCGAGTTCAGTTCAGTTCAAATCCGGCCAGTGGGTGGTCCTCAGAGATCATCGAACTCAGGCTGCAGGTGTCTGACCCGCATTAACTCTGGCTATCCCATCGGCACACATCCACCTAATCAGTTAGCCCATCCATCTTTCTTTAGATGCTTGAGTGCTTATTTAAGGGAGAGTTTGGAATCCCCCAGTCTGCCCAGAGGAGGAATCCTGGGAAGACTAGGGCAGAATCTGCCTTGTCAGGGGATTGGACAGGATAACCTTGAAGCTCCTTCCTGGCATCTAGGACTGCACTGCTTGTCCATCTCAATGCAGAGTTCCTCTAGGTCAGGAAAGGTGGCTAGATTCGGGCCCAACACGGAGGCGGGCACCATGTGTGCTTGATAATCACACACTGCATTAATTTACCTCTTTGGCCCCATGCCTGGCACAGATCTGGGCACGCAGTCAGGTGCCTGGACTGTTTACCCAAATGCTTCGTCTTTAATTAACCTCAAGTTCCATCTCAATACATTGCATGCCACACTCTGCCCCGAACAGAGGGAAATCTGGCCTGTGTGTTTCTAATTCCTTTACACTTATCTCATCCAAATAGTGCTCTGCACGATGTGTTTGATGTCCCCCAGGCCTTCTGAGCCTGCTTTATAAGTTAACTAAGCCCCTTCCTGCTCAGAAATAGGAAGTCACGTTTCTGCCAAGGATAAACCCTGCCTGGGGTCAAGTTCAGTTTACAGCATGGTGCCCGTGGGGCTGGTTGGACCCTCTGAAGTAGAGCTCAGGGCTCCTGCCAGGTCTCAAGCTCAAACACATCCATCCGGGGCTGAGCTGAAAAGAATTTAGCTGCCTGCCACAATGCCAGTGGGACCCCTGGCCATCCAGTGATCTGCCCTGAATTCTACTACCTCAGAAGGAAGATAGCTGCCCTGCTGGGCAAGAAGGTGCTGAGCTGATCAGTCACTACCAGGCCTGCTGGAGAAACAGACCCGTGGTGCAGTGATGCTGGAGAGTGCTGGTCTGGGAGTCAGCAGACACCCAGCTGTGCAGCTTTGGGGAAACTTTGCTCCCCCCAGGCCTTATTATTACTCTTACAGGTATTATTATCTGTCAAATGAGGGATTCTTCCTGTTCTTGTGTTCCAGGATCCTCTAACTGATGAGCTGCTAGCCCAATAGGAGTTCAGGGGTAAAAGGAAGGCAGCCACACTGGGTCTTCTGCCTTCTCGGCCACAACCTTGGGGGCAGAGGAGCGAGGTCAGCCTCTCTAAGTTGTAGTGGCCTGACTGCCCCCATCTGGCTGCCTTCCTGCTTCCCAGGCTTCCTACAGCTGCCCTCTGCTCCCTATCCTCTGATTTGGCAGAAAAACCTCTCATTGGCTCCAAGATGCATTGGGGCATGGGACACGTGGCACACACAAAGAGCCCTTTGGCGAGAGTGACCAACATGAGTAACTGTCGCCAAACAGACTCTTTGGCTGGAGTAAGAAGCTTGTGCTGGTCCATTGGGGTGAGGCACGCCTCCCTGGGAGCTTCCCTGTGTAGAGAGAATATGGCAGAATATGATCTCTCCAAGAGACAAGAATCACTTTTGAATCACGTTGATCTAGGGCATGTTCTGGCTGGATGACCTTGAGCAAGTCCCTTTACCTTTTTAGGGGGCTCAGTTTCCTCATCTGTGAAGTGGAGATAACTGCCTCTCATAGAACTGGTGTGAGGACCAGGGATAAAGTGAGTGTGCAAAATGCCTGCCACACTGCAGGCTTTGGACAAATGGCAGCTCTCATTACGATTGTTACCATGTGAATCCTAGAGCCCCTGTCCCTGAATTACCTTTCTGTGTCCACTCCTGTCCTTCAGCCCAGCTCATTCCATTTGGCTGTGACTTTAGTAGCATCTCCTATAACCCAAGCTTGATTAATGCTGTCAGAAGAGAGAGGCCTGGATTCACATCCTGGATCTCCCACATGCTCTGTGACCTTGGACAACCACTGTCCTCTCTCTGGATCTCAGTTTAACCATCAGGCACATGGGGGTGGGAAACCACCTCCCTCAGTACCGACATCCCTCCTCTACCCCAGTGCTTTGGTCAAAACACTTACCAAGAACTCTGGAGGTCTGTTCACAGACACCCAGGGGTTTCAAAATAGCAGCATTCTCTTTCTGAAAGTATCTTCCCAGCCCTAGGATGCATCCACGGGAGGGAAGGACCATTAGCGTTCACATCTCTGACTCCCAAATCCAGCTTCACAAAAGCTAAACCTGTCTGCCTGCCCCTCCCTCTGAGGTCCCCACAGTAGGAGAAGCCAAACCCAGACCCTGGAGGCTTCCACTGATCCAGGAGGAGGCAAGTTCAAACCCACTGTCTGCATGAGGTCACAGGTGTCCTGACAACCTGGGTTCACCTCCTGGGTTGGTGTTGGGGCTAATTAAGGGGTTATTAACATAGGCCACATAAAAATAGTTTTATCAGTGGAATAAATACATTTTTCTTTTTTTAATATGGACACATATTTTACAAAGGAACCCCATAGCACTATGGGAAATTAAGATCCTTCTACAAAAAAGAAGATGTAACTTGGGCACAATAAAGCTATAGTGTATTCTAACGGATCCCATCTGGACTGCCTGCCCATGAGGAGTCAGGTGCCCCTGGAGGTGATGGCAGGGGCATCGGGTTGTGGCCACAGACCCTCCCGTGGTTTCTCTGGCTTCTCTGCATGAGGCAGTTGAGGTCAGGAGGGCCTAAGAGTGTGTAACAGGAAGGGGGCTGCAATGCTGGCAGAGATGACAACGGTGGGGAGGAGGCCCAGGGTCAGCTGCAATCTGGCAGGTGCTGAGCTGCTGGTGGAGCCTGGCTCTTCCTGCTGCTGGAGCTGGTCGGAGAGCTGGAAGGAGGGCCTGGTGGTCCCAGAGCTGTGTGTGGGCTGGAGGGGCAGCAGGGGTGGCGAGGCGGTGGTGCTGGGAGGAGAAAACACATAAACCCTGAGTAACTGTTCAGTAGCTCCATCCTGGGCTGTGCCCTTGGGGTTTAGGTCTAACCTTATAGGATCTTTTTTCTCCCTCATAGAATGCAGAAGAAAACAAGGTGTTCAGACAGGGAAAGTGAGTGGCCCAGAGCCACACAGCAGGCCACTGAGCTCCTGATGCTAGGAGCTCCCTCCTATGCCAGGCTTTGGGGGGGTAGGCTGGGCACTGGGGGCCACAGGGCTCAGTTCCACTCAAGGGAACTGGGCCCCAGGAAGAAAGAATTAAAGTGTTATAGAGGGAGCTATCTGGGGTCACAGTGGGCCGTCAGCCTTCACACTTGTGCACATAGTTGCCATGACCCTCCTATTTCCCTCCGCTCCCCTATCTGAGATAAACAGAAGACAAAACACACAACCCCTCGCCATCTTGTGATGCCAGCTACAATTTATTGAGAGTATCTCTGGTTCTCTAAACAAACTTTTATAGTGGCTCACATTACCCGTTTCACCGGATGAGAAAACTGAGGCTCAGAGAGACTTCATGGTGACTAGGTGACAAAGGAAGAGGAGACAGCACCTCCATAGGGCAGGAGCCCTGGGGTCAGCATAGTCACAGGGGGTTTTAGTGAAAGGCAGTCCTTCATGAACTTATAAAAACCGAATTGAGTGTTGGAGGTCATGGTTAAGGATATTGGCTCAGGAAAGCATATGTGAAAGAGAGGAAGGAAGGAGTGACATAGGAACAGAGTGAGACAGAAAGAAAAGGAGATCAGTACAGAAGGAATTGGCAGGCTGAGGCCAGCACTTGGTACCACTGGGAAGTGCAGGGTAGGACAGGGTGCAGAACTGTATCACCAGCTCAAGCCCTAGAAAGAGAGATAGGAAGTTATGAACAAAGAGAGGGACAAGGTATGGAGAAGGGAAGGGACAAGACAGATACTTCACAAAGGCCACAGGGGAAGAAGGCTCTGGGATGGAGGAAAGGGCTGGGACCTAGAAGCGATGGGCACACTCTCTCTCTGGAGCCCTGGACAGAGGGAGGCAGATGGATGTGTGGGCAGAAGATCCAACAAGCCCCACAACACCAGAGGGGCAGGATGGGAGGGGAAACCCAGGGGCAGAGGGCACACAGTGGAGCCGAAATCCAGTGTGGGGCCTGGAAGGCCTCCCTGAACAGGTGACTCTGCAGTCACCTGTGAAGGCAGCAGGTCTAGCTTGCACATGGCTGAGGGTGCTCCCAGAGGGACAGAGAGGTACCTACAGAGTGGGGCCCATGCCAGCTCTGTGGGAAGCACTGCAGGAAGTAACCTCTGCAGGAAGCACTTAGCCTTCAGTAACCTCTATTCTTCTTGACAATCACATGAGGCAGGTACAACTATTATCCTATTTTACTTGTGAAGAGACTGAGGCACAAAGGGGTTAAGTAACTTGCTCCAGGACACAGGGAAGAGAGCACACAGTAGGTGCTGGGTGAGTAGGAAGCTTGCCCCTCTCTGGTGTCTGCATTGTGTGTAGCCTCCACCATATGAGACACTGCTCTGCTTTCTAGGGCTTACCCTCCCTCCCAGATAGGCTGCTCAGTCCCTGGAGCTTCTGGGAGTCCTCCAACCCTGCCTGGCCTGAGTTTGCATGTGCTGGTTACCAGGTCCCGACAATTAGCCAAAACCACTTGGATGAGACCTGTCATCATCACTGCCACAGCCCAGCCCCTCCCTCATACAGCTGGATGCCTCTTACATGAGCTGGTTCAGCCTCAGCCTGGGGGTGGGTGGGTAAGGGAGACTGGGGTCACCAAGAACAGCCTTGTCTCCGCATGGGCTGGGACATCTGCTTTGGGAGTGGGGTCCAGACACTTGGTCAAAGCAAAGTCCTCACTCCCTGCCTGGTCCCTCCATCTCTACTCTGCTACTGGTCATGCTCCAACCACAGGATCCTGCTGAGTCCTTGCATAAGGTAGAGGCTGAGCTCCTCTGCTTTTAGAAATTCCCAGACGACCTATCAGGAGAGGAGGGAGCAAACTCTTGTCACACACAGAGGACAGAGGGAACATGTTCTGGATAGAGTGTGTGTTTGGAATAGGTGGAGCAGGGAAGGACCAGGTGGCTTTGAATGCCCCTTACAACCAACAAAATCTGGCCTGTTATGCCTCCCATCCCATGCTTCCAGCCACGTGCAGCTCTGGAGAGCTATCATGGTCTGGTGTCAGCTGACCTCACCTTTTCTGGCTCTCCCAGCACACACCAACCCTCTCTAGTCGCATCTAATATCCTGTGGCCAGTTTCCTACTCCCCTTTGAATGTGGGCTCAATGTCCCCTCACCTACAGGCCTCTGTAATACATCCCCCAGTGACACCTGGAAGAGTTCAAGCTCCCCCCAAAACTTGTACTTTCTCACATTATGTCACAGGCACCTCTTAGGGCGCACGAGGTCTGAATGATGCCAGGCACATGGTGCTCTGTGGCCTTGGCTACTTGTATCATCATTATTAACATGTTTGCATGTGTCTCCCCCACTAACAACATCCTCCATTTATGGAGCATTTCTCACATGCTGACAGGCACTGTGCTTGATGCTAGGCATGTGCCATCTATTATTCTTCCCATTTCCGAAACGAGAAACTGAGCCTGAAGGAAGTTAGGACCCAGAGATGTTCTGGGCAGTCTGTCCCCCAGCTTGACAGGGCCTGTGGATGAGCAAGTGTATGATGCGGGGCCCAGGGGTGAAGGGTGCTGCTTCCTGCTGAGACCTCAAAAACCCACACCCAGCAGCGTCACTGCCTTAGCCCCTTCCCTCTCTTTCTTTTCTAATAAAAAAGACCCCCATCCCTGCACACAACGCAGGAGTCCGCGAAAGTTCCTCCCAGCTGCTGTTCCATCCTTGCAGCCTGAGCAGCAGGAAGGCTAGGAGGGCTGGCTGCAGAAGAGCCTGGGGTGCCACTTGGAGTACCCAGAGTCGGGGTCCAGAATGGCCGCAGCCAGCCCCTCAAGACATCAGGAAGAAGAGCAAGTAGGACTTAAAGAAACTATGTCTCACAAGGCACCAAAGGCTTTTACACTTTGAAAACCAAAGATGCAACCCCCACCACCCCCCCTTGGAGCCTGAGTGGGGTTTATTGCTTGGAAGGAGTCCCAGAGAAATGGGGGAAGGCGGCCAGTGGGGGCAGAAAGCCCCTCCAAATGTCCCACCTCCCCTGCTTGCAAAGCTTAGTCCTCCAGTCCAGATCCCCCCACACCTCCCCTACCCCAACCCATGCTGGGAAAACTGTCTCATGGCAAAGTGGCCTCAAAGCCAAACCAAACACTCTGAGTGTTCCCAGGCTCCACAGACGGCTGGCACCAAGGGGCCCAGTCTGCTCTGAGCTGACAGGGCCTCTTGAGTGGGGAAGGACCCCTCTGCCTGAGAGGAAAGCAGGGCCCCATTCTAGCCTGCTCTCTGTTCCTGCTCACTGTATGACTTTGGGCAAGTCCTGTCCTCTTGGCCTCAGTTTCCCCACGTGTACAAAGAAGGAGCAGGGATGACCCAAGGACTTTAAAATGTTTTCCAGGAGTGGAAGCCAGAAGTGAGATCTTAGGCAGAAGCCCAAAGTATAAAGCACAGGAAAGCAGGGCTGGTGCTGGAGACAGTGTCACGTGTCTGTCCTCTGAGGCCCCTCTGTAGGGCTTCCTGGAGCAGGGGGCCAGTCTTGGCACGACAGGGTCTCCAAGAGCCATATGGGGTGGGTTCTGGGAGTCTTGGAGCAATGGCTTTCCTGACAACATAAGGGGCTGCTGGGTTGTGCCCTGGGTGGCCTCTGCATGGGCTCTGAGGGGACAAAAGGGGGATGGAGCCTGGGACAGCAGGGCTGGGGTGATGGGTGGCCCTGCTGCCTGGGGGTGTATTTCTTCATGTGAGACCTCACCGCAGTTCCAGCCTGGGCCTCTGCCTCTCTGGGACAAGCACACCAGATGCAGGCAGAGATCTAAAGTGACAATAAAACTTCTGGAAGAAAACACAGGCAGTAAACTCTCTGACATTTCTCTTAGTAATATTTTTTTCTGATATATCTCCTAGGACAAAGGAAACAAAAGAATAAACAAATGGGACTACATCAAACTAAAAAGTTTTTCATACCAAATGAAAACATTAACAAAATGAAAAAGCAACCCACTGAATGGGAGAATTTCTTCACCAATGATACATTTGGTAGGTGATAAATATCCAAAATTTACAAGGAACTCATACAACTTGATACCAAGCAAACAAACAAACAAACAAACAAACAAGTAATCCAATTAAAAAATTGGGCAGAGGACCTGAATAGATACTTCTCCAAATAGAAGTATGAAAACCTGCTCAAAGTCACTAATTTGCACCAACAAAATGCAGATTAAAACTACAAGGAGATATCACCTCACACCTGTCGGAATGGCTATCATCAATAAATCCACAAACAACAAGTGCTGGTAAGGATGTGGAGAAAAGGGAACCCTCGTGTTCTGTTGGTGGAAATGCAGACTGGTGCAGCCACTGTGGAAAACAGCATGGAGGTTCCTCAGTAAATTAAAAATAGAACTACCTTATGACCCAGCAATTCCAATTCTAGGTATATGTCTGAAGGAATCCAAAACACCAATTCTAAAAGATACGTGCACCCCTATATTTCATTGCAGCATTATTTACAACAGCCAAGTGTTGGAAGCAGCCCAAATGGATAGAGAAGAGGTGGTACATATATACAGTGGAATATTACTTGGCCATAACAAGAATAAAATCTTACCATTTACAACAACATGGATGGAGCTAGAGGGTATTATGCTAAGTGAAATATGTCAGACAGAGAAAGACATATACCATATGATTTCACTTATGTGCGGAAACTAAAGAACAGAGTAAACAAACATAAACAGACTCGTAGACACAGAACAAACTGAGGGCTGCGGATGGGAGGTGGGTGGGTAGGCTGGATAAAAAAGGTGAAGGGATTGAGAAGTACAAATTGGTGGTCACAATATAGTCACAGGCATGTGAAGTACAGAACGGGGAACAGCGTCAACGCAGTCGTTAGAGCTATGTATAGTGCCGGGTAAGTGCTAGAATTATCAAGGGATCACTTTGTAAGTTGTCTAATTGTCTAACCGCTATGCTGTATACCTGAAACGAACATAAAATAATATTGAGTGTCAAATGTAATTGAAAAATTAAAAAAAAAATAGGTGGGTTTGCCTGTAGCTCAGTGTCCTGGCATCAAAGATCCACGGCAGCCTCCAGGCCTGTGGCCATGTGGTTTTCCTCTGTTGGGAGTTCCTTACCCTCCCCTCAGCCTCCAGCATAACTTCTGACCCCCCAGGCCCTGACCTCCAGCCCACACTGACTAAATAAATGCCTTGGCAAGCACAGGCAGATGGACTGTGGCTTCTGGCTCTTTTAGCTGCAACCTCATGGGGCATTGTCCCTGCTCAGCTATGACCTGAGACTCTTCCTACTCTGGTCCCCACCAGCACTTAACATAGACCTGGGCATCCAGGAGGTGGCTGATGTGCTCCCGTTCAGTGGAGTGGGGGGTGTATTTTGTAGTGCCTGCCTAGTGGGCCATTTAAGGCTGTGAGCCTAAACTGCGCTGAAGGCCCATGAGCTGCTTCTGCTGTGTGTGTGTGGTAGGGAGGGGCATCTCAGACCATCTGAGAGTCAAAGGCTCAGTCTGCCCACCAACGCTGGGGACAACTATGACTGAGTGTCAGTGGTCTTATGCCAGCTTACCACAGTACAAGCACCATCTCATCTACCTTCTACGCCTCAAAGCAAGTACAAAGGGCGGGGGTTTGAATCCTGTTCTGCCTGAATTCATTGGTGCTTTTATTCACTGAGGGATCTTGCTTCCATTTCTCATGGTGGGATCTTCTACCTCTAATCAGATGGGGTCCTGACCACCTGCAGAGATGCTGCCCACCCTGGACCAGGGAGAGGACCTCATTGTGCTAGGAGAAACCGAAGCTGGAGAACTTCAGGGCATGAAGGGCTGGCTGGCAGGAGAGGTACAGAGCCCGCCCCAGAGCCTATGGGCTGGAACTCTGAGGGACTCTGGTCTTCCATTCAAACTTCAGGGGAAACTGAGGCCCAGAAAGCAATGACCCCTTGCACATGTGTGTCCCCCTGCACCTGCATAGTGGCCCCCACAAGGCCACTGCCTCCATCACATACTAATGTCCCTCTCTGTGCCTTGCTTCAGGCCATGCCCAGCTCCTCCTTGCACCTGCCCCATCGTGACTGTCCTTCCAATCCTGGTGGCCCAGCACTCTGCTCCCTTGTTTGTCCACCCCTCCCCCCAAACACACACACCTTGAGGACTTGGAGAACAACGCAGCTGGCATGACCTTCAAAACTAGTCAAGGCCCCAACTGCACATAAGGAGAAACTGAGGATTGCCACAGGTCTGACCTCACAGGGGTGGTGCCCTGCACAAGGCAGGCCAGCATGGGAGTGGTCCCTGCCCTCCTGCCCCCTCCTGGCTCTCAGACATATAGCCCTCTGTGCCATTGTGCAGCCATCTACGGACACAGGCTCAGGCCTTTCCATGGGTCCCCATAAATCATCCTGCCACGGGCTGCTGCTTCTCTAAACTTCCTCCCATGTGTTTACATCTGGGGTAATGAGGGGCGAGGGGAGGCCAGCCTGCTCCAGGTGGTATCCTGCCCAGGCGCTTGCAGCCCCCACCGCACTCTCTCCTTCCTTCTCTCCCACAGTGGCCCGCAGAAGTCCAAGCCTGATCTGCTCCCCCGGGGCTCCCAACCTAGGAACACAGGTGAGGAATTGCAGTCTGTGAGGCTGTGCCAGGTCAGGACCCCTGTGGGCGGCTGCAGGAGGGCAAGGAGGGGAGAGCAGGGAGAGCCATGGCAGGAAGGGAGAGCTGAGCTGGGTGAGGATGGGGAGACGCTTGCCAGGCGAGGGTGGCAGGGGCGTTTGCCTGGAGGTTGAACAACTATGACCCTTAGCATGAGACAGACCTGCATGTGGGTTCTGACTCCCACATCTCTGCAGGTGGTCAGGACCCCATCTGACTTGCTGTGTGGTCTTAGGCAAGTTACCTGGCCTTGCTGAGCCTCAGTTTCCTTGTTTGTCAAACAAGGACTCCTGATAAGGCATGTGGTGGATGTAAGTGCTTGGCACAGAAAAAGCTCAACAAATGTCCACTGGCACCCACTCCAGCAGAGAGGGAGGCAAGTACAAAGGTAGAGAGGGGGGCTGGGCATGACCTTATGAGAGGGAGCCCAAAGCCTGGCAAGCACAGGGGCCCTTAGTATCCCCTAGGAGGAAAGTCAGTGGGCAAGGCAGGAAAGAAGGTGACAGGCACTATATCTGGGCAGAGCTGCAGGAAGTTAACCTGGTGGTGGTGGGAGCTCCAAAGATCTGAAGCTGACTGATGAGCAGTGATGTACTAGGGCCAGGAGACCTGTTAGGACCCTGCTGTAAGATTTCAATTGGCTGAAAGATGAGCTGGGAAGAGAACAGAGAGAAGGGGATGGAGGGGAGGGGGTGGAAGGGAGGGTATAGAGGGGAAGGGGTGGAAGGGAGGGGTGGTTCCAGTGGGATTTAGGGGAAGAAAGTGAGAAAACCCTGAACGGAATGAAAGCTTCAAGGAAAAGGGTTTGGTTAGCTGGGCAACAAATGGGCCCCCAGGTCTCTCTGGAGAGTTCTCCCCTGCCTCCTCTTGGACAGTTGGAAACTTGGGAACCTGAGGAAGATAGAGTGAGACCTGGGGGTGACATGAGCTGTGCCCTGCACCCAGACCCTCACGGAGCCCAGGGTCTGCTTCCCTAAGAAGCTAAGAGTCAGCGGGGACACTTTCAACAAATAGGCCTCCTGTTGGTGGAAACTTCCTTCTCCAACCCAACCAGATGGGAGGTTATCCAATCATAATTTACCTCAGTCCCCTGCTGGGACTGAGAGGGACTCCCTCTTGCCAAAGAAAAGCTGTTTTCTTCTTCTAAAACCAGACTCTGTGTTTCAGAGCTATGTGTTGTGAAAAGGAAACAGTTTGGGAGTCATTTGCCCGAATTTACCTTTCAGACATGGTTAGGTGCTAGGGGTCTGTTGCTGGAGCTGACAGCCCAGCCTCCTGTCACCCTGTGGGCTGGACCTGCCGCTGGCCAGGTATCCTGGTCACTGGGGAGGTTGATCAAGACTGTGTGACCCGCTTGACTGAAGCACTTTATGGGCTGCCACCACCTCCCTGGCAGCCTGGGCCCTCCCCCGGGCTGAAGGAAGTGGCTCAGTGACTCTGCCCTCACTCCAGGTTTGAAGGGGGTGGCTCATGCTGGGCACATGAATGTGTTGCAGCCAACACTGCTACAGTAGTGCCTCTGGCAAGGGCTCGGCAGAAGTACGTTACCCAGGAACCCAAGTCAGGCTCTGTAACCCAACCCACAGCCAAAGGAGCAATGGACTCACCTCTTATTTACTGGAAGTCTCTTTAAGATTGTGTACACCCTGCACTTTAAGAGAGTGGACTGGACTATGTCAACCCTTGGTCAATGACTCAGAGACCTGGCTGCAGAAGGATCATGCCTCAACAGAGCAGGCAGCAGCTCCTGATTTCTGTATGACCCCAAACAAGCTCCCCATCCCGGGGCCTTGGTTCAACATCTGTAAATGCAGAGCTGGGTCTGCATTTTCTAAAGCTGCTCAGAAGAACCTCCAGTGCGCATTCAACACAAGGTTCCCCAGGCCCCTGCGGGTGCTGGTTCGGGAGGCCTGCAGTGGGGCCTGGGAACTTGTTTAACAAGTGCCCAGAATGATTCTTTCTGAGGATGCTGAGGAAACCCTGGGTGGTGATCTATAGGGTCCAGATGGAGGCTCTGCATCTCCAAGGGCCCACTGCTGGGCATGACATCCAGACCTGGGCTCCCATAGTGAGAAGGTCTCTGCCTTTCCCCGATGGTCACTCCCTGAGACATCCCGGTGCTCTGGTGATGCTATTCACTAAATATGAAGATTCTTGCCCAAAAGTGGAACCTAAGGAGACTGCTCTGTATTGAGCCTTCAAGCAGAGGTTGGAAGACAGCATCCTGGTTACAGCAGGAGCTTTAGTGACAGACAGGCCAAAGGGGTGGTGCAGGGTGGCAAGAGGCGTGTGCAGGCAGAAGACAGGGAGGTACCAATACAGTAGGGCAGTTTCTGCACCTGCCCATTGTCAATAAGGTTTCTCATGGATTCCCCATCCCTTGCTGAGACCAAGCCCACAGCATTAGGGCACCAGTTATTGTCTGTTACCTCTCTCTTGCACAGGGGCATCCCCTCTGCAGCCTCCCTGCCAGGGTGTCAGCCACTCAGACCTTCAGACACAAGGACCTCCCAGACTTTTTTGATATAACCAGCCTGTTGTTTTTTCCCCCCTGGCTCAAATGGAGCCTGCTTTGCACATCAGGTGCATCCCAGGAACTTAGGGGCAAAGCAGACTTGTGGCTACTGCACCTGCAGGAAGCTTCTATTCTCTCATGTAAAAAAGGAGGGAATACTTGCTCTCATTCTGAGAATAAAAATGGAAAAGATGCCAGTGTGTTCTGTGAACCCTGAAAGATGAACAGGAGGACAAGCCAGTGCTGAGGTTCCATGGGGCACTGGCCTGCCACGCTTCCTCAGAGCAGGGCTTGCAGATGACAGAGTGTGCCCAGCCCAGGAGGGCCTGAGGGAGGATGCCTGGGAGAGGTGTCCCGCTCCCAGCAAACCCGCCCCTCCCCAGCTCACCTGTCCTCGATGCGGACCCAGAGGTCATTGAACTGCCGTGGCCGCTGGTGTTTATTCTGCCTCTTATGCCACTTCTTCTGCCGCCCAAACTCCTCCAGCTGGCTGAGGCTGTCAGGGAGCAGGAGGTGTGGGGACAGCGCCGGGTCCTCCTCCTCAGGTGGGGCAGAGGGGGTCACGGAGGGCGCTGTGGGCACAACAGCAGCTGGGGTCACTGGGGCTGGGCTCACTGAGGTCCCCTCAGATGGAGGTGCAGGGCTCCTGGCGGCAGAGCTGGAAAGGGCAACATGTTGCAGCATGTCATTCACATATGACAGGGGATACAATTCAGTGGGAAAGTTGTCATGGCAAGAGAAGGTGCCAGAGTGTCCCTGCTGGGCCTGGCAAGGCTGACCCATGAAAACCATAGTCTGGTGCTGACAGATGGAGCTCTGACTCCTTCTTTCACTGATTGACTCAATAAATATTGGGCATCTACCTTGCACCAGGCATGTTACTAGGAATTGGGCAGAAGCAGTAACCCAAACAAAGTCTTGCCCTCCTAGAGCTCATAATGTGGAGCAGAAAATGGAGAGTGAGACATCCAGTATGTCAGGTGGTGATGACCACTGTGGGGACAAAGCAGAGATGGCAGAGAGAGTGGGTGGTGTGGTGCTGGGCAGGGAGCATGATCTGGTCACTGAGGTGCTGCTGCGGGTGACATTGGAGCTCAGACTAATCTGAGGTAACAGAGTGGGCCATGAGCGGGGCTCTGGCTCTGGGTCTCATTCATTCAATAAGCTCTGGCTGAGGGACTTTGGGTGAGTTACCTAACTTTTCTGTGCCTCAGTCTCCTGCTCTGGAAAATGGGGATCTACAGCCTGTGTCCCAGAAGGGAATCATCCAGATTATGTAGGTGGACACAGGAAAAGCACTTAGAACAGTGCCTGGCAAATAGCAAGCCACTGAAACATTTTACTAATTAATATTATTAATTAAATATTATCATTGTTGCTTACGCTATTCAGCCAACCATCCATTCATGCTTTTAATATGCATTTACTGAGCACCTTTCTGGGGAGGGAGGATGGTGTTAGGCAGATTAGAGCCCCAGCTGGAAGTCAGTAGACATGGGTGCACATCCCGGCTCTGCCCCTCACAGGCTGTGTGACTAAGGGCAGGTGACACATTGTCTCAAGCAGCAGGCAGCTGTAAAACAGGAGTAGCAGTGCTACTTACTTCATGATGGATGAGATGCCTGGCACATAACAAGCCTGTCTGTGATGCTGGCCAGCATGCAAATGGGCCTGGCTGTAGCAGGCACTGAAGTGTCCATCAGGTGTGTGTGTGTGTTATTCACATTCCATACAGAGGTGCACACAGATACCCCTTAGCCTGGAAACATCCTCTGCTCCTCTCCCTTTTATTCTCTCCTCTCTGAGGCCCAAATGGAATTCCTTTTGGGGCCATCTATCCCTGGGAGAAGGCTGGCCATGGTTTCAGGGATTGCAAAGGTAAGGTGGCACCCAAGGCAGCAAGCAGCCTGTCCCCCCACCTGACTCCGGTGTGCATGATGGGTGAGGGGCCTCTCTCTCCTTGAAGGAGAGAAGGCCATCAGCTTAGCCTGTCCACCCCCAGCCTCCACAGCAACTCTAGATTCCCAGGGTCCAGGAGATGCCGCAGATGCTGGGGAGATAATTCAAAACAGGCAGACAGAAAGATGGATCCAGGAAGCACCTGTGGCCAATGATATCTTTTATTGTCGGGGCCTCCTCGGCATCCCTGCTTCTTTACCCACCCACAGGATTTCGGCCTGCACTCGGAGACTCAGGCTGAGAGCCCTTGGAGCAGAATCTGGATGGGGGAGAGGAATGAGGGGACCCTCCTCAAATGCCTGGGTTCTAGATGAACAGGAGCCGAGGCAGCCTCTCTAGTCTGCCTCCTCTCCCACCTCCACCCCTACTCTGACCAGGACAGACACAATGAGCTTCATAAGGTGAAGGTCTTTGCCCTGTGTGGGCAGCTTGAGGAATGCTTTGTCCCCAAGTACACTTTGTCCTTTACTCCTCGAACACACGCCTGTCCAGGCCTAGTACCATCTGAATCGTATTGCACTAAATGTTCAGGAAGAGCGGTCTTGTCAGATTGGTTCAGAAGATGAGAAGAGAAAGGAGTCCAGCGTGAGAAAGTTTGTAAGTTCCTCTGGAAGAGCCCTGGAGACAGGGGGAACAATGACCCCGTGCAAGGAGACCAGGGGCTCAGTGCCCTGGATAGCCCAGGCCTCGTCTCTGCAGAATGCAGAGCAGGCCTCAGCCATTTCTGAGCACTCCCACCCTGGGGACCACCCTGACCCCTAGAGGGGCACAGAGTTATGAGCTTAGGGAGGCCCTGGACGGCCATGTACACCAGCTATGTATCCTTCTGCAGATAACTTCACCTCTCTAGGCCTCAGGTTTCTCAATTTTAAGGTGAGGATACTCACAGTTCCTACTGCAAATGATTGTCATGAGGATTCAATGAGTTAAAAGCACTTAGAACCGGGCACGCAGTGATATATTAACAAATATTAACTATGATTATTCAAACTTCTTTCTGACTCTGGGTCTTGTAACATCAGGGACAAGGGCCCAAACTGCAGTATGGTTGCTCTTGTGGGCTGGTGAGGACAGTTCTTCCATAAGGGTTGGATGGAGCAAGGGCTGTATGGGACCCCTGAGTCTAAGGACCCTGCAGCTGCCCAGCAGACACCTCTGCAGCCTGGTGCTAGCACTGTGGAACACACATGGACCCAACTGGCCCTTGCCTTTGGGCAGCTCCTGGGGTGGGGGAACACCCCAGGAAGAGAGGATGGCCCTTTGAGCATGGTTGGGTGCTCTAGCAGGAGAGTGGAGGCAGGTGGACACAGCCAAGCAGCAGCAATGGGGAAAGTATGGTCAGAGGACAGCGAGTGGGGTGGGGACACAGGAAAGAAGCTAGACCATTGCTCAGGCTGACCATAGTCCCACCTCAGTTCAGGGCTCCAGCATCCCCTAAATTCTCTAGGCAGCCACCCAGGAGAACTACAGAGTCCTACAGGGTCCTTCCACCCCAGCTGATCACCAGTCTCTAAATCCCGAACATCTCTCAAACTTAACTCTCCTCCTATTCCCACCACACTGCCAGGCCCACCACCCTTACCTCCTGCCACAGCTGTGCTTCAGCCTCCTTCCCAGTCTCCCCACCTGCAGTCCAGCTTCTCCTCTCTTGGGTGCCAGGTCAAGGCTGGTCCCTACAAGGTCCCATCTCACCAGAGGCATCTTCACAGCTCTCACCCCAGGCCTGAGCAGGAAGGCAAGATGCAGCCCAGCCCCACGGCCTGTAGTCAGTGGTCAGGTGCGGCCTGTGGACTGGCAGCAGCAGGCCAGCCAGTCCCACCCCATGGACTCCTGCTGCTCACCTGTGGATGGTCTGCCCTGCAGGTGTGTGTTCCACCTCCAGCCCTGCCTGCCGAAGGACGTCAATGACTGTATTGTTCCCCAGGAAGTGACCTGGAACACAAGAGACAAAGTGGACTCAGTCATATGCTGGGATGACAGCAGCTGGGGACAGCCTCACTCCAGGAAGCTGACCCTGGCCACCAACTGTCCAGGTCCGGACAGTCTTCAGCACTCCATGAGTGGGTGGTACATATGTGATGCACTTCCTCTGGGGTCTACACTGAAGATATAGGTGTAGACCATATAACCCACATACCCAGATGAGATCAGGAATCACCTTTTCTTTGGCAGAATGAAGGACTGAGGTCTGAAAGCACAGGGAAGGCTCCCAGTTAGGAAGGTTAGAAAGGATCCTTGGGAGGCCAAGGGACTGTGGAGACAGCAGCTGCTGGGAGCCAGCACCCTGTTGAGCCTCTCCTGCTCCCTGAGCCTCAGCCTCCCCACCTGGTCAGCATGGGCAGAGTGGCAGTGGCCCCCGGTGCCCTCCCCACCCATGTGGCCCACTCCCACGGGCAGCTCCCTCCTGCTCACCATTCATCCCAGAACCTGGGGGAAATCCCTGCACTGTTACTGTAATTGCCTGTGACAGCTGGTGACAGGTGGGAAGCAGAGGGTCAGCATGTTGACAGCCCCAAGGGTGTCTGAGCACAGAGAGTAGATAGGCTGTGGGGGATGGAGAGGCTCCTGCACAGAGGAAGCCAGGCTGGGGGGCTGCACAGTGGCTGGAGCAGAGGGTGAAGCTTGTAGCTCTTCACCAGCCAGCCCTCCACCCTATGGCTGGTTTCACCACTCCCCTCAAGTCCCCCACCCAGCAGTCTCTCTGGCCAGCCTGGTACAGTCCCTGAAACCCACCTCTGGATCACTGCATAAGATCACTGGGCTAGGAACAGGAGGCAGGTTCTAGCTCTGGACCCCCTGTGTGACGTTGGGCAAACCCATGATGCTGAAACGCCCTGTTTCTCTCTGTGTACAAGGGAGTGAGGCTGCATGATGTCTACGAGCTTCCCTAGCTCTCAAATTCCATGGAGCAGGGTTTGTTTGACTCCAGAGGCCTTTATGAAAGTGTACTCTTCCCTCTCCTTCTCTCCCTCTCTCCCTCCTTTTCTCCACCTACCCATTTGATAGACTCAGAGTGAGCGCATACCTAGTGCTGGACAGTGGTGAACAGATAGGGGCCTGTTCCAGGCACTTGCAGTCTTGAGAATCAGGCTTTTCTTATCCAGGCACTAATACGGGAGGCATCTACTCCAACCTGGGATTAGGGGAGACTTCCTGGAGGAGACATCACTAGCTAGGTGATGAGGGTAGTGGGGTAGCACCAAAGGGAGGGTCTTTCAGGTAGGGGGAGCAGCTGGTGCACAGACTAGGAGGTAAGTGAGGTACTTCTGGGAAGCCAGCTGCAGAAGACACACAGACAACGTGGGTATGACAGGCCATTCCAGGCTCCGGCCCTACCCAGTGCTGTTGAGGGCAGAAGACCCAGATTCTTAACAAGGTTGTGAGTCTCCACTATCTAATCCTGAGCAAGGGGCTTCTCTGCCCCCAGCTTGTTTTCCTGTAGGCATGTAGGCATGCCTCCCTTTGGTCCACAGCTTGGGCAGCTATAAAACCCTAATGAATCAAGAGGAGTGAATGTCCTTTGGAAAATCCCAGTGTGCCCTCCAGACTGATGGGCTAAGCTCGCCCTTGGCTGAGGCCACAGAGTCATCCCCATTCTTGCTTGCCCCCGAGCATGACTGGGCTGGAAGGGGCCCGGGCGTGGCAGCTTCCAGTGCACAGGATGCAGGAACTCCTTGCCAGCAGCTCTTGGAATCCATTTCTGGCAGCAAAGCCAATGCCATTCCTGCCTCCATGGAGACCTGTTTAAAGACGAGGGCTTCTAGGCCCAACAGCCTGGAGGATTTCGAGAGCTGCCAGGGACAACAGCCTGCCTTGGGCTGCACAGGAGCAGCAGTGAATATTTACTGAAGGCCTTGTGGCTGCTCCAAAAGGGCATTCCTGGAGCTGGCAGAGTGGGTATATGGAGGGGCCAGGCCTTAGCTGGGTCCTGAGCATTTCCCAGCAACATTTCTGTCTGGCTGGCACCATGTCCATTCCCTCCACCTCAGTGGTTTAAGGTCCCTATTGTGCAGCTTAAGACCCTAAACAGAAGACTTTAGATACTTTGAGAAGTTGGAGACAATCAGGAAAGATGATTTCAAATTGCCATCCCTCCTTCTCTAAGCCACACTCACCTTCACCTCCTTCCCTCCAGGACAGGGAGAACAGTGTCCCTCCTGTCCCTCCCTGGCACGAGGCAGCTCCCTGCACAGCTCCAGGAGGCCTTACCATGAGGCCATACCCGGGACTGTACCATGCAAGCCGTTCACTCCTGAGCCCATGTTCCCATCACCCTATGTGGGGCTCTATTTCACAGGACCACATATCACCATCCTGTCCTGGCTCATCTTCCTCTCCCTGTTCTCTGTCTGTCATCTTGGTGGGGTCCTCTTTCTCCTGCCCAATAGATGTGGGGACTCCTGGGAATCCTGTCCATGGTCCTCTTTTCTTCTCACTCTCCTCAGTCTATGGGCAAATCATCCACCATATGGTTTCAGTTACCACACAACGTTGACCACTCTGGAACCACAGTCCTCACTCATACCTATTTGTCCAATGGCCTGTTGGACATCTGCACCTAACACCCCCCAGAGCCTGCAACATCCAGCTCAACCTCACCTCCTGCGAGGCATCTCAGCTGAGCTCTGCTCTCCAAGCCAGATGGGCCCTGTCTTGACTCTCTGTTCTCTCTCCTCATCCTCATCCATTCAGTCATCAGAATCCCCCTGATTCTATCTCCTATTCATGCTTAACTCTGGCTCAGGTCACTGTCACCTTCTGCTGAAATCATCTTCCTCCCTGTAGCTAGAGTGACCTTCCCATACCCCAGAGCTGCCTCTGTCAGAGCATGTTCCCAACAAGACGTTTGATGGGACACTGTGAGCTTCTCAAGGACAGGGGACATGCCTGATTCATCTGTGACCCAGGGCTGAGTCCAAGTCTGGCCCCCCAGTGGTGGTTTCATGATTGTTGAACGAATGAGTGACAAAACCTGCTACTCTATATCCTTTCCATGATCTCATCCAACGCCCGGGAGACCTGAGCTCATGATCCCCTCCCCTTGTAGCCCTGGCCAGCCCTTTGGTGTTGCTCATGCAAATTCCACCAATCCCAAGAGCTTGGCTCTTAGACCTGACTCTGAGTCAGGGCCCAGTGCATGTTGTCCCCAGGGTCTGGCAGACAGGGCCTAGGCTTGCCTCCAAGATCAGAAATCCTGAAACTGGTGCCACACCCATCCTGGAACCTGCAGGAAGGTGTGGAAAGTTTCCAAAGGGGCCCCCGATGTTGGGGTTTAGCTTGTGTGGCTTGCCCAGGCTCCCGGGGTCTCCTGGCCACCACTCAGTAGCTCCTTCCAGCACTGACAGCTGTGCTCTGGACAGCTTTCTGCAGGAAGGCACGTTCCATTTCATCTGCTGAGGCCACGTGGATGAGGAGAGGAGGAAAGAGAGGGAGGAGAGTGGGGGTGGGGCACACAGAGACACAGAGACAGAGTCAGGGAGACACACAGAGAGGCAGAAAGAAGAGAGAGATATCACAGGGAGACAGGGAGCCCAGGACACAAGGAAACAGAGAGGAGAAAGACAGTGGAGAGGAGGAGAGAGGGGCCCAGACACAGGCAATAAGTGACATATGGAGACACAGAGACAATGGTAAAGAGAGAAGGAAGAGGAGACACCTAGACAAAGGGAAAAAGGGACGGAAAGAGACAAGGATGGGGTAGTGAGATACAAAGAGACAGGGACAGAGAGAAAAGGAGAGAAAGGGTCAAAGAGGAGAGAGGAGAAAGATAACCCCAAAATGGAAACAAGGGGCATGTTAGAAGTAAGACTAATCCACTCAGGATATCAGGGATGGCTTCCTGGAGGAGGGGCCCATGTAGCCAGGACTCCCAGGATGGGCAGGATTTAGACAGAGATGCAAACAGCAAGATCATAGGTCTTGAGAATGGTGGGGCTGGTATGGTGGGGTCTCCCCTGACCTGCAAGCCACAGTGCCACTTAAAGGGCATTCATATACAAACAGAGAAGGTGACCCTCTCTAATCAAGCATGGCCCGACCATGTGTGAGTGCAGAGAAAAGGCTTCTTCTTCTGGGCCCAAGCTGGCCTGTGCCAGGGCACAGGGCTCAGTGAACAGAGCATAGCTGGTTATAGCCTGGCAGCCCCAATTTAGCCTCCGACATGGAAAGGTAGGGTGGGACAGAGAGAAGAATCCTATCCTGGGGTTAAGACAGAAAACCTGGTTCAATAGCCCCTTGGCTGTGTGACCTTGGGCAGCTTCCTGGACTGCTCCGTGCCTCAGTTTCCCCATATGGTCCAGAGGTCCTCCCACCTCTATGATTTCATCACCTGATGACCTGAACACAAACTCCTGCTTAGTGAGCCTCCTGGGCCATGAGGCTTTTCCAACATTCTTTCATTTCATCCTCACAACAGCCTTCGAGGTCCCTTAGGTTGTGAAGGAACTAGAGCCCAGTGAGGGGATGTGACTTGCCCAGGTCACACAGCTGGTGAAAGGTGAAGAGATGTCCTCACTCATCGCACATCCCTGCACACCCACTCTGAGGTACTGGTGGCTGTAAGGGATCCTGAGTTCATGTTTAGGGGGCAGGAAATTGTCAGAAACGTGTACCTTCCAAGGTTCACCAGATCTGAGGGAAAGTGTGTGAGTGCTCAGCAAGAACAACCCACCAATTAACAGGGTAATTTCAAGGCAGTGCTGGGGGGCCACGTGTAGGGGAGTGGGGAGGACCAGATGTTCCCACAAAAGCTCCAAAGTAACACGGGCTCCCCTCAGCCAGCACACATGTTTTCTCTCCTGTGAGTCTGCTGGGTTCCCAGGTTTTTCCTCCTGGAAGAGGGATCCCAAGCCCATATTTATGTTCTGTCTGAAATTAATGCAAGGGAAACTTTCAAATGCTAATCTAGCTGCCAGGAGCAGCAGCCGGATATCAAGCGACAGCGGTGTTTATTTTCATGAGGAAGTGTGACAGGAGGGTTGAACGGAGGGACCAGGGGAAGGATGGGCAACTGGAGGGTCTGAGGGGCCTTCTCCTCTAGCTATGCTTCCTTGCTCCTTCCCTGTGGGCCAGCCCAGGGCAGGGTGGGGGCTTGGACTGAGAGGATATCTGTTGCACTGTCTTGTGCTAGGACCTGAGACACAGATCTCCACCTCAGAGGAAATCACAGGGTGGAAAAGAGATAGGTGGCATGAACCACTCAGTGAGGGAGGGACTCCAGGGGCTACTTGTCTGAAGGGGAAGGGGAAGGACCCAAACTAGGGGATCAGTGAGGAGCCTCAGGTGAGTTAAGGAAGGGAAGAAGGCAAGGTCTTCCTGACACAGGATATTACACATGCATGGGCACAAAAGGAAGAAAGAGCCTGGCATGTGCTGGCCACCAACAGTGGTTCTGGGTTGTTGGAATAGAAAGTGAAAGGGAAGGTGGGCAATGGCAAGGGCTGGGGCAGGAGGGATGAGTATTGGTGTTCTGAATTGAGGTAGGATGAGACTAAGGGGGTAGGTTTCAGCTGGGCCCAAAGAATACTCTCCCAGACAACTGTCCAGCTCAGTGATGGAGTGACTGCCTCATCTGCGGAGGCGTGCAAGCAGAGGGTCAATGAGTGCTTGTCAGGCCTGTGCAGAGGGGATTCAGACGCCCTACTGGGAGCTGGGCCTGGCTGGGTAGAACCCAGTTGTGCCCCTTTACTGTCTGCTTCTCCCTGGTGGCTGCTAGAAGTCAGGACGTCAGAAACAAAAGGGCCCTGAGACTTCAGCTGGTCAGCTCAGCTCTGCCCCTCATGTTGTAAAGATGGACGTGAAACTGAGAAAAGCACCCCACCTACCCTATTCCCTGCCCTTAGATGGTACCAAATACTTTGATTCACTTTCTCACTTGATCTCACAACAGTCCCGCTGAGGGCCACAGAACTAGCCCAGCGTCACATGGGCAGAAAAGGCAGAGCTGGGGTTTGCCTACGCCCATGCACGCACAGAGTGTGTCCATTTAAAGGGCACTTCTTGGAGGCAGCTGCTGAGGCTGGGGTTCCCTGGGCACAGGGCAGGCTCTCTCTCAGGGCTGGAGCTGCTTCTAGGCCTCTGACACCTGGCAGTTGCCCATGTTGGGGGTTCCCTTCAGGACCTCTCCTAATTATGTACTTCCTTTTAAAAGTACGGCCCCCTCCAAGCTCACCCTCTAGGCAAACACACTATTCCTCTAAGATTCCCAGGATTTGAGCCTTTCCATTTCCTTTGGACCAGATCCTCTGTCAATCAGTGTTTGGTTTAGAGGTGAGGACATAGCCCTGGGGGTTTTGACCAGCCTGTGCCCTCAGGGCTGGAGCCAGCAATGCTTTCTTCTTTCTCCACCAGCCTTTCTGGGGATCTCCCATAGGTCAGGAGTGTGCCAGGTCCTGGGAACCTTGAGATGGGTCAGGTGTGGTGTCTCCAGACCCAGGCAATGGCTGTGCAAAGTGATTCAAGGTCAGCAATGGGGCACTGTGGGGAGAGCACCAGACAGAGCCTGTGATGGGTTCTGTGGCATACAGGGGCAGTGGCCAGCCCAGGGCTCCTTGAGGCCATGGTAAGACTCTATGACATCCAGAGGCTCCCTTTCTAGAATTACAGCATCCAGAACCCCTGTTGGTCAACTATGTTGGCAGGGATGGAGCCTACCCACTCCTGAGCCTCACTGTCACTTGAAACTGAGACCTGATTTTTGGGATTTTCTTGCAAGTGTCCTAGCTGAGTTCTCAGAGGTCACAGAGCACTTCTGTTCTTCCCTGGGATGGCCCTGCTTTCTTCTGCGTGAGTCCTGTCTCTGGAGGAATATGGACTCTGAGGGGCCAGGACCCTGAAGTAATAACAACACAAGAACTCACATTTACTACTTGATAACACTGCACCAGGCCCTGAGTGCACGGGTACCCACCTGCCCCTTAACTCTCAGGCTCATTCTGCAGAGGGGGACATCAGAGGCTGAAAGAAGCTAGACTGCCAAGGCTACTTCCTATAAATGCTGGGTTTCCAACTCATGCAGCCTGGCTCTGAAGCCCACGCTCTTAATCTAGGACATTTTCTTCTCTTGCCTTCCCCACACTGGCCAGATAGAGTGCTGGACACACAGCTGACATTCCATAAATCCTTGCTAGCTGCAGCTTGGGACAGGGGGCCTCCCCTGATCCAGAGGGCAGGGTTGGCTCCAGTTAGGGACACACTAGTAGATGCGATGTTCTTCTGGCTGGCTGGAGGCTCTGAAATAGGAACAGTGACTCTGGCCAAGGATTGCAGCCCAGAGCAGGCATGCCAGCTGCCACATGTGTACTGGTGGGGGCAGCAGGGTCCTTTGAAGCACGGGTGGAAATTCTGAAACACTTCCGGACACTGTGGCCTTGTGGGGAGTGTGGCTGGCTATGGGTGTTTGCCCAGGAGGGGAAAGCAGCTGGGTGTGTGCTGCTTGTTTGTGGGCCCTCTTGTTTCTACGGTTGAAGGGCCTCCATGGGCCATGGCCACTCTTCTGTGCCCAAGCATGAGCTCTGAGTGGCTTCCTTCTATTCCTCATGCCACCAGGTGGAGAGCAAGGTGGGGAAGGAAGTGGGTGTGAGTCTTGTCCTGAGGACTGTGGGATGATGCAGCTGGACCTGCTCTGGGAAATTTCATCTGCTCTCACTTCCTCCAGGAAGCCTTCTCTCACTCACTCTGCCTCCTTTCAGTGCCATGACTCAAACCTCTGTGAGGTATGCATGGGATTGCTGAACATTGGGGCTAGAAGGGATGTCAGCCCTCCCCCTGTCTAAGCCCCTTTCTATGCAGCTGAGGGAGGTAAATTTTGGAAAAGGCAATATGGAAGGTCACAGAATGCAGTAAGTGTCCACAGCACCGGCATGCTTCCCCTTCCCACTCTCTCATGTCCTTGACCTCACTCTCACTTTGCCCTTTCTTTTCCTTCTCATTGATTCTCTCCTAATCTTCCTGCTACCTCTTCCTAACCCTCCCTGCCTTGCTCATCACTGAACACCCTCATCCTCTAGCTTCTGACTGCATGGCTGGACCCACAACAGTACCTGGGACTCTATTTCTACTTGGCTCTGAGGATTTTTCATTTGTCAACCCAGTTTCACCTTCCAAAAGGCAGGTGTGAAATTGCTCATCCCTGGGTTTCCCACTGTGGGGGCGGCAGATGTGGGTTCTGATTCAGGTATTGCTGTGAGTAATACAGGCAGGAGGTCCTTCTACTCAAGGGCCTCAGGGTAGACAGGTTCATTTTTTCATTCATTCATTCATTCATTCATTCATTCATTCATTCATTATTCATTCAAGTGGATATTGACAGCGTCCTCAGTGCTTAGGGTGTAGACAGCCTAGATTGGGAAATGGCAAAGGTGCTTGGCATGTGCCAGGCTCTGATAGGGGAATCCTATGGGGCCCAAAGAGGAGACAGAAAGGACATTCTCAGTAGAACAGAGGGCCCGAGCAGCAGCTGGATTATTTTCTTTTAGGGAGATGGGCCATCAGGAGGAATGGCCTAGTTGGTATTGACCATCACTTCTCTCCTGTTCAGAGATTCTTTTCCTTCCCATCTGCACCTTGACTTGCCCATCTGCCAAATGGAATAATAAATACTATATTGTCTCCCTCGAAGGGGACTTCTGGAGGTCATATGTGCTGATGGGTCTGGCTATTCTTAAACAGGATGGTGCCCACTCCCAGGAAGCAATTGCTGCTGTTATTAATTAAAAAGATGTGTCCCTGGAAGTGGACCTTCTAGCCCAGGACACTATTTCAGGTGATGCCAGTGGCACCCCTTTGAGCCCTGCTGTAATTACAGATTCATGAAAAAATAAATAAAGTGGTTATTGGTTCAAGCTTAAAAAAGAAGAAAAGATGTTAAAGGTGTTTGGCATGTTGGCTTCAATCTTTCCCTTCTCTCAAGCCTGGGTCTTCACCACCAAGGGGCCTCTGTGTCCTGGCCCTATAGGCCTGTTTCTGCTTGTGGGTCTGTGGGCTGTGTGGGAGCTTGGGGTAACAGCTCCAGCACCTCTGTCTTTCGGGCTCACTCAGCCTGCCTTTTAATCCTTCAAATCCTCTCTCTGCCTGGACCTCTTCTTCTTGTGGGGGCAGGTGGCAGTAGCCCTACATGAAGGAAGTTCCAGGTCCTGAAAAGCTCTTACCTCCATGCTCCTCCCAAGGAATCTAAGAGGGATTGAAGCAAGCTATGCCAGGATGTTACAATGCTATGATGATAGATGCTGGGATATTAGAACTGCACGGTTCTAAAACAACAGGATGTTAGGATCAAAGGACTTTGCAATGTCAGAAGTTAGAATTATTTTCTGACTATAGCATGTGAAGGTTATAGCATGCATGATAACCTGTGGTAACCTCTAACTCTCAGAGTGAGAAATGAATGGGCCCTAGAGGCCTCTCCTTGAGTCTGGCTACATCTCCAATCTGCCTCTGCCAGTTCCTACATTACCTATTCTATTCCAGGCTACAGGGTAGTCAAACAAGTAAATACATCCTGAGAAAGCCCCAGTTCTCTGGAGCTAGGGACAAAATTGTCATTTCCTGCCAGTGCCTGGGACTAGGGTTCAAGGGATGCCATGTGACTGAATGGAATGAATTTGATTTGGGGTGATTTGGTTCAGAATGTCTTTATAGAATATTACCAGGTGTTGGTAATTCTGAGTAGGTTTGTGCCAGCCCTGGGGTAGTTCACACCCTGGGATGCTCACTGATCCGGAGGTACTAGGATAAAATCAGGAAAAGGCCTGGAGGACCATCCACATTCATACCCAAGCTGCTCAGGGTTGCTATAGGAAATCTTATAATCTGTGTTTTGAGATTACTGCAGGTTCCTGGGCCTGCATTGCCAGTCAGCATTGTCTGTGTTCTCAGCAGACAGAGCAGCTATATGGCAGGCACGTGCCCTAATCCTGATCCACAGCAGACATCACTAATCAATCAGGACCTCTTCTCTTCTGAGCTCTGATGTGATACTATCATCCTTTATACCATCGCACTCCAGGCGGCCACTAACAATCAATTACAGTTGGCCCATGATATGAAATCTATTTAACTTCCTGTCCATGTTAGTACTTGTGGCCAATCTCTCTTGAATTTATGTCAAATATTCTCTTCAAACCAAGAAACCTCCTATCTTCCTCCTCTTTCTCTGCAGATGACTCCACATTTTACTTAATAGAGTGGAGCTCTTATTAGAAGAAAACTCTTTTGCCTTCCCACCACCAAATTACCTGCCTGCTGGCCTCCTCCCTCCTTCCCTTTGATTATAGGTGAGAACGTGCCCTCCCTCACCCAAGGCCAAATCCTCTATCTGAACTCTGATTCCACCCCTTCCTGTTTTCTAAGAATCCTGAGCTAGTAATTTTCTCCTACTTTCTCCGGTATCATCCTCCCTCTACTTGAGTCTTTCCACTATGTGTTAAGCATGCTCAGTTCTCTCCTATCTTTAGAAAAAGTGGGTGAAATAATAGTTACTAACTCTTTGTTTTGCCAAGTAAGGGCTTTAAAAGCCCCATTTGTTTTATATCACCATTATGTTTTTAAAAGGATATTTAACTTCAAACACAGTAGAAAAAAGATAATTTCAAACTAAAAGATAAGCAAGCAAATTGCATAAAATTAGCTAATAAAATAGTCTCCACCTTGTACTTATTTTTCTCAGTTCTTTGTAGGCCAGAGGAAATCCAAAAACCTGCATAAGATCTCTGGAGGCTCTCCAGGGTCAGCTTGTCCATCTTCGTGATCCTGGCAGTCGGGAATCAGACCACCCCTCTCCCTGGGTTGGCTCACTCCTCTGTGGCAGTGGCTTGGTTCTTTCCAGAACATTGGTTTGCACACTGGCCACAGCTACCTCCTGGAGAGGAAGAGCTTCCATCCAGGCCCCCAGATGTCACCCAAGCCTGTGCAGAATTT
>PVKU01001861.1:94963-264816 GCA_004027475.1 Anoura caudifer | reverse complement strand
AAGGGAAAGGGAAAGGGAAGGGAAGGGAAGGAAAGGAAAGGAAAAGAAAGGAAAGGAAAGGAAAGGAAAGGAAAGGAAAGGAAAGGAAAGGAAAGGAAAGGAAAGGAAAGGAAAGGAAAGGAGAGGAAAGGAAAGTCTTCTCATTAAGCCAGAATCAGACCCTTCTGCTTGATTGTCGCATCTGTCTCCTGGGGGTGTAGGGATAGATTTGCTCTGTCTCCCACACTACAGTCCTTCAAATGCCTGAGGCTCATCTTCTCTAGATGAAACCTCCTTAATCACTTCATCTATTCTGTATTTGATGGGATCACTAAGCCCTACCCTACCTCCCAACCCTGGTCACTCTCCCCTTGGACATTTGGTTTGTCAATATCCCTTCTGAAGGTGCAGCAGCTGCCACCGAACACCAGCCCTCCCCAGGGACATCCTATCAGTGGAGTGTAGCAGGGTTAGTACTGGGCTGCCATTCAGCCAGTGGGTACCCATTTGGGCCTATGGGTTGACAAAATATTGAACTTTTAACAGCTGCTATTCTGTTCCTGGTCCCCACCCTGAAGGCCCCCTATGCATGATCACCCCCATAATTCTGCAATTAGAAGTAAATTCCTGCAAGCAGGTAAATGGCCATTCCAGTGCTATCACCTGAGCTTTTGCTGGTTGGTCAGGGCATGGCACACCAATTCCTAAATATTTTTAATATCACCCCTGAGCCATTACTCCCTTATTTTTGGCTGCTTTGTATTTATTTGCACTTTGGCAATAACAAGACACTGCTAACTTTTATTAAGCTTGCAGTTACTCAAAACTCTTGAGTCATTTTCAGGTGAGTAACAACTCATATTTGCTTCTCACTTATTGGTGTTAACATGTCTTCGCTGCAGCAGCCACTGAGAAGCCAGGCCTCAGCTGAGCCGTGCTGGTGGGTTCAGGCCCAAATGAGTCCAGAGTGGAAGATAACTTCTCTCCTTATTTAATTTCATAGTGTTTCAGCCCATCCTTTCGGATTTCTGAGATTGCCTTAGAATACTGGTTCTCTTTTCTAGTGTATTAACTATCTGTTGTAAAGATTTGAGAAGCATATTCTTCACCTTCACCCACTGACCCAGCTGACCTGGGCTCTGCCATCAAGGTCAATTCCTCTCATCTCACCCTCCAGGTCCAGCTGGCCACCACCTCACACCTACTCACTGTTGACTCAACAGCTCAACCTTCTCTATGGCATCCACCCGGTCAGCCAAACAGATTTTTGCCTCTTTCTCTGAAATTCAGAGAGACTCTGCCTGAGGCATTCTCTGGCACATCAGTGCAATCGTCCCATCATCATCACATTCCTAAAGATCGAGCCTGGGTCCTGGACATCCATGTTCTCCTTTCCGAGACACTCAGAACCCTTTGGAAATTTCTCATTAAGCCCCTGCCACATTTGAAACCCTCAGGTGGTTCCCTATAGCCTCTGGGGCTGAGTCTCCCTCCCACTGGTGGGGTGGCCGGTGCCCAGACTAGTCACGCCAACCCCTGCTACTTCTCTCCATCCCGTTCTGACCCTCCTCAGCCTTCCTCTCCGGCTGGCTGCTCCTGCCCCATTTTCAAAATGTACCTCATCCTTCCCACTCACCCTGTCTTGAGATCCCTCTCCTTCTTCCCAGTCTCTCCCAGGTCTACACACCCTTCAAGTCCACATCCAGTTTTATCTTTTCTGAACATTCCCTTCACTGAGCGTTCCTCTCTGGCCCCTTACCGTTTGGGCTCCTATCACAGACCCCCTTATGCTGCTAAACACAGACAGGGTCGTGCATCTCACAGACTGTAGGAAAAATAGGCACATGTAGATCTCGAGCTTTTTGAAAACAGGCCATGTCTTGTAAACATCTCTACACTCCCCACAGCCCCACCATCGTGCCCCATACTTCTGAGGTAAGTATGGGACTCCCGGCTGGCCTTGCTCCTTAGCCCTGCTAGCTCCAGCAAGACAGCCTCAGAAGCGCTGGGCTGGGACCAGCCTTCAGGGATGCCCCGAACCATCCCCTCACCTCTCATCCTGTCCATCATCTCCATGGTCTCCCCAAACAGCTCCTCTGCCTCCGTCTTGACGCTCAGGATCCGGCTGCCCTGCTCCCCCAGCATGGGGCTCTGGCTCAGCCGATCCTTCAGCTCGGCATATTTTCGCTTTATTCCCTCAAATCCCTGAAAAAGGTAGAAGAGTCTCTGTCACCATCATCATCATCCAAAGTCCTAAAGACCTGTGGCTAGTGCACTTGACGTCATCCAAATCAACACCAAGGAATAAGGTGCCCCCTAATGTGCCCCATGAAGTGGTCTTGCCTATATATATAAAAAAAAAAAAAAAACCTCCTAGGCCACAAACTGTACTTTAAACTTGTCCGCATGTCCCTCTCTTCCTCTGTAGTTCCTGTCATTTCCCACTCACCTCCAGCACAGTGTCAGGCACACAGTTGTCCCTTAATAGTATACTTGGCAGCGGGGCCACTGTAGCAGGACTGTAAGTGCTAACGTCCCTAATACACTGGAGACATTGAGGAGACTCTCTTTGATCTGCCCTCCGGTCTAATTCTGACTATGACGGGCTCTCCGGTTAGGCTAAGTCAACAGTGCCTTTCCTGGCCGGGCAGCCTGGAGACCTGCTTTGTAGACGAGCTTTGCTTTGAACCAGTTACCACTTAATCTGGAAAAGGAGAAGGGTTGGACTAGATCGTTTCCAACATTTCTGAATCTGCGGCAACCGTTCCAGCCAGAAGCAGAATTCAGATATCTGGCCAGACTTGGGTTAATCCTGAAGCCCCTTCTGGTCATTTTAGAATAACTGTTATTCTGCTTGCTTTTGAGCCCATGGTCCTAGAAAGTGTACACGTCTACGCCTAGGTAGTGTCCTCTCCTCTCGGGAGCCCCTACCGCTGTGCTTCCTCAGGCCAACTTCAACCTCTCTGTACCTCCTGGGCACTCAGTGCCCGCTTGCTGGCACCCTCCGCGAGCTGCTGGGCCTGGGCTGCCTGTGCCCACTGCTGCTGGGCCTGGTAGCGTAGCTCCTCCATCCGTGCTCGGAAGTCACCCAGCTGCTCCATCATGCCTGTCACCAGTCTCTCCGCCGGCCCCAGCACCTGCTGAACCTTTGTGACAAGAGAGAGACCTGGGTCTGTGGTGGGTCTCCTAGGCAGTGGTCTTGATCCCCCTTTTCTGCAGCACATCAGGCAGCTGTAACTTCCTCCAAGCAGAACATCACTATTGTCCCCTCCCAACCCCCTGTCTGTCCACTGGAGCCCAGGCCTCCCCCTTTGTCAGCTCAGCGGACCCCCACTCCTTTCTGTACCTGGCCACGATACCAGAAAAACAAAGGCTCAAAGCCAGGGTCAAGGCTACAACCCTCCTTCTTTAGGTCCCTGGCTCAGTTGCCACCCAGGCCACTTTCCGGCATCTTGTTTGCCTTGTGCCTGAATCTGTTCATTCCCCAAATGAGGGAAGGAAGCCGTAACACCTCACCTCAGCAACCCTGTCCTGGATAAGCCGAAGGGAGCGGCTGGTGCCTTGCATGGTGTCCTGAGCCTCCTGCAGCGCCAGGGTACCCTGCTGCAGGTTACCGACCACGTCCTCCACCTGGCCCTCCACTGTGTGGGCTCGGCTCCTGAGGCCAAGAGCAGAGAGAAATGAGAATGAGGGAACAGGGAACAAAGGGGTGTATGGTGCAGCTCTCTGACCAGTCCAAGAGAATGTAGTTCCCAGCCAAAGAGGGGGAGTTTTAACTCAGCAGCTTTACTATCCCATGACCCTCCCCATCAGGCGTGACAAGTGGGAGTGTTCCCTTGGAGACACCCTGTGGGCACGGTTTCCAACGTGGAAGGCAAGGGTCACGGTGAGTGAAGTTTTACCTGAATGCTGCATATCGCTTCACCGTCGCCCACCACGGTGAGCACCCCCTCCTGTCTCCCAGCCCCCTGCACCTCTCTGGCTTGGAGAGCTTCTTCCCTCACTTCCAGCAACAGACTCAGGGAGCAAAAACACCAGCCCAGTCCTGGGCAGGGATGAGTTCAGGGCTCCGGGCCCTACCTGGCCTGCTCCGCCTCCGCCTGGAGCCTGCGAGCTCGGGCAATGTCCTGCTTGGTCTGTGCCAGCACCAGGTCCACGTTGGGGAGCCTGGCTGCGATGGCCTGGATCTCATTCATCTTCCTCAGGACTGTGGCAGAGTCTGTGGGCAGCCACAGGGCCAGCACGGCCTCGCTGACCTCCTGGATGGTGGCTGCGTCAGTGTCAGGGTCTAGAAGACAGCCGTCTGTCAGACAGGGGGAGACCAGCCACCTCCCCAGAGGGCAGAGGCCACCCCGGGGCAGAGGAGCACCCATGGGAAGCACCCATGTGGCATCTTGCCTGGCGCCTCAAGGCCCTGCCGCTCCCTCTCAGGCCCACTCAGGTGCCCATTCTCTGACAGTTTCCGGCATGCTGGCGCGGATGATTGTCAGCACAGCTGTGGCAACTAAGTGTCTGGTGGCACAGGAAACTGTGGGCCGGGGAGAAGGAGGCGGTGCCAGACAGCTGGTCCTGAACAATGCGTGGAGCACAGGCATAATCAGCCCTAAATTGGGGAGGGTGGACAGGAACTGGAACTGCTCCCTGGGCAATAAGACCCCTTCCAGGTGCTCCTCTGCAGACCAGGGTGCTCATTTTTGCAAAGGCAGATACAGACAATCTGGTCATAGCTCAAATGTCACCTTCTCAGAGAGGCCAGCCCTGGCCACCCAGTCTAAGGTCACACCTGCCCCCCTACACCAACACTCCTTATCTTCCTTCTCTGCTTATCTTTTCACTGCATTTGTCACCAGCACAGGTCAATACTGCACTCATTTATCTGGTCTTCTGTCTGGTTTCCTACTAGAAGGTGAGCTCTAGCAGGGCAGGGTCCGGGTTCCATCCACAGCTCTCTCCCCAGGCCCTAGCACAGTGCCCAGCACTTGGAGGCACTCTGAGTTTGGAGAGCGAATGAGTGATGGAAAGGGCTCCAGACCCAGGTCTCCCTGTTACTAGTCAGGCAACTTGGGGCAAGTCAAGTGGCCTCTCTGAGCTCAGGTTCCCAACCTGTGAAATGGGAATAACTATCCTCAACCTGTGGGGATGAAATAAAACAATCAAGTTGCAAGAATTTTACACACCATCTCCGGGGCAGAGAGCAAGCTCAGAAGTGCAGAGATGGCATCTCCTCCCCATCTCTCTCTGTTCATTTACAGATCCCAGTGATGCTGACAAGGTAGCAAAGGGGGCAGCCCCTCGCTCGGATGGCTTACCCTGGGACTTGGACTTTCTTGGGGCCCTGGAACCCTGGGCCCAGCCTTACTCTGCAATAAGAGGGTTTCCTCACAAGCTAGCTCACAGGTCCCAGCCTCAGTACCCCAGTCAGGTGGAAGGACCCTCCTGGGAGGCGGAAGCCATGCCTCCCCATTTCTGCATCCCTCAGGAACCACACGGCAGCAGCAAGGAGCCCAAGGCATAACCGCGGTGGGTCTAGTGAAGCAGGCTCGTCCCCAGCTCCAGCTTTCTCAGGGCCCTCTGCACAAGACCAACAATCTCCCATGTCACCCAGAGTCCTGCTCACAACACCAGCTTCATGCCCACCTTCCCAGAAAGCCCCCCACTGAGCACACCTTCCTTTACCCCGAATCACTCCAGCTGTGCCCAAGGGCTAGGGCCAAGTGTCCCTCAGTTACCGCAAGCTTCTGAGGCTCAGGGTGGGTTCAGCAAACATTCACCCCTCTGAACAGCGGCACATGGGGTGCTGAGACTGAGAATCCCATTAGATTCGGTCCCTGCCCTCATGGAGCTCAAAATCTGATGGACAGGCAGGCCCACAACAAGGAAGCACAGCCCTGAGTGAAGGGGGTGAGCGCAGGGCATTAGGACGGCCACCAGAAGGGCACCTACCCCAGTCTGACAGGTCCAGGGAGGTGACTAGACAGTGGGATACCTGGAGGAATCTTAGAGGATGTGTAGGAATTAGCAGGTAAGGAGAGGTGGGACAGGAAGGTCAATCCAGGGAGAGAGAAAACATTCACAAAGGCAAGGAGACAAGAGTGTGCGTGTGTGCACACGGGTGTGTGTTACTGATGGTGCAATAACCCAGAGTGCGACCAGTGGAGTGAGATGAGCCCTCCCTGCACTCCCTCCAAGCCCAATGCCCTCAGGCAGCTCACTTAACCTCCCGGTGCCTACAGTCCTCGCCTGCAAAGTGGCAGGCAGTCAGATGGAGTAATGTAATACACACGAAGTGCTTAGAACAGTGCCTGGCACTTAGTAAGAACTCGGTAAAACTGAACAATCATTTTATCGATTACATTGAAGGCCTAAAAAAGACGGCATCTCCTCTTTCTCCACAGGCTTCCCCCGCTCTGTGGCCCTGGTTGCCAGCGGCACTGAGTACCCACACCTCCCACTCCAGGACTCTGGAGACCAGACCATGCCATGGAGACTGTGAGAACGGTCCTGGGCCCCTCCTTCTCCCTGCCCTGGCTTCAGACAGGACTTGACCTGAGACACAAGTATAACTGAGAGGATGAAAGGGACCCCACAGCCTGGCAACCCCCTGCTGTTCATGTGAGCCTTGTACCACGAGGAGAGACTTCCCACCCACCTCCTGCTCCCTGGCAGTGGGTGTCCATTCAGCCTCACTCAGTGAGCCTCAGGGGAAGGCTGGCTCTGCCTCAGTCTGAGCCCCAAACTGTTCCCTAGCCCTTTTGCCCATGCTTGTCGGGCACCACCTCCCCGCATCCCCAGATCACTCTCCCCCTTCTAGGGCCGGGGGTGGTTCCAGCAAGGCCTTGGAGAAGCCTGGGGACCTCAGCGGGTCCTTCCTGCCCCTCTCTGACTTGCTATCTGCACTCAGGAGGGCCTTCAGCCTATTGGGAGCAAAGACGGCTCAGTAGTAGCAAGAACCACCGTCGTTACACTAAGCCCTCAGCTCCTTGCAACTAGGCTCCCAGCCAAGTGAATTCCCTGGCAGTGAGCAGAAATCTAATAATATCAACTCATATTCCTGAGGCACCTTTAATTTTTCAAAACATTTTACATCAGTTACTCAATCCCCAGAATAAACTTGTGAAATACTACCATCCCAGTTTGCAGAAGCAAAAAATGAGGCAAAGGGAAAAGCAACTTGCCCAAAGTCACCCAGATTCCTGAGTCCTGTCCAGGGAAGTTTCCACTCCCCAGGGTGGCATGGGAGGGGATCCAGTTCATTTATTCATCCAACCAGCGTTGGGTGTCTGGCCTCATGCTAGGTGCCAGTGACACAGTGAACAAGGCGGAAAGCCATCCCCGCCCTCTTGGAGCTGACAGTCCAGCAGCGGGTCAAACAATACACTCTGATACAAACGAAGGTTAGACATTGAAAGGGGAGGGGAGGGGAGGGGTTGACCAGATGTCGTGGTCACAAAAGTGCCTCCCAGGGAGATGATACTTAAGCTGAGGCCTGGAGGGCAAGAATCAGCAGCCTTGGAGAGAGCATTTCAGGCACAGAGAGAGAAGTAAAAATCTTGAGACAGGCAAGAGCCGGGCCTGTTCAAGGACAGTCAGTGAGCAAAGCAGGCAGACCCAAGGCCGCCTACCCAAGAGGTGAGCAGAGGCCAAGATAAAGAGTTGGGAATTTATTCCAAGAACAAGGGGAAGCCAGTGAAGGATTCTAGGCCTGGGTGGAACATGACCCCATGTACACATTTTTCAAAAATGCTTCAGGCTGTTCTGTTGATGATAGACCTGAGGGAGCAGGAAGGGAGGTAGGAGAACAGGCCATAGCAGCTGGCTGGCGGAGCGACAGGGCCTGGCCCAGGTGGTGTGGAGGTGAGGGAAGGAGGTGGCTGGCTGTCCTGCCAGGACAGCAGGAGTGGGCCAAGCCGAGGCTCACCTGAGAGGAAGTCCCGGACCTGCTGGATAAGGAGCCGCGTGCGCCTGACGTCTTCCTCCATCTGGGAGCGGCTGGTGCTCACCTGGGACTCCAGGCGCTGTGCATCAGATTGCACCTGCGAGGCAGCTTCCTCAGCTGCCCTGATCTGCAGACACACACTAGGTCAGCAATCATCAGAGCCCCAAGGGAGCCTCTCAGCAGCCCCCCGGAATTCCATGGCACCTGCTACCCAAGATCCACCCTGGAAATATTTGTAATGAACCCAGTTTGGTTCCAGATATTATAAAAAGTGACGTGGACTCAGATAAAATAAAAGCCCAAAACATTGCCTACTTCTCAAAGTCTACTTCTCATTCGTGTGTGTGTGTTTGTGTGTGGCGGGGGGGGGGGGGGGGGGGGGGGGCAGGCAAGGCACCTGACACCTCTGGACCTTTGTCTCCTGACTGTGGAACAGGAACTGACTTCCCCAGGGGGCTCTGTCCTCCTCCGGCGGGTGCCCACCTCACCTTGGTCGCACCTACCATCTGTCTGGTCTGCTGGAGCTGGGTGTTGAAGGCCCGTAGCTGCTCAGCCACCTGCCCCGCTGTCCTGAAGGCCGCGCCAGCCCTGGGGAGGGCACCTCTGCAGTGGGACCCACAGGCCGTGCCGTTGTCTCGGGGACAGAGCTCGCCAGGGCACGCTCCTGGAGTGCAGGCTGTCTGCCTGGAGCCCCCACAGAGCTGTGCAGAGAGGGGTGGTCAAAGAGGGTACCCACCACTCCTCAACAACCACTCCCATCTCACACAAATAGCCAGATATCTCCATGGCAACTGGGCACCAGAAACATGTTTCCTTGGCAACTACTGAGTACACCGTGAGGGGCCAAGGGTCAGGATGGGTGGGGAGCAGGGTAGGTACTACCGAGAAATGTGTACAAGCAGTAGGTGTGTGAGAAGCTGGGGTGGGAGTTCCAGGAACTGGGACTCCATGCCTGACTCACCTTGTTGATGGTGGGTGTCAGATCAGGCAGGGAAGCTATCTCCAGCCTCAGGGCTGCCAGCTGTGGGCCGCTGGCTGCTCCTCCACCTCCCACCTGGTTCTCCAGCCTCTCTGCCTCTCTCCGGATGTCCCTGACTTGGACCAGCCGGTGGACGCTGTTGGAGACCTGCTGGGCAGCCTGGGATGACCGCTGGTGGGCTGTGGTCAGCATCCGGAAGGCTCCTGTGGGAAGAGGAGAGGGAATCCGAGTCACCCCTGGACCTGCAGGACTGGAGGCGGAGGAGTGAGAGTGTGTGGTGCGATGCACATGCTGAGTCCCTCCCCTCACCGGAAGGGTCCTCGCTGCCCATCTTCTCAAACTGCTCCCTCTTATTCTGATACATAATGAGGAGGTGATTGAAGCTTCTGTCCAGGCTCTCCAGGTCTCCTGGGAGGGTCAAGGCCTCCTCCTCTAGGGGCAGAGGGCGCTGTAGGTCCTGGAGGGTCTGCCTGAGATGGGAGAGGAGCACTCATTAACATACAGGAGGAGGGTTGACTCCCCAGAACCAGCCCTCCCCTTGGAGAAACTGCTAGTAAGTCAGGAAAAACAGAGAGACCTTCAGCAGAGGTAACAGGATGGAGATGCCACAGGCTAAAGAAGATTCTGCTGGGCATAGGCTGGGAGGGCCAGCCTAACCTCCGTCCACCCCTCTGCAGTCAGATCCAGAAAAATCTCTCCTTCCTGGATTGTGACCCTGACACTCCCAATTCTCCTCCACATGCCCACGGCTGCCCACCCCTGACCCTCCTCTTGGGCTCCCTACAGACCCACCTCAGCTGCCACCTGCACAGCCCAGGCGCCTGAGGCTCTCTTCCGTGGTCCACACCTGCCCACTGAGCTCCCACAGCTGCTGCCCACTGGTTGTCTCCACCGGAAGGGGGTCCCTGCCCAGACCCACAGCCATTGAACTTGCAGCCTCGCATCCTCCACCTTCAGGCTCGGGCATGGACTGCCCCTCGGTGCCTGCATGTACAGCCTGCCAAAGGCTGACGGACTCACTACTCAACTGTGAGACTCAGGTCCCTAGTGCTCCTGGATGGCTCTGGGCACAGGCAGTGAGGGCTCAGGGCATGGAAACTAATTATAGAAGCTTCCAGAATCAAATCTCACTAATAAGGTGCCTCTGCTGGTGAGGGGATGGGGGGCTGGCTCCCATTCCAAAGGCAAATGCAAGTTATTTTTAGAGCCCCTGCCTCTCGGATGCCCTCCACCGGGGTGACTAAGCCGGGGCTGACTCTCAGAGGCAGCACTGGTGCTTGAAAGAACGCCGGGCTTGGGCCCAGCCCACGCTCAGAGTCCCCTCAGTGGCCGCGTGTCTCTATCACACCATCTCTCTGTGTCTGTCTCCTCTTCTGAAAGTGGAAGTGATAACACCCACCACACCAGCCACACAGGGCTGCGGTGACGGTTATAAGAGAGGGCACACACAAAAACACTGTGGAAACTGCGAAGGGCCCCACCGACATAAAGGAAGGCTATGGTGCCCCTGACGTGAGCCCACATGCTGTGATTCCAAGTGCTTGGCAGGCAAAGATTACCGGAGAGAGAAGATGGCACTGGCCAGCTGGGCCACCTCCCGCTCTGTGGCCGGGGCACCACCGAGAATGGCCTGGATCTGTGCAATCTTGCTCTTGGCATCCAGGATCCGGGAGGCCAGGCCGGGGTCCTCCAGGCCCGGACGGAGCCTCAGGGCGGCAGTGGCATTGAGGAGGCTGTTGAGGCGTAGGGCTTGCTCCTGGAGGTCAGTGTCGTAGGTCTGGAAGCAAGGATGGCAGGCCACGCACACGGGGTAGCGGTCGCAGTAGCCTCGCTGGCACTGGTCACAGCGTGGCCCAGTCAAGCCGGGGCGGCAGAGGCAGCGGCCTGAGGCCTTGTCACAGCCTGGGCCCTCGGTTCCCCGGAAGTCACAGTCACAGGCTAGGGGATGGAGAAAGGAGGCTGGTGTCAGGGAGATCGAGGTGTCTGGCAGGGAGAGTCTGAGGAGGAGGTCTGACCTCAGGGTCTTCCTGAATTAGAACAAGACTGTTGAGGCCAGAATAAAATCACGGTGACACCAGCAACAAAAGCAAGCACTTCCTTAGCACCCACTGCGTGCCAGGCACTGTTCTAGGCCTCCCATGCACCATGCACACAGTAACTCACTTGACCTTCACAACCTCTCCACAACGGAGTCAACCACCCTGATGGCCTCAGTTTTTATAGATGATGCAACTGAGGCACAGAGAGGTTGGCTGTAGCGTGCCCCTTCCCCAGAGAAGGAAACTGAGGTCTGCAAAGGGGGCATGACCCACCCCACATCACTCAGTAAGGCCAAGGGAGAGCAGGCCCTGTCTGGACACTTTTGTGGCGACTTGCCAAGCTGAGTTCCTGGAGACATCACGCCTTCCTCCTCAGGACTCACTTTTCCCTCTATGAAGAGGAAAGAAACATTCTCCCCTTCCTGCCAGGCCCTGGAGGTGGCTCTAGGAAATGCTTTCTCAGGGAACTGGGAGCAAAGCAACACCCCACCCCCGCCGCCCCCCCCCCCCCCCCCCCCCCCCCCCCCCGGTGTGGGGACATGGGATGACCTCACATCACTGGCCCAGGGCTGGGAAGCCAAGCAGGCTGGCTGGAGCAGTGGGGGACATGTGCTGTCACAGGGCCACCAGGGCCCACAGTACATGCAGCACTAGTGTCCCCCCAGACCACAGGCCACCCCGCCAGCCCACCCAAGTGCCCATCACGCCACAGCCTCCATGTCCCCCTCAGTGGGCACATACCTCGGCAGCCCCCAGCCGCGTCGCCATAGGTCTGGTCAGGACACTGGCGGATGGAGGCAGCACTGCATGTCAGGCCCCCAGACCCTTCCCGACAGGGGCACTGTCCTGTGAACTGTGGGAAGGGTGCCGTGAGGGGGCCTCCTGGAGTGCCGGCCTCAGAGCACCTCCCTACCGTGGTGGACCCCAAACAAGGGCCCCAACTCAGAGACAAGCTCTTAAGTCAGAGCCAGAGAAGGCCCCACAGAAGGGGTGGGGAATGGTATCTGAAGCGCTCTAAAGCCACAGAGAGAGGGACACTGGGTGTCTTCCCCAAAGGGGCTGGGGACAAAAGCAACCCAGCCTGACTTTGGAAAGGCCCAGAAGGGTAGCATGGAGGGGGATGAATGTGATGGTGGGCAGCCCCCTCTCCTGCTCAGGCCCCCATGGGGCCACCCCCACCACGTACCTGGTTGCACTGGGGACTGAGGGAGTTGTGTGGGTCGCAGGCACACGGTTCGCAGCCCCGGCCACTGGCCAGCTTCCAGTGGTAGGGAGCGCACTGGTCACATTTGGGGCCCACCACATTGGGCAGACACAGGCAGCGGCCACTCTCCTCATCACAGGGCATGTCCCTCCGGGACCCCAGGACACTGCAGTCACAGCCTGCAGGAGGGGGAGCGGCTGAGCTGGGGAACAGTTCACCAAAAACTCGCCCCAGAGATCATGCACCAAGAGGGTATCAACCTGGGAGAAGAAGCAGGCAGGACCGATCCCTCCAGATAATCTGGCTGACTCATAAAGCTGCTGAGATTCCCACCAGTTCCAGCATCTGCCAGCTTGGCTGCCCACCCCACCTCCGACTGGCTGACTCAGTCCCACCTTCCAAACTGGACCTGTGCTGCCACCTGCTGGAAGTCAGTGGCACAGCCCCTGGCACACAGCACAGGGGCAACTCTGTGATCAGGGGCAACTCAGGGTTCTGGTGGCCCCCTGCAGCTTGCTCCATGTCATGCCAGGCTGGGCCCCCTACTCACGGATGCAGCCCTGCGGGTTGGCGTAGGTGAGTCCTGTAAATCCCGGCTTGCACAGGTCACAGCGCTCCCCCTGCACATGCTCCTTGCACACACATTGCCCAGTCACTGGGTCACAGGGAACGCCCGGCACTGCCCCATCTGGGTCACACTCGCAGGCTGAGTGACAAAAGCAGCCACCACAGTAGGAATAAAGAAGAAAAGCACAGAGTTAAAAGCACATTGAAGGAGCCAGACTTCCTGGATAATGGCTTGCAGTCTTACAACCTCAGTCAAGTTATTTATCCCTTCTATGCCTCAGTTTCCTCATCTGTAAAATGGGGATAGTTATACAACCCTCACAGGCTCCTTATGAGGGAGAAATGAGTAAATGTGCCCTGGCCAGTGTGGCTGAGTTGGTTGGAGCGTTGTCCAGTAACCCAAAGCTTGAGGGTTCAATCCCCAGTGCAGGTGCATACAATCCCTGGTATGCATGTGTATGGGAGGCAACCAATCAATGTTTCTCTCTCACATCTATGTTTCTCTCCCTTTCTCCTTTCCTTCCTCTCTCTCTAAAAGCAATGAAAAAAAATGTCATCAGGTAAGGAAAAAAAAGAGTAAATGTAGCAGGGAACAGGGCTTGGAACGTGGTAAGCACCATACAAGTTCCATTGTATCATTTCCTAAACAACTGCTGTGTGCGACTATGGGCACTCTTGCACGTTGCCCTAGGCAATCCTCATGGTAACACTGAAAGGTGAAAATAATTGTCCCTCTCGTGCAGGTGAGGAGACTGAGGCTCAGAGATGGTACTCAGAATGTACTCAGGCCACACAGCCAGAAGGTGCTGGACACAGAAGTCAAACTCAAATTTTTCTCACTCTTACCATAAACAAATAATACCAACAGGAAGTGATCCAGCTTTCTCCCCCCACCACATCTGGACCACTTTCCCTTACATGCCTTTCAAAACACATACTCTCTACATCTAGGATGCCTTTCCTGAGTAACCCCACCTGAATCCATTGGCTTCCGTCAAGTCTCTCTTTCTGATAATTGGGAATTCCGGCCAAGATGGAGGTGTAGGTAAACACACTGTGCCTCCTTGCACAACCAAAATTGAGGACAACAAAAATTTAGAAACAAAAACAATCAGAACTGACGGAAAATTGAACTGTACGGAGGTCCAACAGCTATTCATCCAGACCGGTAAAAGGGGTGGAGTCGGTGGCTGGCAGAGAGGGGTCGCAGCAGGAAAAGGCCACAGCTGGCAGACCCTGGGCATGTGTGAGGTGGCAGTGGACAGACCCAGTGAGGCTCAAGGGGTGGCTGGCTGACCTCAGTCACACATTCACATGCAGATAAGCCAGGCAAAACTGGGGAGCGAGACAGACCGCGCAACCCAGGGCCCCAGCGCAGGGAAATAAAGCCTCAAAACGATGATTGAAAACACCTGTGGGGGGTTGAGGTGATGGGATAGACTCCCAGCCTCACAGGAGAATTTGCTGGAGAGACCCACGGGGTCCTAGAACATACACAAACCCACCCACCTGGAAATCAGCACCAGAGGGGCCCAGTTTGCTTGGGGGAAGCAGCAGAAGGGACTGAATTTGAGAGAAAGTGGAGCAAGCACCATTGTTCCCTCTCTGACCCCTCCCCCACATACAGCATCACAACCCAGCAACTGGGTTGCCCAGCCCTGGTGAACACCTAAGGCTCCACCCCTCCCTATGTAACAGCCTCGACCAGACCAAGAAAACAAAAATGGCCCAAATGGAAGAACAGATCAAAGCCCCAGAGAAAATACATCTAAGCGATGAAGAGATAGCCAACCTATCAGATGCACAGTTCAAAGCACTGGTGATCAGGATGCTCACAGAATTGGTTGATTTTGGTTGCAAATTAGATGAAAAAATGAAGGCTACACTAAGTGAAATGAAGGAAAATACACAGGGAACCAATAGTGATGGGAAGAAAACTGGGACTCAAATCAATGGAGTGGACCAGAAGGAAGAAAGAAACAACCAAACAGAAAAGAAGGAAGAAACAAGAATTCAAAAAAATGAGGAGAGGCTTAGGAACCTTCGAGACATCTTTAAATGTTCCAACATCCGAATTATAGGGGTACCAGAAGGGGAAGAAGAAGAGCAACAAGTGGAAAACTTATTTGAACAAATAATGAAGGAGAACTTTCCCAATCTGGCAAAGAAAATAGGCTTCCAAGAAGTCCAGGAAGCTCAGAGAGTCCCAAAGAAGTTGGACCCAAGGAGGAACACACCAAGGCACATCATCATTACATTACCCAAGGTTCAAATGAAGGAGAGAATTCTAGAAGCAGCAAGAGATAAGGGGACAGTCACCTACAAAGGAGTTCTCATCAGACTGTCAGCTGATTGTTCAAAAGAGACCTTCCAGGCAAGAAGGGGCTGGAAAGAAGTATTCCAAGTCATGAAAATCAAGGACCTACATCCAAGATTGCTCTATCCAGCAAAGTTTTCATTTAGAGTGGAAGGGAAGATAAAGTGCTTCTCAGATAAGGTCAAGTTAAAGGAGTTCATCATCACCAAGCCCTTATCATATGAAACGTTAAAGGGACTTATCTAAGAAAAAGAAAATAAAAAATATGAACAGTAAAAAGACAGCAAACTCATAGTTATTAACAACCACACCTAAAACAAAAGCAACCTAAGCAAACAAGTAGAACAGGAACAGAACCACATAAATGAAGATCACATGGAGAATTAGCAACAGGGGAGTAGGAGGAGGAGAGAGGGGGAAAAGGTACAGAGAATAAGTAGCATAGACAGTAGGTAGAAAATAGACAGGGGGAGGGCAAGAATAGTGTGGGAAATGTAGAAGCTAAAGAACTTTGACACATGGACATGAACTAAAGGGGGGAATGTGGGTGGGAGGGGGTGTGCAGGGTGGAGGGGAATGAAGGGGGGAATGGGACAACTGTAATAGCATAATCAATAAAATATATTAAAAATAAAATAAACAAGTCTTTTAAAAAAGCATAATTGGTGGGTAGAAAATAGACAGGGGGATGTTAAGAATAGTATGCGAAATGGAGAAGCCAAAGAACTTATATGCACAACCCATGGACATGAACTAAGTGGGGGGAGATTCCAGAGGGAAGGGGAATACCTCGGATGGAGGGGGGAAAGGGGGTAAAAGTGGAACAAGTGTAATAACATAATCAATAAAATATACCAAAAAAAAAAGTCGCTCTTTCACTGGGCCTCGTGGACATGTTAGGTCACTCCTGAGTGTTCCATCACTTTGCATTCATGTCTTTATTCAATCAACGTCCTGTAGGCATCAATTATTTGCTTGCTGTTGTGCTAGGGCCTGAGGACATGAGATTCAATCTCTGCCATGGAGGAACTCTCAGCGTTTGGGAAAACAGAAAAATACAGAGCAAACCACACTCCCGCCTGTAAAGGCAATAACATGTAAAGACAGAGTGCTTTGCCCTTCTTTTTCCTATGTGTGTGGTTTGTGTTACCAAACAGTGTGTGGGTCTCTTGACAACAGGCACTGTATCTTACATTTACTTTGTTCTTTCCTTTGCCTAAAGTAGGGATCACACGACGATCGATTCACTAATTGATTAATGGTCCAGGTGATTTGCTTAGAAGTGCACAGCTAAGTTAAAACAACGGCCCACAAGTCCTCCTGAGGGCTTGTGTGTCCCTGGGGACATGTGCTCTGTTGTGTCCAAAGCAGATGGGGAGGAACAGACAGATGGTACCCTGGGGAGGCCCTACTCACGGATACAGGTCTCCTCAATGGGAGCACCAGGGCGCCGGTTCCGGAAATAGTGCAGCTGACACCGCTCACAGTTCTTGCCCTCCGTGTGGTCCCGGCAGTTGTCACACACCCCTCCGTGGTTCCCCTGGCTGTTGGCAAACACAGCTGGGTCGAAGTGACAGGTCTCTGAGTGGCCATTGCAGTCACATCCTGAAGAAGGAGTTCCCAGGGCCGCTATTAGACCAGCACCTTTGCCGTCCAGGAGGCGCAGATCCCCTCACATCCCCCGCTACCTCATTGGCATCTTGCAACTCTGCAATATGCTTGGGCCTGGGAAATGGGGAAACTGAGGCCCAGGGAGACTTGTGTAATTTATTTAACTTTATATGGCAAATAGAAAAGCAGAATAGAGTGAGAACTCCGGCCTCCTGACTCCAAGTGTGGGGACTAACCCAAGAATAATGCCCATGTTGGGCCAAAGACAGAGTTCTGTGAATGGTCCATCCCAACCCTCCCCCATTGCCACCATGGGCCTCCTGCTGGGTCACGACCTCTCTCTGGGCTGGGAACTCCATTTATGCAGAGAAAAGTCCTGACTCGAGGGAACCAGTGGAAGTAGGAAACCAGACATGTCCTACACAGAATAAGGCAAGGGAAGAGACCAGAAGAGGAAGGACCTGCAAGAAGAAGCCATGTGGCATCAAAGCATGAACCAAGCCTTGTTCTCCGTAGACCTGGCTGCAGAGAAGGATGGGGAGGCCGAGGGAGGATGCAACCCAAAAACTGTCTCCATCCCCACAGAGCAAGAAGAGCTTAAATTGCAGGGGTACAACTAAGATTCAATTTAAATAATAAAGAATACATCCTCTGTGTCCCAGGAGAGGTCGCTGAGGCCCAGAGGGGCCAGCACCCCACTCAGTCATACTTTGGCACTCATGTGGGTCCTGATCCTCCGCGGGCCTCCAGGGCCGGTTGTTGTAGAAGGGCGCGCAGCGCTCGCAGTTGGGGCCGGCAGTGTTGTGCTGGCAGACGCAGACATCGTGGACCTAGGACAGGGGCCATCGGTCATCAGCAGTGATTATCAAAGGAATGGCCCGAGATGGGCCTGCCCTCTGCCCTCTGGCCCTCTCCCCTACCACTCAGGGTCCAGCTCAGATCCCAGCTCCTCCAACCTTCACTCAACCCCGGTGACACCGCTCGTGTGCCTGTGTGCGTGTGCGTTTCTGCATTGCTCCTCTAGCCAGATTTTCACAAGGTCATTCCCTATGCTTGGACACTCCTGTGACGCCCAGTCCCAGCGGCATCCGGAAGGTGCTCAGATACCCTAGCTGGTAAACTTGATTCTAATTCCTGGGGGCCCTCTAGATTTATATTCCAACAATCTATGACTGAGGTTGTTTGGCTAACGGACTGCATGATGAATTGTTACTAGACTCATTAGGGTAGAAAAATAGAATAACTGTTACATGCTAATTGTCTTCCAAATTAAGGCCAATACCCTCAGCCTGGCATTCGAGGACCTGTATGTTCATCCCATCTCATCTCCCACTCCCTCCTGACAGCACAACCAGGCTGGGCTTCGGAGCAGCAACCTCCACAAGCCTTAACCTTCTTCTCTTTTTGCTTTTACTGATGTCCTTTCTGTCTCCCTATTCACCACCAAAATCCTGCAAGCTACAATGGCACCTCCCTCACAGGTCTCTCTGCTTCCTCTGCTTCCACAGATTTCAACCCTGAATGTGCCTCAGAATCGTATGGGGAGCTTTTTTTAAAAATACCAAGAACAGGCCCAATTCAATCAGAATCTCAGGGGCAAGGGCCAGGCATTGGCACTTTATAAAGTGGTGATTCCTTTGCGCAGCCTGATTTAAGAGCCGTGGGGGCTGGGTGTGTGCTCTCCCTGAGCTCCAGCCCTCAGCACTTTGTATTCCTGACATTCACAGGCCTCTGCTCTGGTCCTTTGTCTACCGGCCCCAGCAGACAGAAGGGCCGGTCTCCCTCTGGCCTCCTCTGCAGCCCAGGGCAAGAGCTGGCCCGGAAGTGGAAAGAATAAAGCTGACTGATATTCATTTCACCTGTATTTCCTTCTCAGGCTATCTTACATGAATTTTTGGAGCCCATGTATGGACAGAGCAAACAGCATGCTACCGTATGTTAATAGAACTGAAGCCCCAGAACAATGAAATGACAGCTCCCTCTGCTTCTGGGCCCAGTGTTCCCCTCTGCTGACGGTTCTCAAATCTGATTTCACAGAGAAAGCCCCTGGGCTGCTGGATGGGCTGGAGCCTCTCACCGCCCCCACCCCCACCCTTGATGGTCCAATTCGGCTGGTCTGGGGCACACTGAGCATGTGTTAGACTCTGTTTTCTCACCCCACCCTATCTCTCACCACTAGGTGGGACTTCATGGTCCCCAAACCAGGAGCTCACAACCCTGGCAGTACATTAGAATCACCTCAAAGCTTTCAAACAACAAAGGTCTGGGCAATATTTTCAGCTCCCCGGGAAATTACCATGTGTAGCCAGGGTTGAGAAGACTGCCTTACGCTCCCCCCAAGACCCACTCATGTCTCACATGGAACTGAAAATACCATAATGTAGATCTAAGGGAGTGCTACAAATGCCTGATCTTTGAGATGATAATCGGACTTAAATTTAGTGCCCACCCTGCTTTAGGGGAGCCTCGCAGATGTCCTCAGTTGTGCTAGTCTCGCCCCTTCCTCTGCACCCTTCCCACCCTCAACTGTCACCTTCACAGTGGTGGAGGAGCCTGCAGGAGCTCCAGGCTCGGGGGCACAGCGGTCAGCGTGGCCATGGCAGAAGCAGCTCCCTTGCAGACGCAGCTGGGACACTGCATAGTAGGCACTGGGGGGAAGGTGGCCCCTCTGGGGTACAGGGGCCAGCCTGGTGAAGTTGATCCTCAAGTTTGTGATCTCCCCCAGCTCTGAGAGGAGCAAACACAGGGAGGGAGGGGGTTGAGAAAAGACAATAAAGAAAGGATATTAGAGGCTAACGGAGTGTCCAAGGGCAGGGTGGGAAAGGGAAGGAATTTTGGCTTTACCATCCCTTCTTCCCTGCCTTCTCAAGGTCATCCCCGGGGCTGTCCTTCCCATCCTCAACCCTCTAAGGCAGAAAAGACACACACACAAACACTCCAACTTGGGCCTTTTGTGTCTCTGGGGCTACCGTGGTACCCCCATGAGGTAAACAGGCAAGTATTCAATCCAGCCATATTGTCAGAAATACGAAAGACCAGGACACTTTCATGAACTGGGTTCCAACCCTGTTCTGTTTCCCACCCACAGTCCCAAAAGGCTAGAGGGTCAGCCACACTGACCTTGAATTTTTTGGCTTTGAGTTGCTGGAATCCTAGAGGCTAAATCCATAATGTTAAGCTGGACCTACAGAGAGAGGGAAGAGGGAGGCACCGAGGAGGAGGTGGGATGTATTGCCAAGCTGAGAAGCCTCCTTTCCATTCAGTACCCTGCCTTTCTCATGCTGTGCCAAGGTCCTTCTAACCTGGAATCCGAGACCACCGTGGATGTGAGGCTGCCAACCACCCTTGGAGAGTGAGATGACTAATGGGCCCTAAATGAGTGTGTGAGTGTGTGCGAACCATCTCTCCTCTCCATTGAAAAATATAGCCATCCCAAGAACTTTCTGATTTCCTTGGGTCAGAAATTATAGTACGATATATAATATACAAAAAATGGCTTAGGGAATACTAAATTTGCAAAACCCAGGATGAATGACAGAACCCAGAGCCCAGGGATGTGTGGATGTGGTGACTGCCAACCTTTAGTCCCCAATTTCAACTATGCTTTTTCTTTTGAATAATAATCATTTATTGAATGTGACTTTATCTCACATCCCAAAGACCCGTTTTCATATCAACCTTCCACACATCAGGAAAAAGTCCTGTATTCTGATCTGGGCTCTGGAGAATGTGGCCCTCGTGGACTTGGATGTGATTATGGCCACGGAGCAGCTGTACAGCCAAGGAGAGAGCTGCAACGGCCACTGGCAAGGCAACCCTCGAAGCACCGGGCCCACCAGAGTAGCTCCAAGGGCTCGCCTGAGCCCAGGCCGGGGAAAGAACAAATGGCCTCCTGCTGGCAGTGGGGAGAACAACTATAAAGGAAATGAAAGAATTTGACCCTGGGTGGGAGGATTCTAGGAGAAGCATTCTGAGCTGTTTCTAGAGGTGGGTTCTCATTTCTAATTCAGGGTTCAAGTTTAAGTGATCTGGAGCTATGGCTTATACCTGACTTTCCTCAAGGGCAAGGATGTGGCTAAATTAATGGATTAAATGGAAATGTTCGTTCTCATGTTAAAACCTACCCGAGTAAAATCAGAGATTAGATTAAATGTGTGTCATTTCCTCACTTGACGCTAAGTAGCCATCTCAAAGTCAGCTGGACCCTCTCCACTGAGGAGACAGGTCAAAAAGCTGTGTGGGAGGCAACCATGGCAGAGGGCAGGGCTGGGTCATGCAGGACACTCAACTTGTTTCTGAAATACCCTTCCCGGGCAGCCAAAAGGACAAGCTGCAAATGTTTGGAGGATGCAGAGCTCAGGAAAGACATCAAAGAGCACTGCCTGAGGCTGTTCTCATCTCGTCTCAAGTGTCTGGGTGAAGGTGTGAGTGAGGCAAAGTCAGGTACCTCTCTGTGGCTAGACTCTCAGGGTCCTTTCCACTTACCTTGCCCCCATCTTGGTGCGTGTTAGTCCTCTGGGGCAGAGACCGGCACCGAGCATCCTGCCAGCTCTGAGGCTGGCCCTGGTGGACGCGGGGAAAGGCAGACGTGCAGTCAGCAGCCAGATACTGGTACACGTGCCAGGTCTTACCGAAGTCCGAGGAGCGCTCGATCAGCATCCCGGTGGGCATGCGGCCCTGCGGAGACGGAGACAAGGTGAGGCCTGAGTGGCTGAAGTGTCTTTCCTGCGTGTATCCAGGCAATTTGAGGATTGTGATTTAGCTTTATTTATCTTTAAATCCTGACATCTGGCACCAAACCTAACATATAATCAGTGTTCTATACGTCTGTAGCAAGAATGGACAAATCCAGAAATGAGGAATGACAATCAAACAATGAAACTAATGGTATCTATCCAAATGAACATCCCTCTTCAAAGCTGTCACCTTAGAAATTGGGTGTTAACCCAAGAAATTTGGTTCTATTGCATTTTATCCACAGCTCATTTTAACTCCTGAAAGTGGTGTAGCCCTTCCTGACCATCTAATCTTAATAACCAAACTTCATCCTTGAATATTTGACTATTTCTGTAGAAATCAAATCTCTGAAACAATGAAAAAAATGGCCGGTCACAAGTGACCAAAAGTGCTCCCTCCAAGAGGAGCATCTCTCCGGAGGCCCGTCTTAAAGCCAGACCTAAAAGTACTCTGCGAAGTAAGAACACTGAACGAGCAGGGAGCTCACCAGAAGGGCGGCTCCAAAAGCGCATCTTCATGTGAACTGATGGGCCAGTTCTCAGCTGTGTGCTAAACTCAGTGTCATCTGCAAACTTGTTAAAAGAGAGTATGCTGAGAATACACAACATATAAGTGACAGGCCCAGAAGAACTGGCACTTGGCAGAGCTGAATCGGTTAGATGTGCTGAGGGTGAGGGAGGCAAAGAGCAAGTGGATATATAACCACCTCACGGCAAAGACAGGGAGCCCGGAGGTGCCACTGTTCTCCCCAGAATGGGGCCTCTACTGTCACCATTATATAGTCTCAGGCTAAATGTCACCCAGCCTGGAGCAGGGGGCCCACCCAGCATGTGGTTTCTTGTGGGGTGCATCGCCCCAGCCCAGGCAGACAAGAACTCTGCTTCCCATGAGTCAGCCCACACCACCCAGTACCCCCGCTCCTAGTCCTTGCCACCCCCAGGAAGCACACCTTAAAGTCCACTGTGATGTCTCGAAGCTGGAATCTCTTATCCAAATCCAACTGCAGAGAGACAGGGTTCACATCTAGGACAAAAGTTAGGAACCTCAGACCAGAGAATTTCCATCTTCCCAGCCCGAAGAAGGCCCTGGACTACACCAGCTCTCGGAAGTCAGACATCCTCTCACTTGGCTCCCCAAGCTCCCTGTGTTTCTACTTATGTTATCCATTCACGATCCTATCTGTTTGGGCCAGACTTCCTGCCCATCGTGATTGGATGCGCCTGATACCTTAAAGGGTTCCGACTTGTCTACTCAACACAGACCTGCTCCCAAAACTCGATTCTCCCAACAAGCCCATTGTGGGTAAGTGGAATGGAATACCTGCAACATCTGAAAGGCCTCAAATCTGGAGACAAAGGTTCTGCTTGTCAACCACCACACTCCAGAGCTGCAGACCCTCTAGCCACCCCCACCTGTGGAAGCCTCCACACGCTCAGCCCCCTAGGGGTGGCAGGCCATTACCGTTCTGTGACTGCCACCAGCGCGTGGGGCCCGAAGTCGAAACCACATTCTCCACTCGGTGACTGTTGTAATTGTGACGCAACCTGGAGTCGCACTTGCAGCACTTCATCTGCCACTGCGGGGGTAGGGAGGCATGAGATTCAGGGGTGGGGTCCAGATGGAGTTCTCCCCTTGCATCCAGAGAGCCCAGGACATTCCCTCCATGCAAACCCTCCCCACAGGGATCCTCCGATTTCATCAATACACTTGGAAGGATTCACCTCTTAAAACACGAATATTGGTCATCTTTTAATTTAATTCCTCTGTGTCCACCCTAAGATGTAGCTAAGTGAATAGTAAACAGATGTCAGGATTGGGAAAGAGGTCTGAGGCAGTAGAAAAAAATCTCTGGTACATGACATTGCCTCAAAGAGAAACTTGAAAACAGTGCGAGGGGCAGGGGGGAGGAAAAAGGAAAAGCACATTCATTTAGCATCTACTATGTATGGGCTAAATGCAGGCTACAGAATTTTATGTCTCATCTCACTTACGCCTGGCAGCCTGGGGAAAATTGCATTTCTGAAGAGGGGACAGCCAAACGAGAAGGGAATTTGGGGGCTCCAGTCCTAGCTTTGTCCACTCACATTCGGGGCTCAGTTTTCCCCTCTGTAAATTGAGTGGAGGTTGGAAGAGTCATTTAATCATTCACCAAATACTGACATGTCAGCTTGTGCTGTGTGCGAGACCCTGCTCTGGCTGGGGTTATCACAGTGAACAAAAAGGCTCTGAAGTCAGGAAACCAACACTCTGGTAACAATTACATCATCTGTAAGGCCTTCCAAGCCTGACATCTGGGACTTGAGGATCCTGTTTGGCATTCTCTACCCACAGGAGAGAATCCTGGGGTCCCCAACCTGATAGGAATCTGTAGGCAGGCAGTCCCAAGGCCAGGAAAGAATGCAGCCCTGGGGCTGAGGACGATGGCTCCTTGCCCATGGGCTGGAGTGACACAAGAGACAGAACTGAACACCGTGGGCTCCACAGGAGGGTAGAGATCGCCGAGAAAAAGCACATGACCAGAAAGCATGGCCCTTGTTCTTTTGGTTGCGTGCATGCACACCCCACAGAGGCAGCATAACCTTGTCCAAGCTGCCCCCGGCAACACACATAAAATTGTTTTCTCTGAGTAACCGTGGCCCCAAACCTGGCGCCCAGTGTAAAGAACACTGTTCAGAGGGCTCCAAATTTACCCTTAAGTAGAAGCAAGGCTTGGGCAAGAACCACCCTGACCTGCTGGTCCTGGGTAGAAACAACTGTCCCTCCACACACCCCGCGCCTCTGCTTTCCCCTCCCTAAGCCTCTGTCTCTGAGGGCTTGCGGCTCCTGACCCTCTGCCCCGCCCAGGGAAGGTGATAAGCTAACAAGGCGATTATCTGCGGAACTGATTGACTCAATCCCCCGAAGGGATTTAGTTAATTAATATGCCAAGCCTGTGGCTTAGTTTTAAAAAGTCCTTGCCCAGCACCATCTTTCCTCTCCACAGCCGACAGCGCTTGGAACAGGGCATCCAGCTCTCCCAGCTCTCTGAGCCTCTGCTTCCTACCCCTTTCCAGAGCTTACCTCCAACCTGCAAAGTAAGAGAACTGTCACCATCCTGGTGCGTGGAGCTGTCCTTTTCAAGTCCACAAGTGCTTTTTTAAACAGTAAGTCTTGGATGCCTGATACTCCAACAACGGCTGGCACGCACGCCCTGCGCACAACAGCACCCACTGCCCCTACCCCTCTCTGTCCCTGTCCATTCCTTGCCCGGCCACATTTTTCTTCATAGTGCATATCTCCACTTGATATACTGTGCACTTATTGTCTATCTGTTTGCTTATAGTAATTGTTTATTGTCTTCCTCTCCTGGTAGAATGGATGGATACTCCATGAAGACAGAACTTACTGTCCTATATTGCTGTATTCCCAGTGCTCGAAAAAGTTACTGGCACATAGTAGGCTCTCAATAAATACTTGTTGAGTGAATAGTAAATGCTCAATAGTGTCACTATTTTCATTAACAGTATATTACTAGATGCGCCTTCCTACACTCGGGGGGTGGGGGCAGTGAGGAGGTAAGACAGCAGCAGTAGTGAGTGATGGGGGGGCCCACCATGTGCCAGGTACTGCGCTAGGAGTCCCAGAGCAATAACTTATTTAAGCCCCACAACAACCCTGTGTGGTAAGGAGCATGACATATGAGAAGACTGAGGCTCACAGTGGTTCTGTGACTTTCCTATTGACTGATGGGCGGTGTTAGCACCAGAAGCAGAGAGAGGGACCCTTCCCTCCTCTCTCTCTCTCTCTTCCTCCCTCCCCAGCTCCCTTCCTGTCATTCTCTCATTTCCACTAGAAACCAGCTGGGTACACAGCCATCATGGGAACTATGGTCAAAGGGGACAATTTCTGTCTCACCCAAAGTCCTGCTCTGACCCTGAAGCTGACTGTGGGGGAAGCTAAGGCAGAGAAAACACCTTGGAGAGAAAGCCAGAGTCTCAGGTCAACCCTGCTCAGTTAACACAGAGACTGCAGATCTGTCAACGGTGAAATAAATACACTTGAAATAATCCTTTCTGGGCAAGAGAATCCTCTTGCTGGAATGTGACTCTCCTCCAGGACCCTATTTTGGTCTCTGGCAGAGAGGAATGCCCTTCTCCCCACTCTGCCCAGCATCTCATGGGCAAACTTCTCTACTGCCCATCCTCTGTCTGCACTTAGCACGTGTCCCACGGAGAGATGGGAGCCAGCTGTCTTCCAGCGGCCTGTCACTAGAGCTGTCTTCCCAGCCCTGCTGGGAGCTGATCCCAGGCTATTCCTTGGCCATGAGGATGCCAGAAACGCGGCTCTTTCTTTCCTTGGGCCAAGGAACATAGGAGCTAGAACAGCAAAGCCTGGGACTTGGAAAAAGCCCTTGATATTTTCAATTGATAGACTATTATGTAACTAATAAAAATACTGTGTAGAGAGATATGGGGGAAATGCTTATAGTATAATGTTTTATGAGAAGAAGTTGGGAATAAACTTGTATATACATCATGATCTCAAAAATATATCTTTAAAGAAATAGAAAAATGTAAGGAAGGAAATATACCAATATCATAAAATTGCTGATACTCACCCAGTTTAACCTATAAAAAATTGCACCTGCATGCAATTAACCTATTATATCTATGTGGGAAATGGGATTACAGGTAACTCTTCCTCCAACTTTGTAATTTTTTTGCAGTTTAAAACTTTCATACTTTGGAAAGTTTTATACTCGGGAAAATAGACATTACTGTAAAGTAAAACAAAGTGAAAATGTCCTAGCTGTTCAGTGTGGGCTTGTCCCCTGCCTCCTCCCTCTGTCCTCACAGCCTGGGATGCCCACACCTTCTCCACCTTCCTTCCACGTGTGCAGCACTGGTGGAGGGATCAGGTGGCCCCTACACTTAAAACTACATGCTACTTATCACAGTGACATAACTAAAGGAGGGCTGTATCTCAGTCCTCAGAGGCAGTCTAAGCCAGCAAGCCTAGGACAGGTATTTTAAGTAGTTCTGCTTGTCAACTAGCCAGCAGGATGCTGGCCTGAAATAGAACAGCTTATGGCAGAAGCCCACATAAAGACAGGCTGCTAATTTCTCCTTTCTCCTTGGGCCTCAGTTTCCATTTCTATTTTATTCCTGTATGCTGTGTATTCTTGTATTCTATGTAGTATGTACATGCATGTGTGTGTGTGAGATTCTCAAGGTAAAGCTGTTCCCCTGGCATGTGCTTCATGCCTCTGCCTCACCCAGTGATGGAAGCTCTCAGCTGCAGCTGTTCCCTCTCTGGGGTCATTTGGCCAGCACTGCCCTGGCTGCGCTACCTTGGAGACACAGCACTATTATCAATCCAGCCTGACAGGCCTCCAGCCTGTTTGGCTCCTGCTTGCTCTCCATCTGAAAAGGCTGAGCCTCTTCCCTTATCCTGGAGCCTTCCAGAATCTCAACTCAGTCTGGCCAGAATACCCCCACCCCCACCCTGAGAACTCAGGGAGGGCAAAGGAGAGAGCAAGAGCCAGCACGAGACTTAATCACAGTGGAGAGGAGTGGATAAAGGAAGGCAACGCAAATCAAAGCTCTGTCTTTGCAGGAAACAGAACGAAACAGGGGGAAAACAGAAAAACAGGCTCTGGTTAGACATGACCCAGGCCCCTCCCAGGAGCAAGCCAGAGGCCACCTGTATCATGTAAGGAGCTATACAGCTACAGTCAAGGTCATGGCTGGCAGCCAGGGCCCAAAGAAAGAAAGTCAAGTCAAAAAAAAAAAAAAAAAAATTAGTTCTCTGAAAGAAAAGACATTTCTTCTACTTCAGCTTCCTTATTGGTAAAATGCAGGGGTGGGATGAGATAATAAAGTTCCTTCTTGCTCTAACATGCTCTTAGAATTCTCCATTCAGCTTATCAGCTCAGAAATTAGACACTCCAAACAAGAATGCAAAGGAAGCAAGAGAAACACAAGCCTTTGGCCACGGCCCATACTGGAGGAAAGCTCTCCCCAGCAAAGTGGACATGGAAAGAAAGGGCCTTTAAGGCCTTTGGTCAGCAGGGCCTCCATTAGTTCTCCCTGGGATCCACAAGCTTCACCATTTCCATACCAATGGATATGGCCAGCAAAGGTTAACAATCAGGGCACGCTGTGGTGTTGGGGGGGAGGAATGTCTCAATGCTATGAGGTACATTTTGACCAAAGCCTTAATTCTACACCACCCTAACCCCACCCAAACTAAATGCAGAAAGGTCACTTTCTGGTGCTAATTGTTGAGATGACGTATACCACACATCCAGAAATTACACTGCACCACGATCTTTCCTGAGCATCCTCAGGTGTTACCACATTTCATCCTTCCAAAACCTCCGGGGTGGGTACCTTACATGAAATGGTGAGTAGCTTCATTTCACAGATTGGGAAAGCAAGTCTTAGAGAAGTTAAGAAATGTGCCCATGTACACAGAACTAGGAAGAGAGGAAGCCTGGATTTCTGCCCTAGGCTACCTGCCTCCAAACCTCTTGTCCTGTTCTGATTCAAGGGACACAGTGGCCACTTGGCAATCATGGAGAATTTCAGGGACTAAAATTAGTTGTCAAGTTGTTCTTTCTCTTCTGTTCTGGGAAGGGCAGACTCTGCCTCAGCCCAGACCTCTACAGAACAAGGGTCCCCTAGAGCTGAGTGCAGAGAGATGGTTTGTGTGCCTGGACTTCTGCAGGTTCTACCAGTGATAATGGTCCCTACAGTCCCTGATAACAGAAAAGCAAGGTAGGTCTGCAAGAAATTGCCCAGAAACTTCTAGGGGCCTGAACCGAAGAAGTAATGGGGTGCAAGGGCCTGTCAGCCGGCCCGTGAGGGTCACCCAGGCTTGTATCCAGACCTCTCCACCATACCTTCCCCTTCATCGCTCCTTTTAGCTCCACACACCACACTCCTCAACCCACCACAGCTAGGACCCAGGAATCTCACATGCCACCAACCCAAGTTTTGCTTCCCTCTGGTAACAGCTCTCTTCCTCAATGTCCCTTTCCATTTTCTTCTATCCTCTCAAAACTCACTCGTCCTAGGTCTTACTCTCTTGCGACCCTTTGCAAAAGCCACAGCTAATTTTCTCATGAGCAAACCCTTGCTGAGACCTAATAGATTGAAACGGTTGATAATAGATTGATACAGTGCCTTTCCCAAGGGCGTTGGCATTTTAAATGAGGAAATGAACAATGCTTCATCCAAAAGAGTGAATCCCCAGTGGTAAGAGCTTTGAGAGTTTCAGACCCGCAGAGACCTCCTGGGAAGCAGGATAGCAGATATTTTTGGTCAGAGACAGTCTCAGAGCCCTCTGAGAGCACAGAGGATGAGGATCTCAAGACCTACATGGACGTGCCCTCTGCCTGCACATTAGCCATGCCAAAGGTCAAGAAAACAGATAGTCATTAAAGGAAGACAATGCTTGTTAGGGTGCGCGCACGTGGGTGTGGGTGCATTCACATGCATGTGCAAGTGTCTCAGTGTGTGTGTCAGGGAGAAGGGGAAGTCAACTGGCTACTGCCCCTCAGCTTGTTTCCAAGAGATAAAAAATGACAGCTGTTTAGTTTACACAGCTAATTAACCTGAGGAATGCACTGTGTAAGACTGTTATCAAAGCAGCTGGGTAATTACGTTCTTCCCCACCAAGGGAGGGTGTTGGGGGATAAATAAAGCATTTGGGGGAGCAGACACAACACTGGAGGAGACACTGTCAGGAGCAGAAACAGGGCTGGAAAGCTTCCAGGTAAAGCCCACCGGTGCCTGGGGAGCACGCACCAGCTCAGAGGTGACCAAGGGGCATGGCTCAGCCCCCACCGGTGCTCACCTGAGAAAGACCATGGCAGACCCTCAAGGCCACACACAGCCCAGTCATCTCCGAGAAGCTGGCAGAGATATTAGAGCTGAACAAAGGTAAAGGTTGACTAACCCAACTCTTTTATTTCATTAAATGGGAAATGGTGGTCTAGAGAGAGGCCAAGGCCTTTGTAAGGTCACAGTTCTAGGCTAAGTGTCAGAGCCAAGACCAGAGCTAGAGCGGGAGACTAGTTGGGTGACTTCACTAACCATGACTGCCTCCATATTCTCTACCAGCCCACTGACAATCAGGCTGGCAGCAGTCACCTTGGAGGCAGAGACTGGGATGGCCCAAGGGTGGGTCAGTTTCAGGAAGTATGTGAATGTGTGTCCTGATCGGGGAAGAGATGCTCAGGACTGAGATTCACAGATGGGGTGGTCACTGCATGCTGACACAGGTCCCGGAGGCAGGTGGAGAAGGAGATGAAACATTTGGCATCTTCCAGACACCATGCCAGTGGTCATGTGGCTCATTCTTTTAGACCAGACGTGCCCAACCTTTTTTGGTTTCATGGAAGACGTTTTTCCACTGAAGGTGGGGGGTGGGCAGGAGGCGGGGCTCAGGCAGTGATGCCAGTGGAGCTTCGCTTGCTCACCTGCCACTTACTTCCTGCTGTGCGGCCCAGTTCCTAACAGGACAAGGACCGGTACCAGTCTACAGCCTGGGGGGTGGGGATTCCTGCTTTAGAGGACCACACAACAATTTATTGAAGTGGGTGCTATCATTACGCCCATTTTTCAAATGAAGCACTGAGGCTCAGAGAAAGCATAGAAGAGAACAAGGGCAGGCACACATCACAGACACGTTCCCTCGTGCTTGAGCTTCAGAGGACAACGGTACAGTGAGGCTACCCAGCAGTTTTCTAGAAGCTGGAAGAAAAAGAACAAGGGGACAGGAGGGGACTGCGGCATCAGGCTGTTTAGGTAATAAACTGCCCGGGCACAAGCCCAGACAGCTGAAGGCCTTGAAGGGGCTGGGGAGGAGTGCCACAAGGCAAAGCTGGCCAAGTTCTGTGTCCACTGGAAGGGTTTCCATGTGGACCCCAAACCCACCAAAGCTAGCCCTCGAGGCCAATAGGGTTTAACTGCTGAGATTAAATTAGGCAGAGTAGGTGACATGTCAGCAGGCTAAGATGGCCCAGAAAGAAAGGAGACACAGTCTGAGATTGGGAGCTGGGACAGACAATTTTGGAACTGGAAAGGGTCCCGACGGCTCCTGCAGCCTCATTCCACTGAGTTTCCCTGGGGCTGGAGGTGGGGAGTGAGAATTACAGAATGTCCGAGGTCAGAATCTCCATGGGACTTGCACCTGTGCCACATCGGTAGGCCAGCAGCAGGTGCTGGGCGATCTTGAACTGAGCTCAGGGCTCAAAATGTCACCCCTGTACAGAAATAGAACAGAGGCACTAACCAGAGGCTTTGACTTAAGGAAGGTATATATATATGGGGGTGGGGCTGACAGAAAGGGGGGTGGAAGGAAGGAGGGGGAGGCACAAGCAATACAGCTCTGCATCATGCCACTCTCATTTCCAGGGGGTGCTGGCCAGTATACCCTCCCATCTCTAACTGCTCGGAAAACTCAACACCTCTGTGTTTCCATCAGAAGTCTGGGGTCCCAGGACCTACCCTCCCAATAGCTCCCAGAGATAACAAGAGCCACTCATGGAGTATTGTGAAAATTAACTGAGATAATTTATATAAAACTCTTAGGATGCATAATGTGTTCTTAATAGATTATAGCTGCTATAATATTTAATAATAAAATAAACTTAGCACAGTTAAATCTGGATTCCTACTTTTCATCACCCAGCCATAGCTGCACCCAGTGAGGTTCAGGGTCCTTCCATCGGAGAAAGTATCTGTACCTTTAGCATGTATGTTCACTGCTGGCGACCCATGGCCTCTAGATGAGGCAGGTAAGGAAGAGGGAAAGTGAAATCAGACAAGATGGGGAGGTGGGTAGGGGGAGAGAAGCTGGTCCTCAGAAGTCAGCTCACTCCCAAAGAAAGTTAGAGCAAGGAGCAACCCTAGAGACCATTCCATCTAATACTCAGAGAAGAGGAAATTCTCCTCGACTTAGAGAGGGACAATATCTGATCACACCACAAATGAGTGGTAGACCTGGGGTTACACCTGCACTCAGGATGCCCTATCCTCTACTCTTTCCAAGGTCCATAGATGGGGACCTTATGGAGAAAGAGAAAAGAGCCAATGCTTCTCAACGTGCATAGCAAGAAAATAGCTGATATTTGTTTAGACTTCTCTTTTTCAAGCACTCTGCTTTGCTCTAGAGAGGTGACTCACAAGCAGGGAAGGCAGTAGGCTCCCTGGAGCATCTGAGAAAGGCAGAAGGCAGACTAGGGTGAAGTCCAAAACCCCAGGCCCAAAGGAAGAGGCTGGCTAGACAGGAGCTGGGGCTGAGGGGAAGGCCCAGCACAAGGGTTTCTGATCTTTCCTCGCTTCCTCTCCCAGAAGACGAGTCAGCCTAAGAAAGGGGGTCAGAGGTCTCCCTGAAAATTTTAGACATGGCTCACAGGCATAGGATTTTGAGAGTGTGTGGGAAGGGACAGCTAAAACCATTCTATTGCCCAGAAAGCTCCATACTGCCAGGTCCTCTGATGCTTGTGGAGCAATCTGGGCCCCCAGAGAGGACTCGCCTGATGTTGGGCCATTTCACCCAACACTGTCAAACAAGTTTTCCCATATCCAAGTGGGTAAGATGCAGAAACCACAGCCATCTCTGCTCAGCACCTCCAAAGCCATAATCCGATACCATCTGTGATTAAAAGCTGCCAAAAGAAGACTGGGGACTAGAAGGACAGCGAGGCCCAGAGGCAGCATCAGATGTATTCCCACGGTCCTGAGGACAAGGACAGTCTGGAAAGAGGAAACCACAGATAACCCATGTCTCCTTCATGGCAATCAATCTCCCTCACTGCCTTGCTCGCTCAGTCGATTTTTTTTCCCGCAAAGGCTGCAGAGACTTAGGGAAAATCACATCCTCATCCATTCCTTCATCCAAATCTGTATTTTGAGTGCATAAAAATGGTCCAATGAGCTCACCAGCTGAGAAACAAAAAAACACTGAATGATTTCACCCTTGGTGAACAGGAAGAGCAAGGAAAGACCCCAACCTTGTTGAACGGAAAAGAAAGAAAACCAAAGTTCCTACAAAAAAGCTCCAGAGGCAATGTACAAAAAGAAAAAACTGGAAGAAACATCACAACTGCTCCTCGAGCACATCAGTTGCCAACGTTAACTGAAGTAGCTCCAAGTGATGGAGTTCCTGGATTCGCACAGCTCATTTCCTTACTTAACACCTGAGTCCCTGAACCTCCTTTCTTACCTCAAGTCACTTCCTCATTTGTTTCACTGATCTGTGTCCTTCAACAATAGTGTGAGTGTTTCCCACTTTGCCTAGAGTGGTAAAACATGTGGACAAAGGAAACTGAGAGGTAAGAAAGTTGGGTCTTCATGCACGCTAATTGCAAAGCATAAAAGGCAAACTCCAGTCTATAATCATATACTCACTCTCCTGCCAGCTCCATCCACACCCAAACCCCAGTGCTGGACAAAGAAATGATGGTGACAGAGTGATCGTGGTGGCACTCAGCTCACCCCCGGCAATACACAACCCATGCACTCATCCCAGTGCCTGTGCTCTACCAGCTGTGACCTTGTGCACCAAAGATGGCACAACAGACTCTACATACAAAAGATTAATATTTATGTGACTGCCTGTCCCCAAGACTTAGATGACTGTCCTGCCCATGCCAAAGGCTGAGAAAGGACTCCACTTTTATGGAACACAAAGAGAAAGTTTATGGAACTTCAGCTACTACTGAGTACATTTTCTCTTGCCCATGCTTATACTTTCCCCACACTCCCCACCCACAGTGCATGGGGCTGGGCTTCTACCAGATACACTGTAAGTATTCAAGGAACAATAGCAGGCTCACCCACCCCACCCACCTCAGCTTCCTCCAGCCCTGGAGGCCTACCTCGCCATACTGGGTGCAGTAGGTCTCAGGCCTGGTCAGTCCACAGGTGGATGAAGCTCGGAGAAACTGGGTCCTCCCAATGAGCAGGTCCCCGACAGGAGGATAGCAGGCCCCACGGGAGCAGGCTTGCTGGGCACACAGGAGGCTGGGAAAGACTGAAATCACAGCGGGGCTGGGGTTCAGCTGGAAGAGAAGAGGGTCCGGATGGCCGCCCCAGCCTCCCTCAGGGAAGCGACATGGACAAGACTAGACCTTCTCCTTCTCTCCTGCTCACTCTCGCTGGTGACAGTAATTATGGTAATCCTGAGGCTATTGGGTTAAAAAACTGATTTCATATTCTATAACCCCCAACTTTAAAAAAAAAAAAAAGCAAAACAGGAAATACACTGGCAACCAACATCCATCCATGAATGATCCTGAAATGTGGCTCCCATGTGTGGCTTTTAGAAACAAACTTCGGACACAGGCTTGGCCACCAGACATGGCCCACAACTCTCCTATCCTACAGTGTGGCCTCTGTCAACAGCCCGGAGGAGGGCTAGCTGCCAGCCACTGTGGAACATTAGGAGATACCTGCATTCTTTCTGCTTGTTTATGTGCAATGTTGACCCATGTTTTGTGAGTGCACCACTATAATTCACTGGAAAATGAAGAACTCAAGCCATGATGGGTTTGGGACCAGCTTGAGAGTAAAAGGGTGGGAAAGACCAGGGCACTCGGGGAACCAGAAACCACCTTGGGTGGGAACTAGAAGACACCTGGGAGCTCCTCAAGAGAGGTAGAAAATCATCCTCCCCGAAGGCATAAAGAAGCAGAGAAACCTCATGGGTGTCCCCAGGAGACAAGTGTTCCAAACCCTAGGACTGAAGGGTGACAGGTAATGCTCACACTTTGGCTAACTATCCTCCCACCAGTAGCTTTCACCTCCCTCCTATATGGCAGGTCCTGGAAGGATGGAAAGGGATACTCACCAAACCACAGGAGAAGGAGTCGCCTCATCTTCAGCCAGTGGGGTGATGCCCAGAGAGGACCTCGCCTGGGGCAGAGCAAAGCAGCCTGTGTAAAACAGCACAAACCACTAGGGCATACTAGTCCCTTTTCTGCTTCTGGAATCATGTTTTTTCAGAAGTCTTCACCTCGGGTCCTGACCTAGGACAACTCTCAGCAACAGCTACATTTGGAGCCAAAAGCTTAGAAAACAACAGAGCCCTGGACTACTGTCCCAGCTGGCCTGTGACTCACAGGGTGCCCTGGGATAATACCATCCACTCCCAGACTTCAGCTCCCTCATCTGCAGTGGACGGGAGAAGGATGGGCTGGCCCTGCCCCGAATAGTCATGAGGACTACTTGGGGAGCAGGGCCCTTTGCAGCACAGAAGCTGCAGAGAAGTCTGAGGCCTTGTCGCTAAGGAAGTGGCCTGACCTTTCCCAGGCGGGGCTCAGCCCACCAATCCAAAGGTGAGTGGGTCAAAGTGGCTGAAGGTCTGGAGGCCAGCCCTCTCCTGCCATTGGCCTGGCCTCCAGTACCACTGAGAGCCACCTCAAGGGTAAGACTGTGGTGGCCACAACTCTGGGCTCAGCAGGGGGTTGGCATGTGATGGGGAGGCCTGGCAGTTTTTAAGAAATGAGTGAGGATTGTATCTGAACTAGAAGCAACCCAGAATGTCTCTAATGATGGGCTGGGCTATGCAGGAAGAGTGAGGCTGGGAGACCATGAGCAGGGATTCTGAAGACCACAGATGGATGCTCTAAGGTCCGTGAGGCAGGTGGGCCGGCCCTGTGAATGCAGTGTCCACCTCTGCCTCGGACTGGGTGCTCACTTTGCTTCAGTGACAGGTGCAACCCCTTTGGCTAGGGTAGGGGGTGGGGCAAGGCAGGGCCAGAGAGGGAACTGGGACTCTCCTGGCGTCTTTAAATTATACACCCTAATGCTTTGAAATCATCCCTTCCAATTAGTTCCCAGGAGCATCAGGGGCCCAGAGAGGAGGCAGGTGGCCAAAGAGGGAGGCCCACCTTCTCATTTACCTGCTGCACTATCTCTGCCCTCTCACTCCCAGAACGAGGCATTTTGAGCCGCCTTGGAAGAGCTCTGGCCCTGGACCCCAGCCTTCCCTCTTCTCTTTGTGCTCAGCCCGGGATCTGAACGTGCTTTCTTCCAAGTCACTGAGACACTTATCAGATATGAAAAGGCAATTCAAACAGAGGCAGACATTTAATATAGTGTTTGCAGATGGCTCCTTCAGGTGAGCTCTCAGGAAGAGGAAGAATCGGGCCCTGCAACCAGGCCCCAGACACCCAGAGCACAGCGCCTTCTCCCCGCCCTGCCCCCACCAAGCAGGTGAAGGCAGATAACGTACCTGGCTCCCCGCTGCCACTGTTCTCTCTCCAGATCGCCTGAGAACACCCTTGAATGAGGGGGTCTCCGCTCCTGGCTCCCAGTTTTTAAACAACGGCCTCACCTCTGGAGACTCCCTGGCTGGGCGCAGCCCACTGCAGGGCGGGTCTCAGGAATCTGGTGGCTGGCACGCCCATCCACCGTCACTGCACCCCCACAGCCTCAGGACAGGACTGGGCAAGTGGGCTGGTCCCCGAGGCCTCACAGCAAGCCTGGCAGTGCCCACCTGCCTTTGCGTGCTGTTGGGGGTGGAAGGGAACCCTGCAAACCGAAAGCACCAGGCAAATATTCATGGACATTCCAGACCAGGGTTCAGAGGGCAGGAAGGGCACTGGCATTTGTGACAGGCACTGTACTTGGTGTTTTCTCAAGGCTCAGAGGGATCAGCTTCCTCTTTTGTCCTGGACCACCTGGACAGAAAACCAAGCAGAGGACAAGAAGATCAGGCTTGTACACAGGGTGTTACAGCCCCAGACCTGTCCTTGGGCTGGAAGGCGGAATACCCAAACATCCAGGACCTGGAAAGCACCAGACCCTCTCTTTCCCCAAGGAAAACAGTAACAGTGGAAAATCCCGGCTTCCTGCAGAATTCAGAAGAGCCTTAAAAGGCTCATCAGGGAGGGGTCAAGACCCAGCTCACGCAGGGAAATTTTAAGCGGAATAAGAAATTAACTCGAAATGCCTCCCCTGCAGCTCCCTCCCTGACTTGGCGGGGAGCCCTAGGACAGGTAACTACCTGTGAGTCACTGCCCCCAGCTTAGGAGGAGGGCTGGTCTCCTAGCCTCTCCCTTGCAGGGCAGGAATGCCCGCCTGGAGGGCCAGAAAACAGACCTGACCACAAGTGGTGGAAGGCAAGGCCGAAGCATAACTGAGCCGATTTGGCCTGGCCCACTGCCAGGCCCAGGAACAAAGCTTCCTTTGTGGGACCCCGGGCGGGCTTCTGGCTCAGGGCCACTGGGCTGAGAGCCGCTGAAAATGACAGTAACAGTCCAGGTAGAGAGGCTGGTCTCAGAGGACACTCTTCCCCCAGGTTAGGGTCAGAGGGCTTTAGAGAGATCTGGAAGGTCACCCGGTACATACCTTGGCCGTGGAGAGCCTGCACTGGCATTGTTTGGGAACAGCGTTGCCTCAAAGTTCCTATTTAAAGGAGACTCTTAACTAGCCATTCTGACCTGTCAGTCCCTCCTAAGCAGGAAGTCCCCTCTACAATAGGAGGGTTAAGTCCAAGAAATTGGTTTGGGAACCCTCAGGAGAAAATGAAGCATCTTGCGGATTGAGCTGGACATTTCTAACCTTCGGTCTCTAATTTAGCCCAAGAAATTTAGATGGGCTGGAGAACTACTATAACTAGCAAATGGACAACAAGTTGTTCAGATGCATGATGGAAATTCTAACAAATGTTAGTGTCTTGACCCCTGTAAGCATTCCAGTGAAATCTAGCTTTACTCAACAAGCCCGAGTCAGTACCAGCAGCTTCCCTTCGTGGGCCACAATCGAATTCCCCAGAGAACAGTCACAGCTGACACCCCCAGGGCTCTGCAGCCACCTGTCTGATCTCTTCCTGTCCACTTCTCCAACTCCCTAAACTCAAGGCTCCCAGGAAGTTTTCACCCTTCTGGAGCTGCCCATCCTATGCCCTCCACCAGGGAAGAGGATGTATAAACAACTCATTAATAGTTAACTCAGCAGAAGAGCAGGTGTTGCAATCTCAGATCCTCACCTTTAAGTCCCCCTCCTACTCCCCCGTTAGGAGGCAAGAGCCCAGGTAAATAAGGCTTTGGTGTCTCAGACATCACAGGCTGGGGCAAGTCTAGGGAGTGGCTTGGCTTTGCAGGAAGAAAACGGCAGTTTCTCTGTTTGGGCCCCCCACGCGCTCCTGCCAGGCCCAGGACATTATTTCTGCAGAAACCAAGAGTAGCCCGGTCAGCCTCACTCCTCATGGACACTGAGCACTCCCCCTGTAATCTAGTGCCCTAGGACTGCAGGGCCCAAGGCACAGGCTTCGAACTTCAGAACCCAATTCGTTCAGACACAAGAAACCTAAAATAGAGCTAGAGGCTGGGTTAGGACCCAGCCAAGGCTAAAGGGGAGGCAGGGGCGTGGCTCCAACACTGCAGCCTCCCTGTGTACCCTTGCCTCCCTCCCTGCCTTCCTCTGTCCTGCTCCAGATGCCTCAGTCCTCAGGGCTCATCTCCCATCCTTGGCTCATTTGAACTTATCCCTCAGGAAAGTGGCTGACCAAGTCATCCTTGACTCCTGACTCTCACACCCCCACGTCAACCTATCAGGCAATTCCAAAGGCAACCAGGACCACTTCTACCCTCCTGGCCTGAGCCTCTTCCCCAGACTGCTGCAGTAGCCTCCCTACTGGTCTGCAGCCTAGCCCCAACACAACAGGTCACAGCCTCTTCTGCTCAGAGCCCTGTACCTGCTCCCCATTGCAGACAAAGTCAAAGCCAAAGCCTTTACAGAGGCCACACATATATGACCTCTCGTTACTTCTCAACAGGACCACTGCTATCCCCTTTTCTCCTTCCACTCCAGCCACATGGCCTCCTGGCTGTGCTTCTGAATTACCAGGCTGCTTCTGCTGCAGGCTGTTGCTCCAGCTGCTCTCTCCACCTGGACTATTCTTTCTCCAGTGTCTGCAAGGCTCACTCTCTTACCTCTTTTAAGTCTTCATTCAAATACTACCTCCTCCATGAGGCCGACTCCGAGTACCCTCTTTAAAATGACAACCAAGTCAAGGAGGTATGAGACTTATTGGGGGCACCACTTTGTAAGTTACAGAAATGTCTAACCACTGTGCTATGCACCTGAAACTAATATAATATTAAAAGTCAACTGCACTTGAAAAATTTGAAAAATAATAAAATGACAACCAAGCTCCCTGTCCCCCACCCCAGCTCTCCCAACCCCAACTACCCTCCATTACTGATAGGCTGGGATTTGGGGGTTTGTTTTGGGCAGGTTGGTTTGGGGGAGCGTTTGCAACACTGTCCTCCTTCTGACTAACTATATCACATACCTATTTATCATATTTACTTTCTGCCTCCCTCCACCAGATTGTAATGTCCGAGAAGGCAGAGATTTTTGTCCATGTTGTTCACTGGTATTTTCCAACTACCTAGAAACAGTGCATGGCACATAGTAGGTGCTCAATATTTGTGGAATGAGTGGATTCACATGGACATGTAAATCATTGATATAGGTCAGCAATTTTCAACCGGTGTGCCGCAAGAATTTTTAGAGCGTGCAATACCTGACTTTAGTCAGGGCCACTGACCTCTTTTCCCTTAGGTTGTCAAATAAAAAAGTGACAACAGCCAACATAGCCAATAGCTATCTGGTGTGAATGAATCAAAATTATACATATTTTCTGGTCAGATCAGCAAAAAATATATTTTTTGGTGTGCTGCAGAATGGTAGTAATTAGTCTCTGTGTGCCATGAAGTGAAAAAGGTTGAAAATGGTCGGTGCGGCTTAACAAGTCTCCGTGCCCTTGCAGGTGAACGTACGCTCTCGGAGGGCACAGTCCGGACTTTTCATAACCGCAGTGGATGGCTAACAGTAGTAATTCATACATCAGTCAGCTGCGGCGGTGGGGGTCCTCTTCTGAAGCTATCACCATGTCTGCTTACCAGTCCGTCGTCCCTGGCAGGGTCTCCACCTGCCAGACTTAAACTGTCCAAATTGCCAGAGATCAGTCAAGATCTCATCAACAAGCAGTCAAAGGATAAGGAGCAAGGAAAGGAGGAAAGGAGGAAGGAAAGGAGAAAAGAGGTTAAGAGGGATAAGATAGCCTGGCCCAGGCTGTAAATGCTGATACTCAGGTGTTGGAGGAAGGGGCGCCAGGTGACTAAGGCTCAGGCATCACCCGAATAAGGTGAGTCATGGCTGAGTCCTTGTCTGTCGAACAGGGTGGACTCCAGGAGTGGCCCTGGGATTGGCCACGTGACTCAAGCTGGCGTGGCCCTCCACTCCAATGCAACTGCTCAAGTGCCCAGACAGTCAGTCACTCTTCTGCGTGCCTCGCCAAGAACCAAAAAGAGAAAGTGGGTCTGTGAAGTTACCGAGCAGCCAGGAACCAGCCTTGGGCAGAGGCCGGCAGTAAGCAGAGGAGGAGCCTGCACTGCCTGTCATGGGTGACTCTATTCCATACCCCTCTCTCTACGCCCCCACTCTCACCTCCCCAGCAGACAGCTGTGTGCACTGGCCGGGGCCTGAGGTCTGGGGAAAATCAGGCAGTCAGTCTAAATTAACTATACCTAACATTTCCCAAGTGCTTGCCACATGCCAGGCACTGTGCTAAGCCCTTTGCATATATTAACTCATTTAATACCCACTGTATCTCTGTGGGGGTAGACATTTAATCACCCTTCCTTTACAGATGGAGAAAATGAGGCACATTTTCAGCAACTTGGTCCCAGCTAGTAAGTGGGTCATTTGAACTCAGACCAGTTTGCTCTGGCACTCACATTCTTAGTTGTAACTTAAAGCATAAAATTGCCTAAATCCCTGACTCCACCCTTAGGAACCCTTGACCAGAGTCCACCAGAATCTGAACCTCGTGTTTACCAAAACTAATCAAGAGCCAGTATCTAAAAATGTCTCTTTAAGCCCTTGCTCCAACTCTTGGAGCACTGATGTCGACTGAGGGCTCCTGGGGAGACACTATAGAAACATCCAGAACAGATGCCATATTTTGTTTGCTCTCCATATTGACAGCCTGTCTTGTGTGGGCACAGACGGAGTAGGAGCTGGCGTCCAGATCCCCCCTCTCAGAGACTCTGGTCTGCACCAGCAGGATTTCCCCCTCAGATCAACAGGAAGCTGATCTGAGCGAGGACGTGAGCACCTAAAGCAGTGAAAAGACAGACAAGGTGACTGGACAAACGTCACGGTGAGCTGACGAGATTACACAAAGGGCATGATGACGGATGACACAACTTCCCCCTTACCCGAGGAAGGGAGATGCCATCACTTGAGGTCAGGTTCCTGGGTCACCCTAGGGGAACCTCAGCTCCTTCTGTTCTATCTCTCAGGGTACACCCCCAAATGTCCTACCCCCTCCCTCTCGAGGGGTACAGCTCAGCCTGCAGCTGGGTGGAGTCAAATGCTGGCTGGCTCCCCTGAGAAGAGGAAGGAATATCTTGGCATTTCTGCCACCATCACTGCCCTACCCACTGCCCTACCTTCCTCTGGCAAATAGGCCAGCTCATGACCACACCCCCTTTTCAACCCGCAGCCACGTCTACTGTCCAGCCAGTGCCCTGTGGGGTAGGTTCTCGGAACCTAAGTCAAACCTCTGTGACCTTTGGCCACAGATTTGCCATGTGGAACTGACCATGTGGCCCTGGCCCAGCCTCACCTGAGAGGGGAGAGACATAGAGCGGAAAGGGGCAATATGCAGCCACACAGTAGGTCACAAGTGCCTGGGGAAGGGAGACACAAAGGAAGAGCTGAGAGGGTCAAGGAGCATTTGCATTATGAGATCTCCCCAGGCTAAAAGAGGGCTGCCCACGGGACTTTAAAATTCTAACTGTGATCCCTGAAAGGACCACTAGAGAGGCAAACTAAACTGCCTAATGTTCAAATGGGCAGTTGAGGACTAAATATAGAGAAATGGGCATCTGTGGTTTGAAGGTGAGTCTGGCTTCATGTCTGGAATCAATACCACATAAAGGCTTTTAATTAGCATGTCCCTGCAGTACCTGTGGCCACACAGGGCCTGTGTTTGAACTTGAACCTCTCTTAAATCCGAGACTTAGCCCAAACTCTGCTACTTGATAGAAGCATAAACTTGGGCGAACCCCTCTCTGGGCCTCAGTCTCATCATTCAAAAATAAAAGTGTTGGATTTTACTGGTTCTAAAGCCAGGCTCCCCATGAGAGTTACTTACAGAACTTATAAAAGTACATCCTTCAGGCCTTGCCCCACCCAGAGATATAACTGGCTTGCAGAAGGGCAGGGTCTTTCAATACATTTTCCAAGCTCCCCTGAAGACCCTCCAGTCTAGGATGCTGTTCTCAGAGGCCAGCTGTTTAAAACAGCAGTTAAAAGCCTAGATGTTAGAGTGAGAGGGTGAAGCTGCAAGTTTGGTTTTGTTCTCACCAGCTGTGACTTTGGACAACCAAAGCAACTGGCCTCATGGGTCCTTGTAAACAGTCTACCTCATGGGTCGTTGTAAAGGTGAAGGGAAACAATGCGTGTATAACCCCCAGCAAAGTGCCTGACGAGGTGAGTGCTCTGTAATGGGCATTGGTCCCCACGTGAGCATCACATGCAGGTGTCTTGGGCTATGATCAGCAGTCTTTACAACATTGATAACAAAAAGCAAATATCACTCTTCTGCAGATGTTGGCTGGGCTGCTCCCCTCCTCCTCCCTGCAGGGGGCCCAGGCCCCAACCTGAGAGTCTGTGCTTTGTGCATTCCACTTAATTCTGCACACTCCCCAGGGACCAGAACCTGAACCAGAAGGAAAAAACAAGGCACTCAGGGGCCAAACTGAGCTGAGTTCTCCAAGAATGGTGATGCATTCCAAACTGGGAGAGACAGAGGGTGGGAATAGGGCTGTTTACAAACAGAGGACAGAGGAGCAAACACAACCATGACATTGTTTCTGGCTTCAAGCGTTAGTCATAGCAGTCCAATACCTGATTAAGATACGAGTCTAAGCTAGTCTGGACAGCAGGTTTGTTACTTAGCTCAGGGCAGTTGCCAAGCAAGTCTGAGGGTGCAGGGAAAGAGGCGCTGTGTAAGCAGGCACTCTGCTTAAACAGATCAAAATCTGATCGATATTGTACCAGACAAGGGTGATGAGTCCTTGGCTAATCCAATTCCTTCCCCTTAAAACATCATTCAAAACTGACTCCCTTCTGATCTAGAATACTGATAAAGAGGTTTTAATAACTTGGGGGAATGTTTATGAGATACAATTAACTAGGGGAAAATAAGAAAACAAATGTGCAAGAATCTACTTAACTCTTGAAAAAATGCTCAAAGAGAAGACAGGGAGAAAATAATCCAATATGTTAGCATTTTCTATCTCTTTATATTTCTCTGTACACTCTCATCTTCCAGAATGAGCATATTTTACTATATAGAATGATAAATTAAAATAAAGTAAAATGTTTCAGGAAGAAGAGTGATTTTTGTCCACCTACAAGTTAGTTATTAGCCCTCCCTCTCTTTGCCCCCCTTCTGCCCCAAACCCCTCCCACTATCCCCACAGACTGAGAATTCGCTACAAGTTTCCAAATCATCGTGGATTTTGTAAGATATGGTTTCCTCTTCTTAAGAAGTCCAGTATTGCTCATTGAGGCTGTTAGGTGTCTTTTGTCAAGAGAGCAGTCAGCACGCTTTCTCAATGAATGTATGCACAAGCGTTGAGAGTGGGCAGAAAACGCCTAGGGAACAACCAGCACCTTACCTTCCAGCTTGCCTGTCTTTGGGCAAACCAAAAAGAAAGAACAGACTCAGTTTCACTTACCTATATTTTTCAGAGGAAAGTTTTTTTATCCTGACCCAAATTGTCCTCTCCCATGCAATTGTCCCAGAATAATGCCACCTAATTCTGAATGTTCTCATTGCTCACTCAGAAATGTGTACACCCATCAGCTCATGTGCAAATACACATTGGTACTCATGAATGTGAGGTTCCAGCTCTATCTCAGGTGGGCACCGTCTCCAACAAGAGACATAGTTCCTTGTAACCAGCGTTGACAGATCAAATACAGGAATCCCAGTTAAATCTGAATCTCAGATTAATGAAGATGCCTTGTTAGTACAAGCAGACCCCAAATATTGCATGAGGAATACTTATACTAAAATAATATTCACTGTTTAACTGCTATTCTAATTTTACTGGACTCCTTGTATTTTTACTTGCTAAATATGGCCACCTTACTTGTAATGTATTGTTCATCCACCCTCATGACTTCCAGACTTTTCCTAACAAGTCATCTTCCTCTAAAATTTCTCACATCTGCCAATAACCTTCCTGAAATATGATGTTTAGAAGTGAACACAGGAGTCCTGGTGTCTGGATGCTTGACATCCCGGTGCATCATAGGTCCCTTTATGAAAGACCACTCCAGGTTAAGGACCGAGAACCAAACTAACAGCGCAGAGATGGGCCTGATCCTCCACCATCTGAAGACTACATGGGCATGAGAGGTTGTGCTGACTCCTTTGTTTAATTTCTACTCCAGAAATAAAGAGCTATGTATCATTACCCTGAAAAGACAAAGGGGAACAAAGTAGTTTTCCAGCTCTTGCTAGGTAGGTATAAGGCACCATTCTAAACAAATGTACCTACAGTGTCTCATTTAAGCATCACAGCAGCCCTTTAAGATGACTCCTTGCAGGAGACATTTTTCCCTTTTTTTACAGTCTCGGCACACATTACTAAGTAGTGGCCTGTACAAGGCTACAGAGTGTTAGGGATTGAAAATACCCCCCAAAACTGATTTGTTGAAAGCCCAATGTGATGATATTAGGAGGCAGGAGCTTGGACAACAATTAGGCTTAGGTGAGGCCATGTGGGCGAAGTCCCCACAGTGGGATCAGTGCCCTGACAAGAAGGAAGAAACACCAGAGGACCCCACAAGGAGACAGCCAGGCAGCGGGCTCTCCCCAGGAACCCAGCACCTTGGTTGTGGACTTCCCAGCCTTCAGAACTGTGAGAAATAAATACTGTTGCTTAAGACACCCAGTCTATGGTATTTTGTTGTAGTGGCCTGAGTGATAAAGACACAGAACTAGTTAGTGCTTCAGTTGAAATAGGCTAGGCTATGCTGCATTAATAAATTAACCACAAAATCTCAGCAGCTTAACACAACAGATATTTATTTGTGCTCGCATAAAATAAGATGTGAGACAGGGGTCGGGGAGAGGTCCTCTGTTCTACACACTCAGGGACTTCTGCCACCTTGTAAATGCACCAACCAGGACACATGGCCTCATGGTCATAGCGGCAAGATTAGAGGAGCATGAAGAGCTCTCCCCAGCAATCCCATGCCTCAGCTCTGAATCCAGTGACACAGTCCCTCTGCTTACAACCTACTGGCCAGCACTACTCACAAGACTCCTAAGTGATCTTCCTATGCGCCCAGAAGAGGAAACTGAAGTAGAACATCGTGAACACGTGGCACTATCTACCACAACTAGTATATACGATGAAAGCAGAATCCCACAGCAGATCTGTAAGCTTCCAAAGCCCATGCTCTTTCCAACAGAACATTTGGCCTCTGGAGATTGAAGGAAATCTCGCAAGAGGATAATTTGTAGAATGTGACCTCAAAAAAAAAAAAAAAAAAAAAAAGGTGGTAGGAAAAATGGCCATGGTGAATGGTTTAAACTTGCAAAACCCAAAACATCACAAGATTGCCCCCCTGGAAAACTTTAGAAACATACCCGATGAGATCTCTACAAGCTAGACACAGAGGGTAAGTATTTATGAGACATGTGTGCCATTCCAGTGTTTAAGAGAAACACCACTGTGAGCCGGGGCAAATCTACAGGGAGCCCATGCCAGTATGTTGTGGGAAGACCAGCCAGCCTAATTTGCCAGGACTCTCCCTGTTTCAGCTCAGTGATCTCCTGGTTTAAGCTCCGAAAGTTCCCCATCCCAGGACATCCTTCAGTCCCAGACAAGTGCGTGGCCAGCTGGTTGTACAGCGATACCTTTTTCTCCTGGACAGCTTTTGTAAGTGTCACCCCAAATGTCTCAGAAAACTCTACATGAAGATGCACAATGATCTGAGAAAGAAAAGTCAGTTCTAAATCCAAGGAAAACCTGGACGGAAACAGTACATAAGAATAAAACTCTCCCACAGGAAAGAACTCGTAAAGCTCCTTTATGAATGTGGGCCCATCTGAGTAATGGAGCCCTCATCATGGACTTGGGGGAAGAAAGTACGCCAATAGCACTTTTGTGCTGGAGACTCAACTCCCGCTGCTGCGACTGATGACAGCAGGCTTTTCCCAGCCAAATCAGGCCGCGGACCCATACTGAGCTCCCAGATACACTGATACCTGTCTTTTTTCAAGTCAAATACTGTTAAAATAGGTTACCCCATCTTGAATTTGGGCTCTTCCTAAGATGAGCAGCACAGGCACGTGCACACACAAGGCACACACACAGAAGCACGCATGACTTTGCACTTTTAGCTATTAAATTTAGTCTTGTTAGCTTTGGCCCATTGCTCCATTTGTTAAGCTGGATTTGGAATGCAGTTTGACCTGCACATTCTCCATTAACTCTAGATCATAGTCCAGAGTCCACAGCCAGGCTCTCAGGGTCCTGCTGCAGAGAGCTGCGCTGCTGGCCCCAACTCACATGGCCCCTTCACGCCGGTGCTCTGATCCAGCTATGCCATTCCTTTGACCACACCTGGGCTTGAGCAGCCTGGCTCTGTCTGTGCTGCCCTCTCCACCTCTTGTGTCTGTGGCTAAAACCCAAATCCTTGACCTATTCCAGATTCCTGGGTCAGCGATGGCTTCTCTGCTGTTCTCTGTCAATTCTTCCCAAAACTCCAGCAGCAGACCTCACCAATGCAATCCAGTTCTGTCCTGTCTCATAAATCCCTTCCATCTCAAATTGACATGAAAGTTATTCAAGTTTTAGTTATTTTGTGATTTTCCCCAAACCTGGATTGCAAACTCCTTGAGGAAAGGGACAATTTTTGCTCATTCTTTTTATCCCCTAATGAGGAGTACAACACAGAGTTTTCACGCAGAAAGTGCTCAATAAACAGATATTGATTTATTAGTATGGATCCTTGGGGCGAGGGAAAACCTAAGAAAAAGTGTTTGAAGACTATGATGCCATGAATACGACTCCATAACTCCTTTTCAAGACAACCTAGAGAGAAAGTCATCCAAAAAATGAAATGTCTTCCCCCTAAGAATTGAAACCTGAGAAAATTCATGAAGAGCTGATGCACTGGTCAGCTGACTTCCAAGGCTGTGCTTCCTATTCCATCCACTGTGGCTGGGACTTGGGGATAGAAAGGCCAGGAATCAAACTGGCAGTACTTTCAAATGTTTGGAACTGCAATCCTTTGGGGGTTGAGTCATAGATCCAGGTCCTTAAGTCGTCAAGACCCACTTTTAGAAGCTTGAAAGGCAATGAAAGGGGGAAATGTGGGTCCAGGGAGAGGAGGGCACAAATGGAGAGAATGTCTTAGGGAGCACAAATTCCTAAACATGTTTTAAGGATTCTTTGTCATGCCCAGGGAGTCAGGGAACATGGACAGCAAAAAGTCGGTCAGTCCCTGCCTGTCACTGTGCTTCTGAAGATGCTGTATCCTGGTAGTACTTTTAGGCCCATTTCGACCTTTGGGCAATGAGTTCCATGCTTTATACACTAAGAATCCCTTCTCACAACTAGACAGGGTCTAGGGATGTTTGTTTCTCTAAGACCAATGACTGGCAATCAACAGTTGTCCTGTTATCCCTCCATTTGTCCAGGGGGTCTGAGCTCAGGCCTGAATCCTGCCAGCAAATCAGTCTGTATATTGACACCCCTCTATCTCCAGCTTCTGCCTGGTCCTCATTCCCAGAGCCTGAGCTTTTCCTCATCACACCGCAGCAGATCCTTCTGACTTTTGACCCAGAAATACAAAAACATCCAGAGCCATTCATTCACAAAATAAATATTTGTTGGGCACGCAACCTATGCCAGGCATCCCGAAGTAAACAAGTCAGATATAATCATTGTCCAGAAACAGACATTGAATACATAATGGCCAAGTAATTTATTAATTATGTAGCCCAAATGGCCTCAACTTGTCAAGCCATCCAAGAGTCACTCTTCTCTACTATACAAAGACTCATAATTCCAAAAATTCTAGGGAGATATTAACAGTTAATACAAATTCATTCTAGTTGCTACTTGTCCCCAAACACCCCTAACTTTCTTTTAACCATTTCTCTATGCTGCCCCCAATCTCTCCAGCCTATTTTGGCCCAAAATGAACACAGTCTTTCTCCAAAGAGCAAAACACAAAGCTGTTGAGTTTAAGAAATGTTACTGAAAATTTGGAGATGACACAGGGAAATAACAACCTAAAACTAAATATTAGTCTACCATGCCCCAGCATCTAACATCATAGCATGTTCCTGTGACATCTTCCTCCTCAGCTCTACGCTTTCACCAGGCTGCTGAGAGCAAGCGATGTTCAGCACTGGTTATATAGAGGAATTCCCTGGAGTTTTGTGGGGGGCTTTTTCCTTTAATTTCTGATGCCTAGGCCTCATCCCAAGAGACTGAAGTGGTGGCATTTTAGGAATTGGTAATTTTTTAAGTTCCTCAGGTGATTCGCACATGCAGCCAGGATAAAGACTGCTGACATGAGGTCTTGTAACCAGTCAGAGAGACAGAGCAGTAAATGGTGAAGAATGTGGATCCTGGAATCAGATTGCCTAGTTTTGAATTCCATTTCGACCGCTGACTAGCTGTGTGATCTGAGGCACATTACATAAGCTTTCTATTCCTCAGCTTCTCCAAGTGAAAACCTGTGGGGGGGGATTCCGCCTACAGGGCCCTTTGTCTGCCTCAGATGAAAATAAGTCTACCAAGACATGATCTGCTTGGGGAGGAAAGGTGGCCTATCTCTCAAAGGGGAAGGGCCAAGAGCCTTCTCCTCAGTGGGCTTTTATTAGGTTCATTTTACATAGGAATACAGGTAAAGCTCATTAATCACTGTCAGGCAGTAAGGATCAAATAATAGATAACATACAAAGAACTACTAGGGCTTATTCTGAGTCAGGGTCTGTTAGCTAAAGGGCTACAAAACTTTGGGAAACAAACTCATCTCCTGCTTGGACCCTTATCATTTAGTTGAGACCTTTATCATTTAATTGGACCCTTATCATTTAATTGAGGTTTCACAGGATTTTATGTATTCTTTCTTAGGCCTGATCACCCTAGGGAACCCGCCCTTTCCAGCACAGGGCTGCACCACCCTCTGTCATTGTTTCAGGCTTAAGTCAGGCAGGGGAAGTAAGGCAGCCAAGAGATTAGGAGACTTCTTGCAGACAGAATGAGGACTCAGGCTATGTCAAAGCCGAGGGGCAAGGACCCATCATCCACTTTTGCTATAGCCCCCCAAGTCCTTCCCTGGGGGCTCCCCATGATTGTGCCTGTCTTAGGTCATTCCTCCCTTGAGGAATCTTACCCATCATTGGCTAACCTATCAAGCATTGGGGGCCAGGCAGAGTGAAGTCAAAGGAGCAGAAGCAGTGCTCCTGCCAGGGAGATAAGCTTTGTCTCCTTAGTGGCTTATGGTCTGAAGGTCACTCACTCAGCCTTAGTCATGAAAGGACTACAGCTTCTGAAACCAGACAGAGAGGTTCCCAACAAAAACCAGAAATAATATACAGTTCACCCACCATGTAGGGCTATTCATAGGATTAATAAATTAATGCACATGAAGGTCTTAGAAAGCATTATGGATGCAATGGATCTTAGCTTTGACTGCTCTATGTAAGCAACAGAGTGGCCTGGCCCAGGCTGGAGGCAGTGGAAATGGGGAGGAGTGCATGAAGTCAAATTATGTATTTGGAAGTAGTACAAACAGGACTTGCTAAAAAATTGGCTGAGAAAGGTGACGAAAAAGGAATAAAAGATGCTTTCCATGTTTGGGACTTTAAGAACTGGATACAAAGTGATGCCATTTATCAAGATGGGAAAGACTAAGAGAGAGAAAAAAATTTTGTTTTGAAAAAAATCAAGAACTTTGTTTTACACATATTGAGTTAAAGACACCCATTAGCTATCCAAGAGGAGCTACCTATTACACAGCTTAATAGGTAGAAAGAAACACATTTCAGAGTCACTATTGTACAGACTGTGCTGTCTAATATGGTAGCCACCAGCCACACTTATGGGGTCATTTCATTTAAATTTAGATTAATTACACCCTGGCTGGTGTGGCTCAGTGAATTAAGCTCTGGCTTGCGAACCAGGGGATCGCTGGTTCAATTCCTGGTCAGGGCACATGCCTGGGTTGCAGGCCAGGTCAGGCCCTCAGTTGGGGGGGGGAGTGAAAAGCAACCACATATTGATATTTCTCTCCCTCTCTTTTCTCCTTCCCTCTCCCTCTCTCTAAAAATAAATGAATAAAATAAATAAATAAATAAATTTAGATTAATTAAAATTAAATAAAGTTATAAATTCAGTTTATCAGTCACTTTGGCCACATTTCAAGTGTTTGGTAGCCATATGTAGCTAGTGGCTACCATATTGGGCAGTGCAGATATAAAACATTTTCATGATTGCTGAAATTTCTATAATAAAGTACTGAGTCTCAAAGCATGGTACCTTAGGAAACCATCTAGGAAGTGGTTCACAATCCTGATTACACATTAGAATCACCCCAGGAATTCAGAGTTGATTCATCTTGGGGAGCTCTGAGGCACCAGTCATTTATAAAAAGTTCTCAGGATGACTCTAAAGTGGAGCCAGGGCTGAGAGCCACTGACCCAGGGAAATAACATGGGTGGAGGAGAGAGATCATGGTAGGACCCTGGGGTGCCCCAACATTAACTCAATGTGCAGTCTCAACTTTGACTGCACATTGAAATCACCTTTAGAGTTTTAAACATTACTGATGTCTGCATCCTACTTTAAGGAATTTTTTATTTAACTACTCTTAGAGTATTACCTGGTTTTCAGAAATTGACAAAGCTCCCCATGCCCTGGCTGGTTTGGCTCAGGGGATTGAGTGCCAGCCTATGAACCAACAGGTTGCCAGTTTGATTCCCAGTCAGGGCACATGCCTGGGTTGCAGGCCGGGTCCTCAGTTGGGGGCGTGCAAGAGGCAACCAGTCAATATCTCTCGCACACTGTTTCTCACCCTTTCTTTCTCCTTCTTTTTCCCCTCTCTCTAAAAACAAATAAATAAAGTATTTAAAAAGAAAAGAAAAGAAAAAGTTCCCCACTGATTCTGATGTTGACAACCCACAGTGGTTGACAAGGCAATCAGTGGTTGAGAACCACTGATTGAAAGAGGGTAAGATGTGCCCTGACTGGTGTGACTCAGTTGGTTGGGCATCATCCCACAAAGTGAAATGTCGCCAGTTTGATTCTCAGTCAGGGTACATACCTGGACTGTGGGTTTGGTCCCTGGTCAGGGCACATACCAGAGGCAACCGATCGATGTTTCTCTCCCTCCATTCTTCTCTCTCTAAAAATAAATATTTTTTTAAAAAAAGTATTTCTAGAATGCTAAAATTCAGTTCACTCAATTAATAGCCTACTAGATTTTGGAGGGGGATGAGAATGGAAACCATATGGCAGTGGGTAAAAGGGTAAATGGTTGAAGAAATTGGTATAATGATTGTAGACAACTAATAATATTAAGAGAAGCAAAGAATCTCACAAGAGATGGATAATGATTAGGGCTCATGGACTAGATTTTTTGAGACATTAGAGCATGTTTATACACTAGTGGAATACTATAATGAAGACAGAGAAAATAATTATTCAGGAAAGGGGAGAGATCTGGCAGGAAGCTCACTCACTACTCAAAATCCAAACCCTCCTTCCTCCTTACTAAAGACCCCAGTGGTTTTTCAAGTTTTCCAGGCAATTGTCCTTTCCCCAGCTCAGAGATTAGCCTAAACCAGTGGTTCTCAAACTTTAGCATGCACCAGAATTACCTAGAGGACTTTTTACATCAAAGACAGCTAGTCCTGCATGCAGAATTTCTGATTCAATAGGTCTGGGGCAGAGCTCAAGAATCTGCATTTCTCACAAGTTCTCAGATATTGCTGCCGCTGTTCCCAGGGACAACCTTTGAGACCCCTGGTCTAAGACCATGGTGGTAATCCTCCCTTCATAAGTGGTCTTAGGGATGGGCATTCAACCCACTTCTGGCCAGTGAAAGGAATTCTCTCAGGGGAATCTAGGCAAGGTTTCCTTCTCAATGAAGGAGAAAGAACAGCCTCTCTCCTTTCCCTGGATGTCGTCATACAGAATGCAATGGCTGGATCTGTGGCAACTACCTAGGACCCATAGTGTGAGCTGGACTATAACAAGCCTCCATGCTGAAGATGTAAGGTGAGAAAGACGGAAAGAACCTGATTCTTGATAATGTTACACTACTGAATTAATTGACCCTGAAATACCTGTTTAGTGAAATCATGTATTTTTCTTATTGTTTAACCATTTTGAATGAGATGTTCTTACTTGTAGCCTAAAGCAATACAAGTTATTCATGGACTCCCCAGACCTTAAGTAGATGAGCAGGATCAGATGGAGGGGCAGCTCTATGCACAAAGAATCAGGATGCTTCCTCCCTGGTGATGTGACAGAAGGTAGAGCAGATAGATTTGGTGGTTGGAAAATTAAGAAGCTCCTATCTATTTCACCATGCCATGGATGACAGGGAAGAGAAGGATATAGCCTACTTTTGAAAAAGTCTTTTTCAAGAGTAACAAAGATAATTGACTTGGGAAACATAATAAGTTATAACAAACTGCCCATTTGAGGTTTGTGATCTTAAATTTACAGAAAATAAACAGTCAGCCTGGCTGGGTAATTTATCCCAACAGTGATAAACCTCGTGGGTGTAGATTGATACAGGTAGCTGACGCCAACCATGTTTAAGTATTTCTGAGTAAATATGAAAGAAACAGAAGAGACCAAGGAAGTGCTTATGACAATGGACCATAGAATCTAAACCAGCTCCTCCCCATCCTGGTTATTCTTCCTGGTCTTTGTCAAGTTTTGAATGAGTTTTATCCTGTCACCCTAGCAGAAGTTCCTCATATGCAGCTCATATTAGTTTTTGGTTGGTTGTTAGAAACTTAATAGCTTCAAACAAAATCCATTTACCAATTCACACTCTGCAGTCAGATGTCTAGGACAGTGATAAGGCTAATAATAGCAAGTTTCTGGGAAGCTGTATCCTCATCTGGATCTTGGGGTCTTCTCTCAAGTGATGTAGTTGCAGAATAATTCAGTTCCTTATTGCTACAGAAAGCAAATAAAATCGAGAGATACTTAAGAGGCAGAATGACAAGTCTTGGTGATTGTTTACATATGAGTGGTGACAGAAAGCGAGAGGAATAAAGGATGACTCCCAGGCTTAGGATCCGAGCTAGTAGGCAGACAATAAAGCCTAAACGAATAAAGATGGTGGTGAAAGTTTAAGGGGTAGAAATGCTGAATTTGGCTTTAGACATGGTAAGTTTGATACCTGAATAACATCCAAGTGGAAAAGTAGCGCAGACAGGGAGACAGGTCTGCAGCTCAGCTTTGTACACCATCCGATAGAGGCAGAAACGGAAGCCTTGGCAGTAAACCACATCGCCTAAAGAGAGCGTGTAGAATAAGAAAAGGGGCCGCAGGGCTGAGTCCTGAGAAATTCGACGTTGAGAGGTTATGTAAAAAGCAAATGTGAGACAAAGAACTCAGGAGCGTCCAGAAGAAGGCAGGAGGGAAACTAGAGGTTATGATATCATGGAAGCCAAGGAGATTGTGTTTCTAGGAGAAGGGAGTGGTCAACAGATCCCAGGGATGGCATATGCAGTTGATCATTCATATAATCGTTCCATCCCTGGCTCCTGCCTGTCACTGCCTCACTTCCTGCCATTTCCCAAAACCCATCCTCTGCGCTCTAACACCAATCTTGCCTAACTGCTCCCGGACCTTGCAATGCTTTCTCAGGCCTCCCCTTGTCACGTGCAGTCCTTTCTCAGTCCAGGCCTCCCCAACCCTGAACCCCGACTCCACGCCAGAGTTACCTGGTGAACACTATCCATCCTTTAACACCCTCAGCTGCTCAGTCATCATCTACTCTTAGGCCTTCTTTGACTACCTCCTTCCCAAATTGAATCAGTGCGCTTCTCCTTCTATTCGCCTGCCTGGTATATATCTTTATTATTGTGCTTATCTTAGTATAATGTGATAACTTATTTAATGTCTGTGTCCTCTAGTTGAACATGAGCTACTTCAGGCAGGGACAATTTTGTGTTCTGCTTTGTACAACTATACGTAACCCAGTATTGAACACACAGACAGCTTCGATAAATGCTTTTGGACCTTATTGCTGTCTATATGCCGTGTAGGGAAAGTGAGTGTCCTGGGCTGCAATAAAGGACCATGGGAACTGCTGACATGGAGCAGGAAATAAAGACAGCTGAATAAAAACACAATAATAACTGAATCAATAACATGCATTGATTGCTTCATTTGTGCTGCTTCATTTGTGCCAGACCACTTATAAGCACCTTATAGTGCTCTAGCTCATTCGGACCTCAGCACACCCCACTGAATAGGTGCTATCATCACTCTCCCTTCGCAGACAGGGAAATGGAGGCTAGAGAAGTAAGTCACTTTTCCAAGGTCAAACCCTGCTAAGAAGAGCCAAGACTTAAATGAACGCAAGTCTTTGACTCCAGATCCCTGTGCTCTCAAGTCCAGCCAGTATTTGAGCTTGGGGGAAGTCCCTTGTGCTGAATGCAATCTGTAAAGCACAGTGCCGTGATTCAATGGGCAGCAGGGTGCTCGTGGCTACCCAAGGCTCCCAGCACCCCCTGCATGCACTGGCAGCAGTGGCTCTGCTGGGCCAGAAGCCATGAGGGACAAAAGCAAAATGTCTATAAAGGGTCTGTTCTTCAGAGTTGATCTGAAGAGGCCTCGGTGTCCCAGGAGCATGTTGGCAGGGTGCCCGAGAGTGAGCCAAGCCCTGCAATGTCACACACTAAGCTGGGAGTGCAAGTGAAAGGTGAGGACGCTAGAGTGGAGGGAACTAATCCAAGTTGTCAGATCTTGGGCAATTACAACCCCAAGAACAAGCCACTGTGCCCAAAATAACCTCCCAAGAGAATTTTAACTGACCATTTTGCAGTCTCTATCCCAGTGCTGACTTCAGGCCTGTGTAACTAGCATTGATTAGGCCCCTATTTTATGTTCCACAGAGACAGGGCGAGCTCACAGGAAACAAGGGAGAGCTGTATGACATGGTCCACAGTGCGGCACCAACCTGGGCAGTACAAGAAACAAAGGCAGCTGAAATTCATAGGAAGGAGTGGTCAGGTGTGCTGGCGCAGGCGGGGGGGTGGCTTCCTGGAACACAGAAACCGAAGGACGGAAGACAGAATAGTAAGAGAACAGCACCTCAGGTAGGAAGAAGAGTATGAGCAAAGGCGAAGCAGCAACAATGGGAACGAATTACTTCCTTGGCTGTGAGAAACCCACTGGTGGAGCAAAGGGTTCTCAGCGGAGAAGAATGGGAGATAAAGTTGGGTGCGTAAGGGAGATCAGATCATAGAGGTCCTGGATTCCATGAATATTAGTCAAGCAAATCCAACATGCAGAATCCAGGAATTCATCATGTGGGTGAGAAACCATTCCAGGCTTTAAACAGGCAATTAAGAATATAAATGTAATTTAGGAAGATTTTTTTCATGGTAGTGTTTGAGATGGATTAGAGAGGAAGACTAACAGCAAAACACTGCCCTCCCCCAAAAAAATCCTTAATGATTCTTTGAACATCTACTAAAAGTCTCACTGCAGGCAAACTTCATAAACATGGTCCTTCCCCAACCAGGTTTCACAGTCCAGTGGGGATGACATTCATTAATTCCGTGGTTAGCTACTAAGCACCTACTCTGTACCAAGGAATAGCCTGGGCCCTACGGACACAGAGGAGAACTAAACAAAGTGCAGGCCCTCATGAAGCTCCTTCTCCAAAGGACCTGGAAGACCACACAAAAAGCAAACCAATAAATATATCAATATAAACTCAGGTACTAAGTCCTATCAAGAAAAATAAAGCAGAGCAATGGATAGAGCAGAGTGGGATGAATTGGTCAGGGAGGGCCTCTCCCAGAAAATGCCACCATATTTCAAGCCCAGGGAACAGGTAAAATGGAGGTGTCACTGCTACAAATAAGGATATTGAAAAGGTGACTTAGTGTTAAGAGTACAGAGAATGTGGGGCATCTTGTTTTAAGTGTGTCAAGCTGTATGAAAAAAGTAGGGTGACCACACAGAAATGTCTAGACCTTTGAACACTATAAGACCAGAGGAGGATAAAGGTTAGTATGCAGATTTAATAATCACCTATTGATGGTTGAGTAATAAGGAACCTTCTCTCTGAAACAAATTTACATGAAATGAAAATAACTCAAGGACTGAAAAATATTGGCATTTTGTTGTGTCTCCTATGATGATCCCCTCCCTACTTCATGGAATCCCAGGTGGGTAATGACCTCAGTGGGCAGCAAGCAGCAGGTTAACAAATTTATACTACTAATAATTGAGGTTCATACACAGCCAACCATCCAAAAGACCTCTGTCCCCTGCTCCTTCAATCTGCATGGCACATTTGTAGGGACAGCTCTACCCTCTTCTGTACTTCTCCCTTGGACCACATGTTACCCTTTTTGATTGTTTCCTCTGCAAATGGTTCCGGGTACTTTAATGTTTGGAAGAAAGGGATTTGGAAAGCAACCTGAATTTTAAATTGGCATTCTTTGTCTTCCTAGAAATGGCAAGAATTAATATTGGGGTAGGCTCTAGGGCAGGGTGACTAACTGTTTCCCCCTGCCCAGAATGGTCCCAGTTTCAGCACAGTAAGTCATGCCTCTTGGGGAAGTCCCTCAGTCCTAGGCAAAGAAGGACGAGTGGTCGCCAAGGCTGGTCGGACCTCCATAGCTATAACCCATATCTGACCTGTGTGATGCAACACAGGCTTTACATCACTAAAGTGACATCAGTGCTTTAAAGCATGGGCTTAGTTTCCCAAGCCCTATCTAATCCCCTACCCTAGAGCCTGGGGCTTTCCTTCCCCACCCAGGCAGAGGAGCGGTGTCAGAAATTCCTAGGTTGGAAGTGATCCTGGATTCCTCGGTCTTCTATTTCCTTCATCTCCCACTCAGCCCCAGCTACTACCTAAACCAGGAACATCAGCTCTACAGGCAACCCCATCCATGCCCCTTGCTGCCTTCTCTACTCAGCCTTGGCCAGCGAGCTGGTAGGGCCTGGGGGTGAAAGTCAGATTCTCAGAGAGGGAAAGACGGGAGCTCATCTGAGGTGGTGATGTGCTCTACCACTGCAAATCACAAGAAAGGGGAACCCTGGTTAAATTAGAATCTGCTGACCTTAAAAGATTGCGTCTTTGAGTTACAGAAACACAGGAAATTCCTTGACATGTTAATTTCAGAGTTTTGTGTTCAAAGCTGAGCTGACTCACCCTCAGAGCAGAAACCAGGTAAAAGCCATGATATTAATGTTCTTCCAAAAGCCACAATGCTTGCAACATTCACAGACCTTGGCGAAGCTCACAAATCATTTCTGCCAGTTATTAGAGACTTCTCCAAAATTATAAGGAAGATTCAAAGAAAATGGCATGACTGATATTAATCTCTGCTTGGTCCCTTGTTATGGAATTTTCCTGCCTGACAAGGTTAAAAGAATAATGAGCAGAGGGCATAATCCTCCAGGAACAATCCATATTTGGCCCCTGGTTGCCTTGACTGCTTGTGTGCAGACAAAAATGTAGAATGTTAGATAAACTATTTAGGTAACCTTGCGCGATCTGCACAAACCAATCCTATTTCCTGAACTATAAAGAGGCAAAGAATAGTTGCTATGGTTGTCTCTTTTAACTGAATTGTCTGGGAAATTGCCTCAGAGCCCCAAATAAAGATTATTGTTAAAACTTTCAGATACTCAAACTTTTGGTCCCTGAAACAGCTCTTCCCCCACCCCCAGCCCCCAGCCCCCAGCCCTCCCCACCTGGCTCTGCTTGAATGATTGGGACAGGCTGCTGCAGGATTGCGGCACTGACCTTTGCAATTTTCTGGCCAGTCTGATTTCCCCCTTCCCTGGTCTGCTCCCTTTCCTTTTTTAAAGCCCTTTGGCCTACTCATTTCTCTTTTTCCCTGACTTGTTAACTCTCGTACATGAAGAACCAAAGCTAAATCAGAACACACACCCCTACACACACACACACACACACACACACACACTGCGATGATGTTTAATCCTAGTCACAGGCCTACTATCTTCACACTGCCAAGAGTGCTTTCTATTCTTTAACTTCTTACCCAAACTCTCTGCTCTCAGTCTTCTGCTCCATACTGTTTCTATGATATGCTGAGCTGGCACAGTTGTACCCCCAGATTCAGGGAAGTGGCAAATAATTTTTGAAAATAGCATGAAATATTTAGAGTCCAGACCAGCAGACTAACTTTTACCAACAGCCCCTCTTCCATCTTCACCTCCTCTCAGCCCCCAACTTCACATCTAAAGGGGGAAATGGTCAATTTGGATTTAATGGCAGTTCCCTGATACACAGAAGTACACACAAATGCTTGTAGGCACAGAGACTGACGTCACATGCACACACACCTGGGCATAACCGAGCACCTGAATGAATAGTTATCAGCGATCTCAACAATGCAAGCACCTGTGAATAAAACCAGTCAGGCAGGAAAGAAACAGTATAAGCACACACTGCCTTACGCAGAACCTAGAGACAAGTTCTGTTCTTTACCCAGACCCCTCCCCCTTGCCTTCCTCTTCTAAGACCTTCACACCTGTGGGAAGATAGTAACACTTCTGAATAAAAACCAGTGATTCTCCTGTTAGGTATAACCCTAAATGTTCACATTAGGGGCCCTTCTCAGGCTGCCCAGGACGAGGGAAGCAGTGCACCCATCCACACTGCTAAGAGAGAGTCCTGTTGCAGATGTACCCGGGGGCCTCCTTGGGCTTGGGTTCTCACCCTTGAGCGCACCCAGAACCGGACCTCCCACGTGCAGGTCTGCCCTCCTGGGACCCTGCTCACAGGTCTTGGGCGTGCACAGCTCGTGGCCACCCCAATCCCCAACCTGCCCCACCACGTCCCTGCCCCGCTCCTCCCCTTCTTCCCTCTTCCTTCCCCCTCCCCCTCTTCCCCCTTCCTTCCTCCTCCCCCTTCCTTTCCCCTCCCCCTCTTCCCCCTTCCTCCTCCTTCCCCCGCCTCCATCTGGCTCGCTCAGCGCTGGCCCCAGCCCAGGAGCCCAGTAGGCGGGTTTTGGAGAAAAGATATAAGCGGCCGCGGGACGCTGACAAGGTGTCAGCGCGTAGTCTCCATCTGGCAGAGCCGCAGCTGCCCTGGAGGAGAAGAACGCGGAGCCGGCGGGACCGACAGACGCGCCCCCTGCCCCTAGCTCGCGCAGCCTCCCAGACGCTAGCAGTACAGTTCAGGTGAGCCCAGCTGGCACAGCGCGGCGGGGCGCGGGGCGGGTGGGGGGCCCTTTCTGGGGGTCGTGGGAGGCGCGCTCAGGCAACTGGCGCCATTCTTCAGTGCTAACGGTCCCCTTTCTGCTCCGCTCCTCCTGCAGGTCCCTCCCGCCCCCAGGAGCCCAGAGCCAGGATGGAAACGGTGCAGGAGCTGATTCCCCTGGTCAAGGAGATGATGGCCCAGAAGCCCAGCGGGAAGCTGGTGAAGCTGTACGTGGTGGGCAGCGTGCTGGCCCTGTTCGGCGTGGTGCTGGGCCTAATGGAGACCGTGTGCAGCCCCTTTTCTGCCGCCAACCGCCTTCGCGACCAGGATGCTGCCGTGGCCGCACTGCGGGCCGCCCGGGAGCGCCAGGCCCTACAAGCACAAGCCCTGCAGGAGAAGGACAAACAACGGGATGCCATCCTCTGCAGCCGGGCCCTAGCCAACCGGCAGCATGCCTCCTAGAAACTGTGGGAGCCCATTAGAGGTGAGGGGAGAGGGGAGAGAGGAGAGAGAGAGAGAGAGAGAGAGAAAGAGAGAGCAAGAAAGGAAAAAACAGAGCCAGAGACTGATTCTAGTAGAAGAGAGCCAGAGTCCTGTGCTGTTTGGACTGACTTCGGAGAAGCTGCTGACTCCTGGAAATGAGCTAGCTCACAGATCCACCAAAAGGAGTCTGGGATGAGTTTTGCTGCTGTGCAGCACCACAGAAAGATGACATGTCCAAAACTGCGTATCTTTGAGCACAGTGCATCTCCCATTTGCACTAGAGCAGAAGGAGAAGTGCTTTTTATATTATTGGTATTATTATTATTATTATTATTGTTTTTACAATGACCATCATTTTTAAATAAAAGCTATTTTATACAATCTCTCAGTCTCTGATTCCTGAGGGGCATGATCCCCTGGTCTGGACGTGCTGGTGAAAGGAGTCTGACCTGAGTGAGCACTGCAGAGAGAGAGCAGCTTCCTGCAGGTCAGGAAACACTTTCTTCACTGCTAGGGACTCTGATGTTCCTATTCCATGCTCATAAGTCTGTTGAGGATTTGCTTTTGTTCCATGTTAAGGGTGGGAAGAGAAAAACCTCCGTAAGTTTCACCAGACTTAGCATTTTAGATGAGAAGCTAAATTAACTTCTGAGCTAGAGTACATGGATAGGAGCGGAAAAAACATTTGTCATTTCACACCTGTGCACCAGAGGCTCCTATGGCTGATACAGCCTCCTTCCTAATTGTATTTTAGCAAGAGGAAGAGGGAGAGAAGGAGGGCAAGGGGAAGGAGAACACCAGCCAGCTGGTAGGAAGAGAGTGAAGGCAAGCTTCCAGGAACCCCTAATTGAATGTCTAGTTCTACCCAGCCTTTCTCCTTATGAACTCAAATCACAGTAAGAGAAGCTCTTGGTTAGAAGGAAAAAAGACAGGTTGGCACAGACCTCAGCCCTCTCCACCCCGGGACAAAGTTTGCTTGTGGTAATACCTAATTCAGTGTCTCCACAAAGCTCAGCAAAGGAAATTTTGAACAATGGCTCTTAAAGAGGTAGCTAGGGGCATGGGCCTGATGGCCACTCTCCTTGCAATTTTAACATGTCTCCTGCCTAACCAAATACAGACACTTCACTCTGGTCATCAATACCTATGTGTTTTTGCCAAACTCACGAATGGCTTCTGTCATTGGCTCTGATCAGACTCTCTCTACCACCCCCCCCCCCACACACACACACACCCCGTCATTTTATTTCTGCCAGCTCAAATCCTACCCAGGCTTCCTGGCTCCGATAAAATGTCATCTCTCCCTGTGATGTAAGTTATGACTCCAAACAAAAGAACAATCAGAATGGGGTGATATTAATCAAAGGAAAACAGACATATGTAAAGGAAGAGAAGAATATGTCACCACTGTTCTCCCTGTTTCCAAATTGGGAAGCTCACCCCTGTATTAAGACATAGCCTCACCTTAAATGTCCAAAAACATCTTAGGAATTCACCCAATCTTATTCTTCCAGTTGGTCTTCCCAAATGCCTCCCCTGTTATGTTAATGATTCCTCCTCCCATTTAGCCACCACCCCGTCCAGCTCTCAACAGCTCAAACCACCCCCTAGGACATTCACCCCAAACCAACCCACTGCCAGACTGTCTTCCTTCCGTGCCTTCCATGCCTTCCATCCTGCTGCTCCTCCACTCAAGAAACATCACAGGCTAAACTCCCATGCCCCAGTGTGCCCGTGGTCTGCTTCTATCCCAGCCTTTCAGTGACTTCTCAGACTGCCCACCACGTACCCTGGTACCTTCTTTTTGGTGTTTTGTATCTTTGTTCACATTACTCTTCCCACCTGAATGTCCTCCAACCTACAATCTCCACGTCTTCTGAGGCCAACATCAAATTCTCCAAGACAGGTATGATCTCAAGTATTCTGCCTATTGCCAAACCATATATCAAATCATGTACTCTAATTTTTTGTTTAGAAGATAATGCCTAATTTTTTATTTGCCTGTGTATAAGAAAATATATATTTTACATATTTGCCTGAATATATAAGTAATGCCTATATATTTTTAGTTTAAAAGCTATGCCTCATGTCTGTGTATGTTCAAAATATCCAACTCAATTAAGTCCACACTATTGAAATCTTCTCTGTCCTAACGGATTTTCTTATTTCTCTGAATTCTTATAGATCATACTGTCTGGGTTTCATACTGGATCACTCAGTAGTGAAGTTTTTTCTTTGGTTGTTTTATGGATTTCGTCATATTTTTCATTGTATAATCTTGAGGTCAAGGACTATAGCTTCCTTTTTAGTGTTTATAGAAATTGTCAAGTCCTAGGGAACTGGTAGATTCTTAATAAATATTTGATTGCTCAGTTAATTGATTAAGTTAGAGCAATGGTTCCCAACGGGAGATGGAGCAATTTTGTCACACCAGGCCACATGTGACAATGTCTGGAGATGTTTCTGGTTGTCTGGTAGGGAAGGAGGGGCATTACAGGTAACATCTAGTGGGTAAAAGCCAAGGATGCTGTTAAACATCTAAGAACATACAGGGTAGCCACCCACAACAAAGAATTCTCCAGTTCAAAATGTCTGTACGACTGAGGTCAAGAAACCCTGAGTTAACGTAAAGTAAGGGGAAAGGATCGGCTTAGTAGTTTCAGAACCAAGGTTTTGAGGTAGTGTCACAAGACAATGCCTGGTTGTGAACCAACATAAGACCCTCTTCCAATCCAGTAACAAAATTGGTCCTTAGCCCTATTCTAGCTGACAATTTCATCAGCAATCTAGGAGAAGTCACAGAAGGTACACATCAATTCTGGTGGTGATGTAGAGCTGAATAGTGGAGTCAGGATTCAAAAACAACTCAACAGATTGGAACCATGCACTGAAGCTAACTCATTGGAATGAAATAGGGAAAAAAGAGCACAGAATTATGGTCCAAAAAATCAGATTCATGGACACAAATTATGAAAGTTTATTCTAGCAGCAGATCATGTGAAAAAGACATACGTATTTCCACCAATTACAAGTACAATATAAGCCAACAAGAACCAGTAAAAGGGCTGTTAAAACAAAATAACACCTTACTGGTAACACTAGAACATCCAGAAAGAGGGAAGAGAAGGCGGTTTTGTTTTACTTGGCCATCTGGCAGGAGAAAAACAAAAGAAGTTAAGTCCTACTGCCTGGACTGCTTGGGTTTGCATTCCAACTCCTTATTTGTGAGCTTTACGGGCCTCAACAAGTAAGTTACTTATAAATTGTCTGCCTCAAGTTACTTATAGTTTCTTCCCATCTATAAAATCATGTTTCAGATTAAATGAGTTAAGTGCTTAGAGAGTACCTGGCATGTACAGTGGACCCTTGAACAATGTTAAAGCACTGACTTCTGTTGCAGTCAAAAATCCAAGTATAACTTTTAGCTCCTCCCCAAATTAACTACCTTCAATATTCATGGAGGATTGGTTCAAGCCCCCACCCCCCTCCCCTGGCATCTAGTGGATACTAAAACCTGTAGATGTTCAAGTGCCCCATATAGAATAACATGAATCAATGCATACAGTAGCCCTCCAAAACCATGGATTTCCAATCACGGATTGAAAGCAGTACAAATATTTATTTTAAAAAATATATTATTTATTTATTTTTAGAGAGAGGGGAAAGGAGGGAGAAAGAGATGGAGAGAAACATTGATGTGTGAGAGAAACATCGATTGGTTGCCTCCCACATGCTCCCAACAGGGGCCCAGCCCCACAAACCAGGATGTGCCCTGACCAGGAATTGAACTGGCGTCCTTTCAGTTTACAGGCCAGTGCTCAATTCACTGAGCCACACTAGCCAGGGCAAAACAGTTCAAGTGTTTATTGAAAAAGTTCTCGTAAACATAGATCCATGCAGTTCTAACCTGTGTTGTTCAAGGGTCACCTGTAGTGAGCTTTCAGCCAATGACTATTGTTGTTGTTGTAATAATTTCAGACAAAACTGCTTCAGTTACAGTCACTTGGGCAAATAAAAGTCAAGAAACCCTGTCACATACAGAAGTATATGGATCACTAGAGAAGAGAAGTAGTGTCACATAGCAATTGCCTACAAATAGTTGAAGGCTGTCATATTGATCCAATATAGAATAATAAAATGGACTTATTTTATGTGGCTTGAAAGTACAGAACTAGGACTGGCAAGTAGGAGTACAGGCAAGCATATCTTAGGTCAAGAAATCAGAGTGTTTCAAAACATAATGAGTTGTCTTCTGATGTTAAGTGCCCCATTACTAAACGCACCCAAGCAGAGGTTAGAAATCATCTGCCAGGGGCAGAAGAAACTGCAGGGAAAATTTATGAACTTGGAGGGATGTTAGTCTTATGATCTTTGAGGTCCCATGCAATTATAAGAGGCTAAGATTCTGTTTTGAACAACCACCAAATAAGGGTTGCTTCTCTAGAACACACCACCCTATCTTCTCTCTGTTTCCAATACATTCTTTTCATTCTTTTTCTTAGCATGTCAACAAATATTTTCCTTCTTGCTGGATGACTATTGAAAGTAATGAATTTAATCCCCAAAATGAAATACCTCCTGATTAAATTTATCTAACTAATACTCTTGCCTCTTAGAAAATATCTAAACCTAGTGGTTAAACCTAATAGTTCTCAAACTTGGTCATAATGAAACACTTATTAGTCACTTTGCGCTATACAAAACATGGAACTCTGATCTTTGAATATAAATAAATATATTATTTTGTGTTATATCAGATACCAGTTTGCACTATATCTAGTGAAAACTACTAGGAATCAACCATAAGAATATTAAAAACTTAACACAGGCTTGGGAAAAGTTTGATTGCTCTATCATCATAGTACCCAGAACTAGTTTTAAACCTATCAGCTCAATGACAACTCACCTCAGTCAACACACTTTTACAAGCCAACCAATCAGTGATAGCCCAACGTGTCAGCCAACCAGGAACTGACTCACCCATAAATACATTTCAGAGTGCCAACCAATCAACAAGTAAATACGCTTCCATAGATGATGTCAGCCTACTTGTGTGTGGGAAAGGACACCTGAACTCGATGCTTCTCAAAATCAGCAAGTCTACTTACTGGGTTCCTGGGGCCCAAGCTGTATTTGTCCTTCAATCTGCTGCCAGATAAACAGACCAAACACGAATCTAAACTCAACTAGCTTCACTGAGTTCTCACCTCAATCTTTGTATAAAGTAATTAGAAATTTTAGTTTACAGATGTGCATTCTGGTAAATAATTATAACGAGGCTTTTGTATAAGGTCATTAGACATTTTGTTTGGAAGGTATATCTTTGACTAATTAGACACAAGTTTGTATATTTTCATTAGACCTTTTGTTTTGGAGGTGTACCATTTAACAACTACTTTTGTATTAAACTGTTCATTCTCCTGGCACTAACTTTGCTTTTGATTCTGTTTGTCTATTTTATAAAGTCTTATTTTATGTGTTTTTGTTCTGTTCTGGAATGCTTTGTTTCTGATAAATGAATAAGGGAGTATTTCATACGAGATGGCCCAATAAACCCCCAATCTAATCCAAGCTGGTTCTAAGGGATAACAGTGGGAGGCCCATTAGACAAACTGGTGACCAATTCAGGAAAGGGCAACCGATCAAACTTAGCTTTAGGTCCCCACAAAACATTCATGAGGACACTGTCTGGTCAATGTGTGACAGGTTACTTTTAGTCTGTATTCCAGGGCCAAAGATTGTCAAGATATTAACTACATGGCCCTTCCCTAACTTTTGCTTAGAAAGGGAACCCAAGATAACATTTGCAGGCATGCACTCTTATTCAGCAGCCTCTTTTGTCTCTCTTGAGTTCTTATAAATCTTACTTTTAAAAAAAATTGATTATAGAGACAGAGAGAGGAAGGGGGAGAGAGAAAGAGAAAGAAACATCAATTTGTTGTTCCACTTTATTTATGCATTCATTGGTTGATTCTTGTGTGTGCCCTGACCTGAGATTGAGCCCAACCTTGGTGTCCTGGGACAATGCTCTAGCGACCTTAGCTACCCAGCCAGGGCCTCCCTTGGGTTCTTCTATGTTAAAAACCACAACTTCCTCTTGGAAGAACTCCTGATTTCCATATAAAGTTGCACTATTATCCTAACTCTTGCACTTACTTTGATAAAAAGCAAAAACTTTTGATTTAGAATTACAATGAACCTCATGGAGAAATTTTGGCATGTCAAAATCAATAAATTAATACACTTACAAGGAACCCCAGAAAAAGTTAATATATTTGAGAGGAACCCCAGAAATCCAAAGAGCCAATAGTTAATATCTTTAACTCATATACTGAGGTTTAAATAACAAAATTCTAATTCCAGCATGGTCTTTCTCAAAGACTGTGAAACCAATGATCCAGCTCCAAAGGAGCCATTAGCACCCACCAATTCCAGTCCTTCCTCTAAACTGATGTCCCCAAATCTCAGAGAGTCCAGTGGACCTGCATATCAATTACACTCTCTGCCTGGGCAGAGTTATGTCTGGTTTGGCTCACCACTCTATTCCCAGCTCCTAACCCAGTGCCTAGCATGCAGTAGGTGCTCATTAAATATTTGTTGAATAATGAATATATAAATGGATGAAGAAAGTGACCTTTTTGTTGACACACTATTGTCCATGCCTTAGTTCAAAAGAATGAAAACCTCTGAATTGGGTATGATGCTTCATCATTAATTGGTGTAAGTCAGACTGAAATTATTGTCTCTGCCTGTGGAGCCCCTACTGTACCTGGATCCTGTTGAAGGCTCCTATCTCCTCTCTACCATCTACACTTCTGTTGATGGGATCACCGTAATGGTTTGTAAATCATATAGATTATTGCTTAAGGAGATTTTAATTGGGAAATATGTGGACACACAGAGAATACGGGTTGCTAGAGTCTCTCCTCGTGGGGAAGGAAAATCTGCCCAAACCCAGTCCCTGCTAAAGTACTGTTCTTTGAGGCAAAGCCAGGAATCTGAGAGTTAAGTGCTTTTGCCTGCCGAAGGTAGGACAAGGGTTCTGCCTGGTGTGCCTCTGGGCATGTTTAGAGCTGACAATAGTATTGGATAAGTCTCCAGGGCAACCAGGACCACTTCCAATCATTCAAGCCCTGGGCCACCTCAGGAGCTCCTCTGTCCTTTGGGGAACCCTGATGCCTGTGGCCCAGGACTGGCCCATCCTGGTTTCCCTTTGGGGCTCCTCTCCCTGCCTCCTGGCTGTAACTTTTGTCCCAGCATAGGGCCTTCTTCCTTGGCCTGGGTTTCACCTTCTTGTATCAGGTGGCAGACCAGCTGGTTCCAGCCTGAATCAGATCTTCTGACTCCTCCCAGAAACCAACTAACTTCAGAGCAGGAAATCCTGCCCCTCCTCAAAGAGTGGGAAACCGCAGAGGATGAGAGAGATGAAACAGAAGGAAAGGCAGAGGAGGAGGGAGAGAAAGAAAAGAAGCAAAAGAAAGAAGGAGATTCGTAAAAAGAAGTAAAATTTGGTGGCAACCTCAAGGTAAGACTTTTTAAAATCCCATTATATGTTATAGCATCACTATTGTGTCAGGGCCTGATTCACAGTAGGTACTCAAAAAAAAAAAAAATGCTGTTGAAATAATGCGTTTATTGGAATAAACTAGAGGGCTAGGCCAAAGAGAGATTTCAATGTCAAATACTGGTCAAAGCAAAAAAAAGAAAAAGAAATGCCCAATGAGTTATGAAATGTGTTGGAAGGAAGATGTAAGACGCAGATGGAACCAGATGTCTGTTACTGGTACTGAGAGCATTATGATCATTTTAGGACAGAAATTAAGTTGGAATAAAAAATTGCAGAAATGGTTTTAAAAATGTATGCACGTTCTTTTGAAATCACACAGAGGTTGCAGGTCATAAGCATTTTTAAAAATTGGCTTTAACCCAATGAGAGAACACAAATATCAGGGAGTATTTTGGAAATTGCTAAAAAGTGTTGATATCTGCATTTTGCATCCAATCATCAGCCAGTTTAATATTATTAATATTGAAATCTGGAGCTTTAAGAAAAGCTTATTTTATTTTAAGAAGTCTGCCCTGGCTGGTGTGGCTCAGTGTACTGTGTACTGAGCACCGACTTGCGAACTAAAGGGTCACAGGTTCTATTCTTAGTCAGGGCACAAGCCTGGGTCCCCAGTGGGGGTCGCATGAGAGGCAAACACACAGTGATGTTTCTCCCTCCCTCTCCCTCCCTCCCTTCCCCTCTCTTTAAAAATAAATAAATAAAATCTTTTTTAAAAAGAAGTCTTGTTCAATGGACCAAGGGAGGCCTAAAGTTGTCAACAAAAATTCTTCATGTGCTCTTCACCTACTCCTTAATCCCAGTCCTACCTGCCTGCTCAGGATACTGACCTGGGCTTTAAAAGGGCATGTTCAGAATGAATCCAAAAGCACTTCTTTCAGGTCAGTTAGAGAAACCCTGACAGAAACAGGAAATGCCATTCCCTACCCGCACCATTTACCCAAACCCTCACTTGCCATCAATAACAATATCATCCAGAAGGTTGCGGTTTACTGATCCAGTCTTGGAGGGATTAAAATAGCTGGACTCATGCTTTAGAAAGTGACTATAGACGATGGTGATATGTTTTCAAAACAGTTGTCTTTTAAGAGTCCCGCTCCCCCAACTTTTCCAACAGAGTTTAACAATTCAGAGGGACACACTTAAAGTGGGTTTTTTCAGTGCCAGTATTTCTCTTTGGTGTTTGTGTGCGTAAACCAGTCAGAAGCCAAAGTAGGGTAGGAGAGGTCCAGAGAGATGGAAGAGTCTCACTTCTGTGTGCTTGCCAAGATTTAAAAGGAATTGCCTTTCTGTCTTTAGCATGATATGAAAATAAAACCCAAAAATCCAAAGTTGCTCTTTATATTAATTTCGGTACAGCTAAAAGCTCCCTGCAACCAGTTTCTGAGATGGAACAAATCTTGAAGTTAATCTAATTTAATTCCCCTTATTTGCCAGGTAAGAGAATTAAAGCTAAGGCTGGGGAAGGGCCTCACCCAAGGTCACATATATGTCAGTGGTGGAGTGGAGATGAACCCAGTTCTCCTGGTCCCAGCCAGGGGTCTCTCAGAAAGCCACCCAAACTTTACAGGAAGGTGCCCCAGATGCCTGAGAACTCATAAATACTGCATCTGCTGATTAAATAAAATATTCTCGTAAAAGTTGCTCAAGTAATCCTGGCCAAAATGGAAAAAAGAAAAAGATTTGCCTAATAGTTAAGATTTCCCAGAATCTATTTTGTAACTGTCAGGAGACCAGAGACTACAGAAGGAGGATTTAAGGCAGGCTTGTCATAAGAGAGCTAGACTCTTTTCCGTTCCTACCATTAATCCAGCATTTTATATATCGTATCTCTTTATAATATAATTTCATAAGATCCCCATTTGACAAATAATATTTTTTTAATTGGCTCAAATTCACAGAAGGAATAACATATTATGACTTCTGCATGTCTCACTAGTAGGCCCAGGATCATGCCCTGGACTGACATGGGTACAGTGGTCTGGGTACTGAGCTGCTGCTCAGAGGGGAGTGGTCTACCTGAGCAGACCCACTAGTACCACTGGGTACTGACATGGGTTCAGTGACCGTACACTCTTACTCAGACCACTCCCCATTGTGGACCTTTGCTCCAGCCATTTCAAACTATGTGAAGTTCTTCTGACATGTCATTCTATTTCTAGACCCCTTGCCTGAACACATCAAGTGCCCTTTGCTAGGAGTGCCCTTCCCTCAACTTCATCTCTGTAACTTGTACTTATCCCTCCAAACTTAACTCTAGGGCCACCTCCTTCCAGAAGCCTTCCCCCCACTGTGGGCTGATTTGGATAGCCTGTTCTATACTCTTATAGCATCTTATGCACAATCTTATCATAGTATATTATTAGCTATCGTGACTTTTAATTTATTTGCCTACCTTCATTATGTTTAACTGCAACCTCCTTGAAGATACCAGATATTGCTCAGCTGTTATATACCTGCCATCTACCACAGCTTGCATTATTTATTAGTGCTCAATAAATGTTTGGAAAAACTGTATGAATTAACAAATAAAATAATTTCCCTCTTTCCCTCCACTAAAATGATGTAATAAAAAGTCTCATTTCCACACTCTTGACTCTTGGGTAACTTAACAGAGAAACAGAAAATGTCACTCTTATAAGCTTCTGCTCATTTCAAGCCTGTCAAACTACTTGAAAGAACTATCTAGGGTTAAGCGTGGGAGTTTAAAAGACATATTAGCCCTGACTGGTGTGGCTCAGTGGTTTGGGTATCATCCTGCAAACCAAAAGGTTGCTGGTTTGATTCCTGGTGAGGGCACATACCTGGGTTGTATACCGGGTCCCTGGTTGGGGAAATGTGAGAGGCAGCTGATGGATGTTTCTCCCCCTCTCTCTAAATATAAATAATTTTTTTAAAAGGAAAGAAAATACATATTAATTTCCACTTTCTTTCAAAATGTACTTATCACAGTAGAAGAATTTACATGCTATTAGCCACAGGGTCAAAGAGAACTGGAATGGAGACAACAGCAGAGGAGAGATGCCAACACTCTTTTGAAAGATGGAAAGTGAATGGACAAGTGATAAGGGACCTAGCAAACTAGAGACTGCTGAAGGAAACCCAAGTGCCCGTGACAGGAAGTCAACAAGAAGCCACGTAGCCCAGGAGGGTCTCAGGGATCAGAGCATCAGGATCTCAGAACACAGGCAGAGAGGGGCCAAAAGTAGGAGACAATCCAGATCCCCTCTCCTGACCTCCAACTGAAGAAGGAAAGTCTATTTTCTGGAGAAGCTGGCCAAAGAGACAGCAGACTCAGCAGAGGGTGGGGCTACGCACTGAGTTAGAAACAGAAGGATTAGAGAAAGACTCCATCCTGAAAGATGAGATTCTCCAGCCCCCTGTCTTGGCTCAGCTCCCAGAACACCAACAGCCTGGCTTATGTCCCTCTCCATTCACCCTACTCCAGTCCACACTAGGCAGAAAAACTAAGGATTCCTCTGTGTAGAGAGTATCCAACCAAAGGGGAAAAAATGTACAGGCATTGATATTTGACATCCCCCAAAGAGACTGTCCAGAGCCCTCTGGACTACAGTACAGCCAACAATGGAACAAGCCCTGCCTTCACACACAAAGCTTCCAACAGCCAAGGAGTGGACTCCAGGGATCATTAATCATGGATTAAAAGCCTCTGACATTGAAGATGGAAACTCTAAAATAATCGAGAGAGCAGAAGAAATTGTTAATTAACAATAGCCACAACAACATGGAAATGACCCCTGAGGCTAGGGAACACAGTGCTTCCATAAAGGAAACCAATGTTTTTAAAAAGTAGTAGGGAACAAGAAAGAGTTTTTTATAATAAAAATACAACTAGAAATTTAAAAATTAAAATGAAGCATTGGAAGATAAAATTGACAAAATCTCCTAGAAAGCAGTTCAAAAAGTAAAAGAAATTTTTAAAAAAGGACAAAAACAATAAGAAACTTACAGGATCCATCCAGTAGCTCTGACATCTAATACAAATTCCATAAAGGGAACACAGAGAAAATGGAGGGGAAAACATTAGCCAAAGAAGTAATTTCTCCAAAATTTCCCACAGTGAAAAATTTGCAATTCCCTATGGGAAGGACCCAGTGGGTGCTCAACACAATAAATGAAAAAATGTTTCCCCAAAGTACACCATTATAAATGTTAGAACCCTAGCAATAAAAGGATCCCACAAGTTCTAGAAAGAAGAAAACCAATTCTCAAACTAAGGATCAGAAGTCCAGGTAGCAACTGGACTTCTCAGCATCAACATTGGAAGCTAGAAATGGAAAGCTAATACAGCAGTGTCTTCTAATTCCATAAGAAAATAATCTCCAATCTAGAAATCCTTGCCCAGTCAAACCGTGAGTCAAGAAGAGGGTAAAATAAGGACAAGTAGACAGAACCCCTTCTGCCCTAGGGTTTATGTGGCCATGATCTCATGGATTAATGCCCACATAAAAACGTTTAGTGTAGGATCCAGTGCAAGATGGCAGAGGACTGAATCAAAGTCACACTCCCCTCCTCCCAGGAGCAATCTGAAATTACAACTAAATTGTGGAGAAATCACCTGGAACAAAAAACTGAGCAATAGCGAGAGGACTTATAACCTTAGATGGACAGAAGAATCAGCTTCAGCACAACCTGGCTGGTAGGGAGTGTGGTGGAGATGCGAGAAGACTGGCTGGGTGCCCACAAGCAGCAGTGCTGGAGGGATAATTGAGCAGTCAGTTGGATCTCCCTGTGAAGAATGGGATCTAAACCCTAAGTTGGGATCCCCAACCTAGAACACCAGAGCCCAAAATGTACACAGATAACAACTGGCTGGGGAAAGCATCAGGGTTGCTCTCTGCCAGAGACAGACAGATGGAGATGCAAAGAACTGTTTAAAGAGCCAACACAAAAATTTTCACTTGCAGCCACTTACCCTGGGCTCCAGCAAGGGCAGGGACAGAGGGGACTAGAGACATCTGAGGAGAGGCTGGGGACAGAAGTTTTTGGGAGAGAACTGAGAAAGTAGCCTCTGGGATCCTGGTGTTGACTCATCCCCCACACAGCAGCAGCCATTCTGCTCAGGCAGACCACTCCCCTCTGAGCAGCAGCAGCCTGAAGGGAAACAATAGCCCTGACCCCAGGAGGGACTCTTTCCTGTCCCTGTGGTGCTTAAGCCTGACTGCTGAGTGCAGAGTGACCAGATTAACAACTGAAGGAGACAGCCACAGACAGTAGATCCCTGGAAGTCTCAAACTGGATGCCTAAGATCAGATGGGGTCAACACCTGATATCACCAGAGGCGGATCCAGAAAGAAAAAGCAGTGCTAAATACTGGAGGCTACTGAAACTAAATCCACTGTGGTCTTCTCTATGATTTGCAATATCTTCTTTCTTGCATAGCTTTTTAACATTCATGTCTTGTCCATCAGGTTTTTGCACATTAAGTCACTAGATGTTATACTACAGTTTATCTCAACTCACATCTTTTACTGCTCCCGTGTCTTAGCCCATTTTACCTTCTTCTTTCCTCTCATTATTTTTGTTTTAAATTTTGTTTTCTCTCTTGATACAACTTGTTTCCACTCTGCACTCTTACTATTTCTCCCCTATTCAGACTCACAAAAACAATTTTCTTGCCAATAGTCATCTCACATCCTTTTCCCCAAACTGTTAAAACAACCATGTTCTCTCTCCACCTTTAGCAATCTTTGCTAGTTGGTTGTGGATAAGGTAGTTGTTATTGCATTTTTTCAATTTTATCTCTAGATCTTCACTAATTTTGTATTTCAAATCTCAGATTTTACCAGCCCACTCTCCTACTCTTTTTTTTGTCTCAAATTATGAATTTGTCCTGTTAAGCCAGGTTACAGACTGTTTTTCTTTCTTTCCTCTTTTTCTCTTTCATCTTGCCCTTTTATTTTTTTATTCTCCTTTTTCTCTTTTTTCATTTTCTTTTCATCTCAAATTTTAATTTTTCCCTATTCTAGCCTGGTTTTTGTTCTTTACTCTTAGTTCTTTACTCTTTACTCTTTGTTCTTTCCCTCACCCTCTATCATTTCAAAATCAATTCCCATTTCCCTAGACATCTCTTAAGCTTTTTTTTCTTTTTTCCATCTTCTTCTCACTCCACCTATATTAATTTTAGCTCATTTGTTATTGATAGTGCTATGGTTGATCTTTCTCTCCAATCTGGCTCCTATATTTTTATTATTTATTTACTTTTTTCCTCCCTTTTTCTTTCTCTATCACTTTATTTTATTTTATTGTAATTTTTGCTTAAACCTAATACTATACACTTCCCTTCTCCTCTTTCATTCCACCTTCTTCAGTCCCTTTTATATTCATGATGTAAATTTTACTTTACCTCTTCGCATTGCTCCAACTCCCAACTCTTATTAGTGCTTCTCTCTCTACCCCTCAAAATCATTTTTCTTCCAGTAGGTAACCTCATATTTACTCTCCTTTCTTATAACAGTCTTAATCTCTTTGCACCCTTATTAATATTGGTTCATTTGCTGTTGATAGTGAGATTGCAGAGAGCGGTTATTTTTTGCAGATGTGGGTTTGTTTCCTGGGCTTCCTGGTTTTGTTCTGGCAGCACCTGCACAACAGTATACAAGACATGGTGGTTGGAGTGACCTTCAGTCAATCAGCTGGAGGGAAGGACCCACCAAAGAACAACCCAATGACAATCAAAACCCAATTACATCCAGAGAGCCAACATAAATGGTGTAAAGGGCATCAAGTTCAGGAGATCAAGGAGACTGCACCACTGAATCTCACAGGTCTCCTACCATAAAAGTTCATGCCACAAACTCAGAGAGTCAAACAGATCAATTTAAGAAGCAGAAGCAAACAAGAAGAGTCTCACAAATAATGAGAAGACAAAGAACCCCCAATTGAAAGGAAAGGAGAAATCCTCAGAAAGACTGCTAAATTATAGAGGCAAGTAAACTATTAGATATTGAGTTCAAAACAATGGTTATAAAGAAGCTCAATGAACTCAGTGAGAATTACCAAAAACAACAGGGAAGCTACAAGGAACTTACTGCAAACTATATCATCATGAGAAAGGACATAGAAACTCTCAACAAGAGCCAAGTGGAAATGAAAAATACAATTTCTGAATTGAAGAACACAGTAAAAGAAATCAAAAGCCGGCTAGATAAAGCAGAGGATCAAATCAGTGAGCTGGAGGACAAGGTAAAAAAAAAAACTTCCAGAAAGAGCAAGAAAAGGTAAAAAAACTCAGAAAGAATGAAGAACATTAAGGGAACTGCAGAACAACATGAAACATAATAATATCTGTATAATAGGGATACCAGTAGAAGAGGAGCAAGGAATAGAAACCCTGTTTGAAAAAGCAACAGTGGAAAATTTCCCTAATTTGATGAGACAAAAAGTCACACATGAGTCTAGGAAGCACCAATGGTCCCAATTAAGAGAAACCCAAAAAGGCCCACTCCAAGGGATATTGTAATAAAAATGGCAAAATTCAAAGACAAAGAAAAAATCTTAAAGGCAGCAAAGGAGAAATAGGAAGAAACATACAAGGGAGCCCTGATAAGACTAACAGCTGACTTCTCAACAGAAACACAAGTCAGAACAGAATGGCAAGAGATATTACAAGTAATGAAAAGCAAAGGCCTGTAACCAAGACTACTCTACCCAGCAAGACTCTCAATTAAAATGGAAGGCCAAATAAGGAGCTTCTCAGGCAAAAGAAGGCTAAAAGAATACAGCTCCACCAAACCAGCACTGCAAGACATGCTAAAATGACTGCTTTAAGAAAATGAAGAAAAAGAGTGAGAGAGAAAAGAACACAGGTACAAAGGGGGTAAAATGGCAATAAATAAATACTTATCAATAATAACCTTAAGTGGAAATGTATTAAATGCTCCAATCAAAAGACATAGGATAGCTGAATGGATAAGGAAACATGACCCACACATATGCTTCCTACAAAAGACCCACCTCAGAACAAAAGACCTACACAAACTGAAAGTGAAAGGTTGGAAAAAATATTCCAAGAAAAATGGACAGGAAAAAAACCTGGGGTAGCAATACTTATATGAGACTAAATAGACTTCAAAACAAAGGCTATAAAAAGAGACACAAAAGGACACTTCATAATACTCAAGGGAAGAATCCATCAAGAAGACATAAATATTGTAAATACATATGCACCCAAAATAGGAACGCCCAAATATATAAGAAATATCTTGGAATACTTTAAGGAAGTGATACAATTATAGAAAGGGATTGTAACACTCCACTATCAACAATGAATAAATCTTCCGAGCAAAATATCAACAAGGATATTGTGGAACTGAATGAAGCATTAGATCAAATAGACTTAACTGATATATATAGAACCTCTCATCCAAAGAAGCAAAATATACATTCTTCAAAATATACAAATGCATGTGGAACCTTTTCAAAGATAAACCACATGATAGGACACAAAACAAGCCTCAACAAATTCAAGAAAATTGAATTCATATTCAGTTTTCTTGGACAACAAGGGCTTGAAATTAGAAACCAACCACAAGGAAAAAACTCAAAACATTCAAACTCATGGACACTGAATAGCATGCTATTAAACAATAAATGGGTCAATAATGAGATCAAAGAAGAAATCAAAAAGTTTCTGGAAACAAATGAGAATGAACACACAACAGTCCAAAACCTATGGGACACAGGGAAGACAGTCCTGAGAAGGAAATTCATAGTAAATCAGGCCTACCTAAAAATGATAGAAACTTGTCAAATAAACAACTTAACCCTACAAGAACTGGAGGAACAACAACAAACAAAGCCCAGAGCAAGTAGAAGGATGGAAATAATCAAGATCAGAGCAGAATTAAATGACAGAGAGAGTAAAGGAACAATTTAAATGCAGGATCTGGTTCTTTGAAAATATGAAAAAAATCGGAAAGTCTTTAACCAAACTCATCAAGAAAAAAAGGGAGAGGATCCAAATAAATAAAATGAGAAATGAAAAAGGAGAAATTATAAGTGATACTACAGAAATACAAAGGATTGTAAGAAATTACTACAAAGAACTGTACGCCAAGAAATTTGAAAACCTGGGTGAAATGGACAAATTTCTAGAAAAATATAATCTTCCAAAACCGAATGAAGAGGAAGCAGAAAGCCTGAACAGATCAATAACAGCTGGTGAAATTGAAGCAGTAATCAAAAAATTCCTGGCACACAAAAGCCCTGGACCTGAGGGCTTCACAGGAGAATGCTACAAAACATTTAAAGAAGAGCTAACCCCTATCCTCCTCAGACTATTCCAAAAAATCCAAGAAGAGGGAAGACTCCCAAACTCTTTTTATGAGTCCATCATCCTAATCCCAAAACCAGATAAACACACCAGAGAGATAAAATTCAGGCTAATATAGCTGATGAACATAGATGTTAAAATCCCCAACAAAATATTGGCAAACTGCATCCAGCAATATGTTAAAAAGATCATACACCATGATCAAGTGGGATTCATCCCAGGGATGCAAGGATGGTACAATATTTGCAATCAATAAACTTAATACATCACATAAACAAAAAGAAAGGCAAAAATCACACGATCAATAGATTTGGAAAAAGTATTTGATAAGGTACAGCACCCATTTATGATAAAAACATTCAGCAAAGTGGGAGTAGAGGGAGCATACCTCAACATAATAAAGGTCATATATGAAAAACCTACAGTCAACATCATACTCAACAGGCAAAAACTAAAATCTTTCCCACTAAGATCAGGAACAAGACAAGGGTGTCCACTTTCACCATTTCTATTCAACATAGTATTGGAAGTCCTACCCACAGAGATCAGAAAAGAAAAAGAAATAAAAGGCATCCAAATTGGAAAGGAAGAAGTGAAACTCATTGTTTGCTGATGACATGATAATGGACATAGAAAATCCTATAGGCTCCACCAAAAAAACCATTCAACCTAATAAGTGAATCTGGCAAAACACCCAGATACAAAGCCAATATTCAGATATTGAAGGCATTTTTGTACACCAACAATGAAATATCAGAAACAAAAATCAGGAAAAATCCCATTTGCTATAGCAACAAGAAAAATAAAGTACTTAGGAACAAACCTAACCAAGGAGGTAAAAGACCTGTACTCAGAAAACTACACAATGCTGAAGGAAGAAATTAAGGAAGATACAAACAAATGGAAGCATATACCTTGTTCATGGATTAGAAGAATTAACATCATCAAAATATCCTTACTACCCAAAGCAATTTATAGATTCAATGTGATCCCTATTAAAATACCAATAACATACTTTACAGATATAGAACAAACGTTTCAAAAATGTATATGAAACCATAAACGACCCCAAATAACAGCAGCAATTTTGAGAAAGAACAAAGTAGGAGGGATCACAATACCTGACATCAAACTATGTTACAAGGCCACTGTAATCAAAACAGTCTGGTACTGGCATAAGAAAAGACACATAGATCCACGGAACAGAATAGAGTGTCCAGAAATAAACCCATATCTCTATGGTCAATTAATATTTAACAAAGGGGCAGAAGCATAAAATGGAGTAAAAATAGCCTCTTCAACAAATGGTGTTAGGAGATCTGGACAGCTACATGCAAAAAAGTGAAACTCAACCACCAACTTATACCATACACAAAAACAAAATCAAGATGAATAAAATATTTAAATGTAAGTCACAACACCATAAAAGTCCTATGGGAGAACATAGGTAGGAAAATCTCAGACGTTCCACACAGCAATATTTTCACTGATATGTTCCCTAGAGCAAAGTATATAAAGGAAAGAATAAACAAATGGGACTCCATCAAATTAAAATTTTTCTGCATGGCTAAAGAAACCATCAGCAAAATGAAAAGGGAACCAACAGTATGGGAAAATATATTTGCCAATGATACATCCGACAAGAGTTAGATCTCCAAAATATATCAAGAACTCACGTGACTCCACTCCAGGAAGACAAAGAATCCAATTAAAAAATGGGCAAAGGGCCTGAACAGACACTTCTCCAGGGAGCACATACAGAGGGTCCAGAAGCATATGAAAGAATACTCAGCATCACTAGCCATCAGAGAGATGCAAATTAAAACCACAGTGAGATACCTCTACACACCAGTCAGAATGGCTATCATAAACAAATCAACAAAAATAGGGTGCTGGTGAGGTTGTGGAGAAAAGGGAATCCTAGTGCACTGTTTGTGGGAACACAGATTGGTGCAGCCACTGTGGAATACAGTAAGGAATTTCCTAAAAATACTAAAGATGGAATTGCCTTTTGACCTGGCAATTCCACTGCTTGGATTATACCCTAAGAACCCTGAAACATCAATTCAAAAGAACCTATGCACCCCAATGTTCATAGCCATGCAATTTCCAATAGCCAAATGCTGGAAGCAACCTAAGCGCCCATCAGTAAATGAGTGGATCAAGAACTATGGTACATCTACACAATGGGATTCTATGCAGCAGAAAGAAAGAAAGAGCTGCTACCCTTCAGCATGGGTGGAACTGAAGAGCATTATGCTAAGTGAAATAAGCCAGGTGGTGAAAGACAAATACCATACGATCGCACCTATAAGTGGAACCTAATCAACAAAACAAACAACCAAACAAAATATAACCAGAGACAGTGAAATAAAGAAGAAACTGACAGTGACCAGAGGGGTGGGGGGAGGGTGATAATGGGGGAAAGAAGCAGAAGGTTTGTCAAAGAACATGTATAAAGGACCCATAGACAAAGACAAAGTGGGGAAGGATGGGGGCGAGCAGGGGAGAGCAATGGGGGAAAATGGAGACAACTGTACTTAAACAACAATAATAAATAAAATAAAATTAAATTAAATTAAAATATAAAATTAAATTAAATTAAACAGTAAAATATAAAATAACACTCCTGCATTAAGGTCTCAAAATATGTCCTTACCATTTGTGAGAAGTCAATCAAGAAAGAGAGCAGTTGGAGTCCCCCGTGTGGATAGAAAAGGGCGACCCAGCTACTAGCCTATCAAGCTCCTCATGCAGATTGGAACAGGAGGAATGGGGGCTCCAGGAGGGATCTATCCAAGAAAAGAAACGGATAGATTTTCCAGTTAATTGTACCAGTTTATTTTTCTAGCTCTTGTCAGAGGATTTGGAGAACATGGACGACTAAGTAAGGCAAACAAACAAAAATGTGATTGTAAACTACAGCTCATGGGGTCTGAGGCATTGTGGATGATACGACAAATTCACATGGACTAATGAGGCCTGTGGAGGAAAAGAGACAGTGAGGCTTCTCTCTGAAGAAGAGAAAAAGCCTCAGAGCACCTCAGCCACTCTCTCAAAGGGAGAGTGCCCCAACTCCTGCCTTGATAAGCTTTTATTGCTTTTCTGAGCACATTACATGATGGTCCTCATTTACTATGCACAGGTTTGCTTTAGGTGATTACCTTTTACAGAAAACAAAGGAGAGGATGCTGCTAATCACATCACAGGAGAAGGGTATTTGCAAGTGCAAAGGGAAAAGTGGTTGAACTGGTTACACTCATCCTTGGAAAGTTTAGCATGGATTTTAGGAAGTTAATTTAAAGATATGCAGTAAATGTTTGCTGCCTCAATTCAGGGTGAGGGAGTTTTAGCAAAAGCAAGTCTCATAGCAGTCTAGGTACAATGCAGGCCTGATTCCCCATGGGAGAATCTATCCGTGGGCGTGGGTGCTGTCTGGGCCCACACCACTCAGAACGGTCTCCTATAGGCAGGGCAGGTGGGAAAAGTAGAAGAAAAGAAAAGAATCACCCAGTACACTACACTGCTGAGCTGTATACAGTCCCAATAATATGAACACTGATGATTTAATTAATTAAGTGATGAAATAACAGTATTATTTTTAAAAGCAGGAATCTAGAAGAAAGTAAATGAGTGTCTATGTGTGCTGTCAAAAAAGCAAAACCCTGATTTTTTGTAGGAGATTAATAAACAATTTCTGAAATTGCTAAATCAAGAAATTGCAGTAAAAGCATATTGTTTAAAAATATGTGGTTAATTCTCTGATAAAAAAAATAAGATTAAAAAAAGGGGTCACCTCTTAAATGAGGCCAGGGCATGGGTAAGGCAGGAGCAAGGATTGTAGTTAATTATAAGCCTTTTGTACCACATGACCTTTTAAATCCTCCTCATGTATTACAATGATACATATAAAAACTATTTTTTAAAAAAGAGAGAGAAAATGGTTCAATCACAATGGTGGGCTCCCATGGCTGATATTCAATCTACCAGTCCGCATGTTGATGATGTCTGAAACCATGAAATTTAGCTTCCAACAAGTTGTAGTTACACTACTTATTACCCAGAGCAGTTCACCAGTCTGTCTGTTCACAAGTTGCTTCAGAATCATCTGGGGAGCTTTGTAAAAATACAGAATCCTGGGTCCCACCCTTGATGGTTCCACTTCAACAGGCCTTAGTGGGACCCAGAAATCTACCCTGAGTTCCTGACTAAGTGACACAGCGCAGTTTAGACACCGGGGAGCCGCGGCAGAAATAGGGAGAGGTAAGGGAGAGGGTTACACGAGATTTGTGTGAGTGTGTTTCTTTATACATGTCAGCGTATTATGAGTCTACCTTTCCCCTTCCTCTCTCCTTCATCCTCTTTTATCTGAACTTAACTCTTAAATCCCTCTGGACTGCTGAAAGTATTGCCGGAAATGCCATCCGCAGCCCCGCGACTTTTAACTCCTGCATTCTAAGCTTTGTTTCCCGACCCTGGGGCTCCCTCTGCTGGCAGAAACCTGTTAAAACTCTTAGTATCCTAAACCTAGACCGTTCTCCTCCCATCCCTAGGTAGGTCATTTTCCTGGATTTCTTTCATGCCCTCAAACTTCATGACCCCTCCCATCATACAGGAAATGGAAAATTCAGCCAAGCTGGGAAGGACTTCTTTGCCTTACAGGTGTGACTATATAAAGATCAGGAGGGAGCATGACAGGGCAGAAATGGGAATGAGAGGTACATACTGCACCCAAGCCCAGGTAAAAGAAGACCTTCAGGAGTTCTACTCCCCACCTTTTTCTTCCTTACCCTCACCCAAGAGAAATGGACAGATCGGGAAGACACAAACTTCTGTCTTCCAAAAAATCGAAGGAAGGCAACAGTCAGGCTAAAGAGCTAATTGGATTTGGAAGCAGAAGATAAGAGTTCAACATCCACCTTCACTTCAGTTCCTCCCGTCTCCTTTTCCAGAGCCATGCGCCATCATCACGCAGGAGCCCGTGCATCATGACCCTCCAGCAGTTCTGTCTGTGGACTCTACTGGACCTTTTCTACAAGCTGAAAACACGCTCAGCTTGGTTCCGTGTCTGGCATGGGGGGAAAAAAAAAAAAAAGCTCAAAAGCATTTGAAGGAAAACTTAACTTGTTGCTATCCTAAAATTCAAAACCCCCCTCCAGACCTCTGCACCTCTCACGTGCTTCAGGTCGTGGCATCTGGCTTCAGCTCCTCCAGACCTCTCTGGCACAGGCTCCTCTACACCAGACCCAACGTAAACTTGTAACTTCTTATCCTCCTTGGACTCTCAGGAGCTTCAAAGCTGTGACCGCTCCCATCTCAGGGAGGCCCACCCCTCCCCCTTCCCTGGTCTCTCATATCCTCCAGCTCCCTGCTTCTCTTCTGGTCTCCTTCACTGGCTCTCCTCTTCTACCTGACCCGTAAACATCAGTGTAACATTCCCCCTCACCCTCTGCCTTTACTGTCTGTTCCCATGGTTTTGGTTGTAGCTTATACGACTTAATTCCTTCAGATCTATATCTCCAGCCTAGACCTCTTCCCTGCACTCCAAATCCATACCAGCCATTTTTATTTGTATAAGAATCACTTTTCATTAAACACTTGAAAAATGCTTCCTGAGCACCTACTATGTGCCAAGTACCATGCTAAGTACTGGAGGCACACTAGCAAGATAGACCAGGCCCCTGCCCTCCCAGAGCTATGTGCAATGGGGGAAAAGAGACAAACAAGCAGCTATGAGTACCAGATGAAGCGAGCCATAGTGAGAGAAATGCCCAGTGTCTGGGGGGGGGGGGGGCACCTCACCTTGTCCAGGGGAGGTGACTTCAAAGGCTAGAACCTGAAGGATAAGAAGGAGTAGGGGTTGGCTGGTGAGAGGTTCCTGGGAAAAGATTCCAGAACTTATGAAGAACTTGTAAAGCTAAAATAGTGAGTTTAGCCCTAGCTGGTTCAGCTCAGTGGACTGAGCACTGGCCTGTGAATGAAAGGCTGGCTGGTTAGATTCCCAGTCAGGGCACATGCCTGGGTTGCAGGTCCCCAGTAGGGGGTGCTTGAGAGGCAACCACAGGTTAATCTTTCTCTCCCTCTTTCTCCCTCCTGCGCCCCCTCTAAAAAGAAATAAAATCTTTTAAAAAAGAAATATATATTTAAAAAATAAAGTAAAATAGTGAGATTAGACTTTATCCTAAGAACAATAGGGAGCCACTGAAGAAGAATTGGATGGAATAGAGCCCACAGGGCTCTTCTACTATGTTGTTAGTGGTTGATCTTAAAGTGGACGGTATGCTCATGGAGCTTTCACTTTGTTATTATGCCTCACAAATTATTTATGGTCTCCTATATACCTTTCTGCACTTCAAATATTTCATAACCTCTTTTTTAAAAAAATAAATGGATTGGAGAAGGTAAGGTGGGCAGAGAGAAAGTGAGAAGTTCACTAATGCAGAAAATAGGAGTGGCCTGAGTTAGGATAGTCATAGCAAAGGTGAGGAGTTGGAGACAGTTCAAGAGATACTCAGGAAGTAGAACTGACGGAACCTGGTGAGTAACAGAATGTGGGGATGTGAAGAGGAAGGAGTAAGGAAGGATTGGTGAGGTCTAGAGTATTAATTGGATGGCTGGGGAAGCCATTGACTGAAACAGAGACCACTAGGAGATGGTGAATGAAAATAACAAAGTCACTGGAGAACAGTTTAGCAGTTTCTTAAAAAAGTTAAATATAACCTCACCATGCAACCCAGCATGCACACCTGGTATATACCCAAGAGAAATAAAACAATGTCTAGACAAAGACTCTCACTCCAATGTTTATGGCAGCACTATTTGTAATAGCCAAAAAGTGGAAAACTCCAAATGTCTATGCACTGGTGAATGGATAAACAAAATGTGGAATGGCCATACAAAACAATTTGGCAATGAAAAGGAACAAAGCACTGATACATGCTACGGTGTGGATAAACCTCAAGGCAGTATGCTAAAGTCAAAGGAGTCAGACACAAAAGATCACATATTATGCTATTTCATTAAGATGAAAGACAGAACGTTGATTATTGGTCGCCTGGAGTGTGGGATGGGAACAAAAAGTCATTGTAGATGGGTAAGAAGGATCTTTTGGGGGTGACAGAAATGTTCTAAAACTGGATGGTGGTGATGGTTTCCCCACTCTGCAGATTTATTTAAAAATCATTGAATTGTACACTAACCGTGAGATAATTTTCTGGTATATAAGCTACACTGCAAAAAAAAAAAAAAAAAACTGTTAAAAATAATCAGGTCAGTTTTGGCATGTTGAGTTTGAAGTGTTTAGGAGGGCTAAAAAGGAGAGGTTGAGTAAACAGGGGTGATGCCGCCTGAAGCTTAGGACACCATGCTGCAGAGCTGGTAGAGATTTTTAAGACTCATCAGCATAAAGGTGATGGTTGGGGCCATAAGAGTCTAAGTGAAGTCACCCAGAGAAGACAAAGAGGTGAGGACAGAATCAAGGCCAACTCCAACATTTAAGGAGTCTGAAAGGGAAGAAAAACCTGTAAAGAAGCAGAGAAGTAGGAAGAAAGTCCAGAAAAGATGAATGGACAGAATCCAAGGGAAGATGATTCTTGGGAGCAAGGATAGAGGCAAGAGGAGCAAGGGTTCCTGAGAAGTCAAGAAAGTGTAAACAGGACCAAAAAAATGGAAGATGTGGTAGAAAAACTGAGCTGAGTCTGGGGAAGCCCACTAACATTGCTGGGCATAGCTCCAGGAAGCCACAAGCCTCCAGGGGACAAGGCCACACCCAGTGTGGCCCTCAGGGAGAGTGAAGTGTTGACGCAGGAAGTGGGGCTAGATTGATGAGCCTTAGGCAGGCCGGGGATCCTGAATTTTCAGCATATGAGGGAATAGAAATGAGGACAATGAGGGAATAGAAAAAGGCCAGTGAACAGGCAGGGCTCTGGGAGGGGGGATAACGAGACCGCAGGGTGCAGAGGCTTCATGACTAGAAGTAAATGGACAGAACTGCAGACTCCATAGTCGTTCAAGGCACTCAGAGATGTGGTTCCTGCTAACTTCTCCAGTCTTACTTCTCAACATAGCACCCCACTTCTTAAAATTCAGTGATCCTGCCCGATGGCATGGTTTGCAGTTTCCCAAATATGCCATGCTCTTTCACACCTCATTCCAAGGTCTCACATGGCTTCCTCTGTGTGGAATGTTCTAGAAACCAGCCCTCCCCTCTCCCCCACACACTTCTGGAACCTAACTCAGCCTCTCACCCTTCCTCATTCTCATGGAGCATTCCTGCTCTTGCGCAATATGGATAAGGTTAAACTCTCCTCTGCAGCCTTTGCTACTTGCCCAGACCCCACATGGGATGAGCTATTTCCCTCTTCATGTCCCCACCGGAGACTTCCATCATAGCACTGGTAACACTTTACGAATTTCACTTATTTCCACTGTGTGTCTTCTTCTAGGGCTTGAAAAGCATTGTGTTTGTTTTTTTTCATTCACAGTACCTGGCTCAGAGTAAGTACTAAATAAATGTTAGTAGAAGAAATGTCCACTCAGCCACATGAGGTGGCATGTGTCCGTTCCTCCTTTCCCACCTGCAGCCCGTTTGGAGGCTGTCTGCGGCCAGGCTGCTGAGCTCCACTGCAGGGAAGGCCTCGCCTCCGCTATCAGTAGCCATGATCAAGGATGTCTTGTCCACACCGAAGGCACAGTTTCCCAGTGTCCCCAGAGCTCTGTGCCACTTCTAGGATTGTCACATAAAATATAAGATACCCAGTTAAATCTGAACTTCAGATGATTAATGGATAATGTTTAGTGTAACTATATTCCATTAGATAGTTGAAATTACATATATCCTAAAAAAATATATTCATTGTTTAACTGCAATTCACATTTAACTGCGTGTTCTCTATTTCTAACCGCTAAACCTGCTGAGTCTGGCAGCCCTATTTCCCACCACAGGAACGTGGCCTGCCTCTAACGCTGAAGTCACTGGCACCCTAAGAAAGGCACCTGGCCCAGGCTGCTGTGCCACCCTGCTGTGCTTCCTGAAAGCTGGGCAGAGCAACCAGGAAGCAGCACTAGAGGGCGAGCTATGCGGTGGCGTTGCTGGAGGCAGTCCTCTCCGCTGTGTGGGATTCGCCCTCCACCCCCTTGTGCTACCACTGTCTCACCAGGTTCAGGCGGTGACTTCCTCAGTTATTGTGTGTGGGCTGTGCTCTCCTCCATGCTTCAATGCAGGTCCATGGGAACAAGGCCAGATAAAAAACCTGAAAAACGCCCTGGTTGGTGTGGCTCAGTGGACTGAGTGCCAGCCTGCGAGCCAAAGTTTTGCTGGTTCAATTCCCAGTCAGGTCACATGCCTTAGTTGTGGGCCAGGTCCCCAGTAGGGGGCATGTGAGGGGCTACCACATATTGATGTTTCTCTCCCTCTCTTTCTCCTTCCCTTCCCCTCTCCCTACAAATAAATAAGTAATAAAATCTTTTTAAAAAATAACCTGAAAACCTACAACATTCAGAGCTGCCTCCACCCCACCCCCACTGGGGAGCAGGGATCAGGCCATGCTGGGGGCCGCATTGGGGTACTTGTTCTTCCCCAAGAGGCTTGCAACTCTCCCAGGCAAATGGACTCCAGGTGGTCTGCCTCACCAGTTCTCCCCCACCCCTCCCACAGACTACATATGACAGGTGGGGACAGGACAGCACACACAGGGCAACTTATCTCATCCCTAGTTCATTTTTCCACATCTGAGGTTCCATTAGTAGGAAAATATGAGTAAAGCTGTCCATTAGGAGTAGGGTCATACAAAAGGATTAATGAATGAGAACTTCTTCCCCAGGAGAAAGAAAATGAAAAGAGGAGGAGGGAGGGGAGAAGTCTGTGTTATCAGAGTTAAAAATAGTTGTTTCCATAGTTGAGAACAGATTTCAGCAACCATAGCACATATTTACAAATTCCTAAAAAGTAAGACCTGAGAAACTGTATTGGAGTGGGAGGGGTGAAGAGAAAGGGAGATTTTTAAAAATTTTTTATTGATTATGCTATTACAGTTATCCCAGTTTTCCCCCTTCCCCCCCCAGCCCCACCTTCCCTCAGTCAATCCCCACACTGTCGTTCATGTCCATGGGTGATGCATGTATGTTCTTTGTCTAACCCCTTCATCTTCCAACCAGTCCCAACCTTCCCCCAATTCCCTCTTACAACTGTCAGTCTGTTCCTTGTTTCTGTGCCTCTGGTTCTATTTTCTTGTTAATTTATTTTGTTCCTTAGATTCCAGTTATAATTGAGATTATATGGTATTTGTCTTTTATTGCCTGACTTACTTCACTTAGTGTAATAGTCTCCAGTTCTATCTACGCTATCTCAAAAGGTAAGAATTCCTTCCTTTTTTTACTGCTGCTTAGCATTCCATTGTGTAAATGTACCATTGCTCTTGCATCCATTCATCCACTGATGGGCACTTAGGCTGTTTCCAAATCTTGGCTATTATAAATAATGCTGCTATCAACATAAGGGTGCATATATTGTTTTGAATTGGTGCTTGAGTGTTCATTGTATATATTCCCAGAAGTGTAATCACTGGGTGAAAAGGCAGTTCCATTTTTAATTTTATGAGGAAACTCCATACTGTTTTCCAGAGTGGCTGCACCAGTCTGCATGCCCACCAACAGTGCAGTAGGGTGCCCTGTTCTCCACAGCCTTGCCAACACTTGTTAGTTGATTTGCTGATGATGGCCATTCTGACAGGTGTGAGGTGATATTTCATTGTGGCTTTAATTTGCATCTCTCTGATGGCTAGCAATGTTGAGCATTTTCATATGTCTACAGGCCATCTCTATGTCCTCCTTGGAGAAGTGTTTATTCAGGTCCTTTGTCCATTTTTTATTAGATTGTCTTCCTGGTGTTGAGTCATACATGTTCTTTATATATTTTGGAGATTAAACCTTTATCTAATGTATCATTGGCAAATATGTTCTCCCATACATTGGGTTCCCTTTTCATTTTACTGATGGTTTCTTTAGCTGTGCAGGAGCTTTTGTTTAATTTTTTCTTTGTTTCCTTTGCCTTAGGAGATATATCAGCAAAAATATTGCTCTGTGAGATATCTGAAATTTTACTGCCTATGTTTTGCTCTAGAATTTTTATGGTATCATGACTTATATTTAAGTCTTTTATCCATTTTCAGTTTATTCTAGTGTATGGTGTAAGTTGGTGGTCTAGTTTCATTCTTTTGCAAGTACTAGTCCAGTTCTCCCAACACCATTTATTGAAGAGACTGTCTTTACTCCATTGTATGCTCTTGCCCCCTTTGTCAAATATTAATTGACCATAGAGACATGAGTTTATTTCTGGGCTCTCCATTCCATTTCATTGATCTAAGTGTCTGGTCTTATGCCAGTGCCAGACTGCTTTGATTATAGTGGCCTTGTACTATAGTTTGATATCAGGTATTGTAATCCCTCCAAATTTGTTCTTCTTTCTGAGAAGAAAAGAAGGTTGCTGAGGCTGTTCAGGGTCTTTTTTGGTTCCATAAAAATTTTTGGAATACTTTTCCTAGATCTGTGAAATAATGCCATTGGCATTTTAATAGGAATTGTGTTGAATCTATAGATTGCTTTGGGTACTATGGACTTTTTAATGATGTCAATTCTTCCCATCCATGAACACAGTGTATTCTTTCACTTATTTGTCTCTTCTTCAATTTCTTTCTTCAGTGTCCTATAGTTTTCCAAATACAGTTCTTTTGTCTCATTGGTTAAATTTATTCCTAGGTACTTCATTTTTTCTGTTGCAATAGTAAACAGGATTGTTTTCTTATTTTTTCTTTCTGATAGTTCTTATTGGTATATAGAAATACCATCAATTTCTGAGTATTGATTTTGTATCCTACTACTTTACCAAATTCATTTAATAGGTCTAGTAGTTTTTTGGTGGAGCCTATAGGGTTTTCTATGTATAATATCATGTTGTCTGCCAATAATAACAGTTTTACTTCCTCCTTTCCAGTTGCATGCCTTATATTTCTTCTTATTATCTGATTGCTGTGGCTAGGACTCCCAGTACTGTGTTGAGTAAGAGTAGTGAAAGCAGACATCCCTGTCTTGTTCTTGATCTTAAAGAAAATGCTTTTAGTTTTTGCCCATTGAGTATGGTGTTGGCTGTAAGTTTTTTTATATGGCCATTAGCATGATACCTCCATTCAAGAAGGGGAGAATTTTATATATTCTGGTACTGTGCTAAGATCCTTTCCTTTCTCAACATGTTGGTGTTATTTTCCCAGAGAAAGCAGAACTTCCAAATAGAGAGGGTTCACCCACCTTTTATTATGACGTGTGCCCACTATTCCCCTGGCAGGATTCATTTTCAAAAAGAAGAGGCCACTTTCTTAGCAAAGTTTCTAAACAGTGCTGAAAAGCAAAACAGCTGCTGTGGCCCTAGAAATGACAGGTGGTCCTCTCAGGATCCACATTTCAGGCAAGCTGTATGCAAATTTCCCTCCGGCTGCTCCTTTTCACATTTGTCATCTCCTATTAGTCTCTCCAGATCTGGCCCATCCCTCAGAGTCCCTTTATCATCCAACCCCTGAGCTCTTCCCATCGTGTTGCTTTTAAAAAATATATTGATTGACTTGAGACAGAAAGACATTGATTTTGTTGTTCTACCCATTCATACATTCATTGGTTGCTTTTTGTATATGCCCTGGCTGGGGATGGAAACCCTAACCTTGGTGTATCAGGATGACACTTTAACCTACCTAGCTACCCAGCCAGAGTCCTTGTTGATTTTTCTTGACCCCATTTAGCCATTTATTTGGCTGGGAATGAATGCCTGGCTGGCCTCTGACATGCACCTCCAGCTCAGGGGAACATACTCTCTGCGGGTTTTTGAAAACTTCCAGGTTGTGTTCATGGTATTTCATGAAACACCTTCTCTAAAATGCAGATAGTCGATGCATTGCAAATGAGGGCAGCATGCAGAAGAGGGGTTGTTAGGTCATACAGTAACTCTACTCTTCTTTTAAGATCCTCAACTAAGGAAACTTTATTTGATTTTAGAGAGGAAGGAAGGGAGAGAGATACAGAAACACCAATTTTTTGCCTCTTGCACCCGCCCCAAGTGGGGATCGAACCCACAACCTAGGTATGTGCCCTAACTGGGAGTCAAACCTGCAACCTTTTGGTGTATGGGACGAAGCTCCAACCAACCCAGCCACCTGGCCAGAGAAATAGCTCTACTCTTAATTCTTGGAGGAACCTCTATACCATTCTCCATAGTGACTGCACTAATTTTCATTCCCAACAGCAGTGTGTTAGGTCCCCTTTTCTCCAACACTTGCTATTTCTTATCTTTATGATAATGGCCATTCTAAAGGGTGGGTCCCAGAGGGGAAAGGGGGTAGGGAGGGAGCAGTGGTTAATGGGAGTCAAATATATGGTAATGGAAGGAAATTAGATTTCTGATGGTGAACACACAACAGATTACAGAGATGTCAAATTATAATGTTGTACACCTGAATATTATATGTTATTAACCAATGTTACCCCAATAAATTTAATGTTTAAAAATGGAGGGTAGCATGGAGAAGTGGAACTTTACTTGACTGGGGAAGTTTTACTTGAAAGAAATGCTAGGTGAAACAGTTGTATTTCCATTCAAATTTTTTAAAATTGGTTGAGAACCTCTAGAAGAGGACTAGAGAATGGAGTTGATTGTTTCCAACCAGAACACAGAATCCCAGTGATTTCCTTGCTCTGTAAATCAGGCTCCAGAAAGACAGCCATCGTCTTGTTGCTGCAGAACCTCAGAAACACTAAAACATCAAAGGCTCACTGAAAACCTGTTCTGGAGCAAGACTAGAGAGAGATGGAGAGATACAAAGATGAAAAAGATATAGTCTATTTCCTCCAGGAGTCTACAAGCAAATGAAACAACCAGGCATGTAAATATGGACATACAAAGAAAGGATCAGTGTTATTACATCATATAGTCAAAACGTGGTACTCCTCGGTCTCTGAGACCCTCTTGGGGGCTTGAAAGGTCAAAACTATTTTCATAATCATACCAAGATAACATTTGACTTTTTTCCCTGTTATATTCTTTCATGAATTTTTCAGAGACTACAAGATGTGTGAGAATACAAAGCATATGACATACATGCTTCTGTATTCTTGAGTTTTAAAAAACTGTCTTAATTTCTAATATATCATATCAATAGCTAAAACACACATATGCATAATTCTTTGAGATCCTCAATAATTTTTGAGATCATAAAGGGATCCCAAGACTAAAAATTTTGAGAACTGCTAAGACGGTATACCATTACACAGTGTCCTCTTTTCTCATTAGTGCATTTTATTGACTAAAAAGTATTTCATCTAATTCCATGGATACTACTTTGCTAGGTGCTTTCCCTATATCCATGTTTCCTAGCAGGATAGCTATTAGGTCATCAAATTATTCATCTGTATGTGTGTTTTAATGTCTGTGTTTAAATGTCTTTTGAGGCAGCACAGTGTTGAACTTTATTTTTTAATTCAGACAGCAATCAACAATAGCTGATGCATTTGTTTTACATCCTATCACCCTGCTGTTTATCTTACTCATTGTTATTTTTATTTCTTTAAATTACATTCTCTGTAGTGCATTTTAAATTTTTTCTTTTTTTGTCAGACAATAAACTTCCCTAGTTTGTCCATCTATCATTTCAGCATCGTCATATTCTCAAGAAAATTTTTGTTTCCTATAATTGTATTATTAATAGTATAGTGTTAAGAAAACAAAACTTAAATTCCCTTCCCTCTAGAGATGAAAATAGAGTCTAGTCTGTCATATACCTTGGTAGCAAAAAGCCATTTATAAAATTATGCATATAACTCCTTCATGCAATTTTGACAGTATGTAATACAATTTTCCACTTACATTTTCTTTCTTTATTTTTTTTAAATTTTTTCCTCCATGGACCTTGAGCTCTGCCTAGCCCTCAACTGTTCTCAAATCTCCATTGTTTTCTGGAAGTAAATTTTACAGCTCTGGGCCGTATTGACAAACTGTTTCATCTCCCTGGGCCTTAAATTATTTTCCCCTACTCTGAAGTGAAAATTCAGTGAGTGTTTCCAGATACTGTACTTGGGTTCATAACTCGGTTTGTCATAATTTTGTGTGAATCTCCAAACTCCCACCCTTAACCCATATTCCCCCTCCAAAACTTGTTACCCATTCTTATCATCACATTTGAATGGTTTTCTCAGCTCTATTGGTAACTAGCAGAATTCTGAATTTGCTTTGTGATGGGGTAAATTTTATTGTTTGGTTAGGTGGCTTTAAGTTGAAAAACTTAACAATAATATACCTTAAATTTGCTCTTGAAGGATTGCCCCTTAATGAGTTCTTACTACAGGCATACTAAGGTGGTTATTTCTATATATCTGCGATAAATTCTAAATTACTAGGGAGATTCTCCTCTATGATCCTTTCATTGTTACCAGATCAATTTTTAGATGGATGTGGGCTTTTCAGCCCAACTTTGTTTTGATGGTGCTAGTTGCTTTTTCTCCTGAACCAGATCTCTTCTAGCAACTTCTCCATGGTTCTTGTTCCTCTATAGCATTTAGAAGGCCCAATTTAGTAGCTTGGTGCCTCTTTTTCCTTTGGCACTCATGATTTCTTCTTTATTTGCTATTAAAGTAATAAGTGTACATTCCGTTGCACTTTCCTGAAGAGTCTTCAACTGGTCTTGGGTTTCCTGCCATCTAGGTTCAGCTGGTTTGCATTCCTCTTTGATGTTGTAATACAAGTTAATTGAACTTGAGTGTGGGGTTTATAGGGCTTGTTTTCTTTTTATTTTCCAAGAAGTACACATATTTTCTTAAAGTTATTTTTCTGTTTTGTGCTATTATTTTTCATTCTTTCTGACTAGGTGGTGGTGCTGAGGGTAAGATTTGGCTTATATACTTGGCTCTCTTCGCTATTAGTCATATTTCCCCAGAAGCCACACGCCCACATTCTCTCTGTCTTTGACGTACCCTTTTGTAAGGCTGTTGATTCCTGGTGGGAACGGTTTTAAGAGAAAGATGGGCTCAGAGTAGTGATGCGTGGGAATCCAGTCCTGCACAGTCATGAGCTTAGCCATCTGTAAGTCTCTTCTTAGTGAAATGGAACAAATATCGTGCATTGTGAAATGTACCACAAAGGCTGCCAGTACAAATGGGATCTCACTTATAGCCAATCACCGCTCTTACAGGAAACTGGCTAGCACTGCCTGAGATTACTCCAGCCTCTCATGCCTGATGTCACAATTCAGAGTCTGCTGCCTGCCTAGGATATTGTAGAAAGTTGTGTAGATCCTCTCCGTCTATCCTACAGGGCTCCTTGTGCCAGATCCTTCTCCAATGGCTCTTATGAAAAACTATCTCCTCCCCATTCTGGGGATCTTCTTAGCCTACTACTACTATTCTGCAAATGAAGAATTCAGACCAGGTAAGTACCTATTTTGTGTCTAATTTGGAGGAATAGATTTTTACTCCAAGACCATGGTTAGCTGGGGTGTCTGAGGATCATGATGATTTCCGGATCCCCAAAACTGCTGAACAACAAGGGACCCTGAGGTGGGAGAGTATTTCCGTGTCCTCCAGCCACAGGCTATGAGTAATAGGAGTTCTGGGAAGGGTAATCATGTGATCAAGAGAGTACCAAATAGTCCATGTTGTATTTGGCACCCTTAATGAAAAAGCAATTTCAGATTCCCTTCAAAAATGAGGTTAATACTAAAATTGACAACTCAGCCAAATATGTGGTCTCGAGGGACAGACTGATAGTAGGAGGCAAGAAAGTAGTCTGGAGTTGATGACTAAATAGAAGTGAGGGGAAGTTCCTGGAATCTCTGTGAGGACATGGTTTGACGACTTTTGCATTTTATTTCAATTGCACAAAACTGGCTGAGTCCAGAAACATCTGGAACCCTAGTGTTCTAGCTGAAACTTCTGTCCATAAAGTTTTTTTTTAAGGAAAGACAGTAGGAAGGCTTGTTTTGAGAAAGCAAGCCAAATGCCCAGTTCAGAGCATATTCAAGGAAGACTTGAGCTTTCCTTCACTGATTTATGCAGTTTGAGATAAGTTGACCTGGATTCATAACATTTACTCGTTGAGATAAGGTGCCCACACCCAGCACAGGAGGAGGAATTTTGCTGTCATGTTGGATATGCTCCTCACTTCCTTTTGGGGTTTCCCAGAGCTGCTCCGGGGAAAGAAAGTGATTGTCACAGGAGCCAGCAAGGGGATTGGAAAAGAGATAGCATATCATCTGGCAAAGATGGGAGCCCATGTGATGGTGACAGCAAGGTCAGAAGAAACTCTAAAGAAGGTGAGTGTTCTGTGCCCAAAAATACATATATACTCACATGTATTCCAATATATACTTATGTATATACACACGCCAGCACACAGAGGTTGGCACATCCATACACAGATGCATACACACACATAAACACACATACACACACTTATAGGCTCACACACCCAAATACCCCGAATAATACAAATTTCAGTGTTCATTCCCATGCACATATATATAGACACAAAGTTCTTGGGTTATATATACTCATGGACATGCCTAGGCACACACAAAGTCACAGATATGTAGTTATGTGCTCAGATACCTAAAATTCCTGTGCTTACTGAATAATTCATATTCTTGTACTCATGCAAACTCTCAGATACATGCCCTCTCACATGCTCAGACTCACAAACCCAAGGGTATACAAACATTCGCAAACCTAGGGCTACCCACATAGAAACTAGCATTGTTCAGAAACATCTCTTCATAGAAACTCATAAACACCAATCATGGACTTGAACACCGGCACAGTTATGATTTCTCTGTTTACACCCTACATGAAATACTTCCAAAAGGTCTTTCCTGTGGAGGACAAGGATTGTGTCAGGTTGTATTTAGCAACACACACATAAGTTCACTACATTTACACTCATATGCACAAACGTGCTACCATTTCTTATCAAAACAGAGCTGTGAGCAACTTCTTATCTAAATCCCCTTTAGCCCTGGCTGGCGTGGCTCAGTGGATTGAGCTTTGGCCTGTGAACTAAAAGGTCACCAATTCAATTCCCAGTCAGGTCGCATGCCCGGGTTGTGGGCCTGGAGGCATGCAAGAGGCAACCAATTGCACACCGATGTTTCTCTCCTCTTTCTCCCTCCCTCTCCTCTCTCTAAAAATTAACAAGGAAATAAATCCCCTTACTTCAGAGTCTGCTCCCAAAGGTCTGCAGCTAATACTGACACCAAGATCACTGTGTCCCTGCAGATAGTATCCGACTGCCTGGAGTATGGGGCAGCCTCAGCACACTACGTTGCTGGCTCCATGGAGAACATGACCTTTGCAGAGCAATTTGTTGCCAAAGCTGAAAAGATCATGGGTAAGGCTGCTTCTCCTCTCTGCTCTTCTGGGCTTGCTCTATGGGAATTTGCTCAGGGACCTCTGGGAAGGGGGAGAGAAGGAAAGGTTTCAACCCCAGATGGTTTCTCTCAACACAGTCATTTCTTGCAGGGGGACTAGACATGCTCATTCTCAACCACATCACCAACACTCCAGTGAAACTATTTACTGGTGATATCCACTTTGTGCGCAAAAGCATGGAGGTGAACTACCTCAGTTATGTGGTCATGAGTATGGCTGCCTTTCCTATGCTGAAGAAGAGCAACGGAAGCATTGTGGTCGTCTCCTCGATGGCTGGTGAGTGGGGCAGGGACCATTGTGGAAGGTAGGAGCAAAAATGCCAGAGATGATGTTGGGGGCTCTGTAGTAAACATGAATTTTTAAATCAGTTTTCATGAAGAGAAGTAACATGATATAAACTGGAAGTTGAAATGCTTAAGCAAAAGTTGGTTAACAGTTTGCCCATACGTGTGGACAGGCAGATATATGAAAAAGAGACTTAGGCATGCAAACTCAATGAGGATCATGCGTGCTAAGTAAGAGAGATGCTGTTGAGAACAAGGTGAGCAACACAAGGTAGATGGGCTATGAAAGGCCTGGAAGGAATGGAGAAAGAGCAGCAGTTCAAAGTGCCTACCAGAAGCCTGGTGTCTTATTATCTACAAATGGAAGTCAATGAGACATTCAGAAACCGCTGGAGGTACAGCCTGTCCTGATACTAAGGGAGAAACCTGGTCACAATCGATAAAAAGAATTTTGCTTCCTTCATGACTAAGAGCTGTAGGGAGGTGAAGTTAATTGATATAAAGGTGGAATTGAAGAGTAAAATATGTTAACAACATACAGTCACCTAATCATTGGGTTAAGCTATGGCAAAATAAAATAAGCAAAAACAACCCTACCATATTATTAACAGACCTGAATATATTGGAGTATACTCCCAAATCTGAACTGGCTACACTAAAAGGTCAATTTGAAAAATGAACTGGGTAGGGAATGTGTGTGTAGAGAGGAATACTCATGAAGAGAACTTTGTGTGATGGGAAGAAGTCCCTGATGTTTGGGGTGGTGGCCCCATCAGAAGTCATCACCAGTAAAGAGCCAGAGAGTTTCCACCTTTGGAGATTCCAAGGCACATTTCATCATAGGTCTAAGAGGAAAGCTCCACAAATATTTGTTGATTAGTCAGAAGGATGTGGCCGGAAGGTGCCAATACCAAGATCAATGTCAGCTGTCTATTTCATTCTTGGCAATGTAAAAACAAATAACCTAGAGGACTTTGTAAGTTCTTAAGTACTTCTCAGAAGTTAGTTAATCCTGTAACTAAAACTGTCATCTATGTCGCAAAGAGTTCTACTTTCTGGATAGGAAAGGTGTACATAATGGTGGGATAGATAAAAGGGCAGTGTGTCTGTGCTACCCACCAAACAGAGTAATCGATATGCATCCCTATGTTTCCCAGGCCAACACAGACTCCCCCCCCACCCCCCAGACACAGCCTCTCTCTGGCCTGAAAGGAAGGGAGAGCTCCCAGGTGCATCTTGAGTGAGGAGGGTGCTGGATACATCCCCAATTCACCCTAAGGCATTGGCCAAAAACCTCACATCAGTCATAGTGTAGGTGGCTTTAAGGGTTTTAATTGATTAAGTAATACATTTACTCTAGGCAAAGGTATGCATCATCTTTGGCTGTAGAATTTAACTTTCTATGTATAACATATATAAAGTGTGACTGTTTTCAAAAGGAACAAGAACTACTGTATAAGTCCAAGGGCATGATGAAATTTTGATAACCTCTGTTTTCACACATTTGCTGCACCTGCTAAATGTCACTTAGTAATTTCTGTGGACTTTAGGAGATGGGAATCTGGTCAGACTACTATCCTTCAAGTCTACTGTTTGTACAGCCAAAATAATTCAGCCTGTTTGCTCTGAAGCACATCTGTGAACTTCCAAAGTACAGGCAACTTTGCTTTCTCCCCCAATTGAAGAATTTCTCTGTTCTATGCCACATTCTTTCATTAATTCTTCTTCCTTAAATTCTGAATTCCACAAACATGGAATGCTAAACCTCACACTGAGGTCAGCCAACAAATATTGGAATGGATATTTAATCATTCTTCTCAGGGAGTGCATTAAATTGTTTATTGAATTACAGTGATAAGCAATTGTTTCTGTCAACAATGCATTTCTAGGCATTGCATTACATATATGGAAATCCTATACTTTTAGTATTTTTTAAAGCCTCAGCTACTTCTTTAGCATTAACAGAGACAGTATTGCTACTTCTAGGAACTTCCTTATATTCCACACCCATCCACCATACAACACCACTTTTCTCACCTACTGATCAAGTTTCTGTGTATATATAACAGTGATTAGTCCCCTCTCCTTCCCCCAGATGCAGGTTTAGATACAAGTTGAGCTACTATAACCAAAACCCAAATTTAAAATGGCTTAAATAAATCAAAACTTATATTTCTCTCATGGAACAGCCTGGAGCAAGCAGCCCCAGGGTGGTAGTTGTCCCAGGGTGTTGTCTACAAGCCTGAGTATCACAGAACCAACATCTCTGATGTGTCCCTTGCCTGTTTGTCAAGGTGACTTATTATTATGTCAGAATTCCAGCTGGAGAAAATGCAGAACGAAGGATATATGCAACCTGAAAGTTGTACATTTCTCTTCTGCCATAGCTGGCTATATTTGTGGTCTTTATTCAAAATGGACTTGTGTCTGACTGAAAATCATGAGTTCTATTTCTATAAAAGACACTGATGTTGATAAACAACTAACAGTCCCCCAAATCACTCATGGCAAGATGCATGTAAGACTAGAAGGCAGTGGGCTCCCTAGCACAGAGCACCAGAGCCAGGAAGAGGCACCTACATAACACTTGGCTGTGAAAATCAGCAGGGATTCTGTCTGCCAGGAAGAGACAGAGTCTAATAGGGACACAGGTGCCCTCTTAAAGAGCCAATGAATAAACTCTCATCTGAAGCCGCTCACCCTGGGCTCCAGTGGAGGGAGGGCAAAGCTGACTAGAGTTACATGAGGAGAGACTAGGGTTTGTGGCTCTGGGGACAAAGCTGAAGGGATAGCCACCAAGACACCTGTACTGAGTCATTCTTCCATACTCCAGGTACCATCTCACTTGGGTGGAGCACTCCTCTCCATATAGCATCAGCCTGGGAAAAAGCAATAGTTCCATCACCTGAACTTCTTGTAGCCCCATCCTGCCCAGCCAGTGCCCTGTTAAGGAGTCAGCTGCTTGACCAGAGTGTGGATGTGTGGGCAGATTCAGGGGTGTCAGTGACTGAGTTGTATGTCTTTGGGGTGACTGCCATTCCCCCCATTTTTCTGTGAACCTGATTGGTGCCTCCCCCTTATAGTAGATCCTCTAGCCCCACCATCTGACTCCCCAGAAGCCCCATCCGCCTGACTTCTGCTGGCCCCACCCTGCTGAGATTTGGGAAGAATTTGGGACAGACTGAGTTGTGTGGCTCTGGAGCAGTGGGGCGTGAGGGGAGGCAGCCCCCCCCAACCTACCTCCAATCCTGATGGGCACTTCTCCCAACACCCAGCAGCCTGGCCCTGCTGAGATCAGACTTCTGGCAAAATCTAAGGCAGTCTGAGTTGTATAGCTGTAGGATGGGGGAAATTTTTCCCTCACACACCCATCTGGGGTATAGCACTCCCTTCATATGGCCAAATTTTGATATGCTTGGGCCTAATAAATACTGCTATCCTCACTCTGATGATTCCCTGAGACCCCTGCCCTACCGCAAAGGAGTGTGAGCACCCAGCAGTTGCAGCCAGAGTTAGTATATACCTTGGGACATTTGCTGAGTGGCCTCAGATCCAGCATGTACCTGTATTGATCTGGTAAACACCACTCACCCCTGGTAACTCACTGAACACCTACCTCATGCAACTTGAGTACCACCTGAGGCACTTTACTGATTGAGATAAACAGGCAGATGACATGTGGAGGCAGGCAGAGGCAGATCTTGGGGCACCTTAGGACTTTTGCTGGACTGTTTCGTGCCCAGTGCTGGTAAAAGCTGCCCTTAGTTCACAGCTTGGTCCTTCCCATGCACACTCAGGCACCCACAAACTGTGAGTCATTTTGTAGCTGTAAACAGGTTGCCCAGAGCCAGTCACAGGCATGTTTCACATTTGGCCTGAACCAGAATCCCTCCCACGAGGCCCCAGAACCAACACACCCTGTTACCAGCTTCAGACAACATAGAGTTGGATCCAGTTAGCTTTGGCAAGTGGCCTAGCCAAAGGGAGATCTCAGCAGACATCAGGACCTTCAGAAGCAAATTCCACTTCATGTGGTCAGCACCTGCACAGCAGCTCATACACTGAGGTATGAGTTGATCCTCACAGTTAGCCACCTTGAGAGTCAACCCCATGTGTGAACAGGCCAATAGAAATCAAGACTCAATTACAACAGGAGGGCCCACATACCCACATAAGGAATATTTCTGGAGCACCCAGCTCAGGTCCTATATCACTAGGACCACAGGACACCTACTACATAGGGCCACCCTACCACGACTGAAAGTCATAGCAGATTTACCTAATACATAGAAACAAACACAAAGAGGCAATCAAAATGGGGAGGCAAAAAATGCTCCAAATGAAAGGAGAAATCTCCAGAAAGAGCTAAATGAAACAAAGGTAAGCAATGTATAAGATATAGAATTAAAAAAATGGTTATAAGGATACTCAAGGAACTTAGTGAGAGCTTCAACAAAGAGATAGCAAGCATATAAATAATATAGAAATCATAAAAAAACATCAGAAGTGAAGAATACAGTATCTGAAATAAGGAATACAGTAGAAGGAATAAACGGTAGGTTGGCTGAGGCAGAGAAATGAATCAGCAAATTGGAAGACAGGGTAGCAGAAAACACCCAATCAGAGCAGCAAAAAGAAAAACAGAATTTTAAAAAATGAGGACAGTTTAAGGAAACTTTGGGTCAGTGTGAAGTGTAACAACATGTGCATCATAGGGGTATTAGAAGAAAAGAAACAGGAATAAATTGAGAAACTACTTGAAGAAATAATGACTTAAAACTTTCCTAACCTGGTGAAAGAAAAAGACACACAAGTCTAGTAAATACAGAGAGTTCCAAACAAGATGAACGAAAAGAGGCCCACACCAAGACACATAATACCGTATTTTGTCATGTATAATGCGCACCCATATTTTTGTGCATATTATATATGGGATTACATACCCATGATATGTAATCATTGTAACCATGTATAATGCACATCCTTATTTTTTCCTTAAAAAATGGGCAAAAGTGTGTGCATTATACACAGCAAAATACAGTAATTAAAGTGGCAAAGGTTATACCCTAGCCAGGTGGATCAGTTGATTGGAGTGTCATCCATATACCAAAAAGATGTGGGTTCTATTCTCTATTCCCAGTCAGGACACATACCGTGGCTATAGGTTTGATCCCTGGTCAGGGCACATACAGGAGGCAACCAGCTGATGTTTCTCTCTCACATTAATGATTCTCTCTCTCTCTCTCTCTCTCTCTCTCTCTTTCTCTTTCTCTCTCTCTCCCCACCCTCTCTCCCCCTCTCTCTTTCTCTCTCATCAATAAACATACCCCTGGGTGAGGATTTTAAAAAATTTAAATGGCAGAGGTTAAAGAAAAGAGAGGATCTTGAAAGCAGTAAGAGAAAGATGGTTACTTACATACAAGGTGCTCCCATAAGACTGTCAGCTGATTTCTCCACAGAAACATATCAGGCCAGAAGGGATTGACCTGAAATATTTAAAGCGATGACAAGCAAGGAACTATAGGACTAGTTTACCTAGCAAGGCTATCACTTAAATTTGAAGGAAAAATAAAGAGCTACCCATCCAAGAAAAAGCTAAAACAGTTTGTAACCACCAAACTAGTATTATAATAAATGTTAAAGGGTCTTTTTGAAGAAGAAGAAGAAGAAGACGACGAAGAAAGAAGAATGGAGAAACATAGTTAAAAGACTAAAATGGCAAGAAATACATACCTATCAATAATCACTTTAAATGTAAATGGATTAAATGCTTCAATCTAAACACATGGGGTAGATGAACAGATAAAAAACAAGACCTACATGTATTCTGTCTCCAAGAGACCAACCTCATCACCAATAAAAGATGCACAGATACTAAAAGTAATGGACAGAAAAAGATATTTCATGCAAATGGAAAGGGGAAAAAAAGCTAGGGTAGTAATACTTATAACTAAGAAATAGACTTTAAAACCAAGGCTATAGTAAGAGACAAAGAAGAACACTATAAAATGATGAAGGGAATAATCCAACAAGAGGATATAACCCTAGTAAACATTTACACACCCAACATAGGAGCCCCTAAATATGTGAAGCAATTATTGATGAACATAAAGGGAAAGATCAACAGAAATACAGTAGTAGTCAGGGATTTTAACACCCCATTGACAACATGGATAGATCTTCCAGACAGAAAGTCAACAAGGAGACAGCAGCCTAGACAAACTAGATCAAATGGGTTTAATTGATATTTTCAGAGTTTCATCCCAAAGCAACAGAATATACATACTTTTCAAGTGCACATAGAATGTTTTCTAGGATAAAACACATGTTAGGACACAAAACAAGTCTCGGTAAATTTAAGAAGATTGAAACCAGATCAAGTATCTTCTCTGACCGCAATGCCATGAAATTAGAAATAATCACAAGAAGAAAACTGAAAAATACACAAAGACATGGAAACTAAATAACATGTTACTAAACAATGAATGGGTCAACAATGAGATCAAGGAAGAAATCAAAAGATACCTTGAAACAAATGAAAATGAGAACAGAACAACCCCAAAATTTTAGGGACACAGGGAAAGCAGTCCTAGAGGAAAATTCATAGTATTACAGGCCTATCTCAAGAAACAAGATAAAGCTCATATAAACAATCAAACTTTACACTTAAAGGAATTGAAAAAGAACAACAAACAAATCCCAAAGTGAAAAGGAAGGAAACAATAAAAATCAGAGCAGAAATAAAAGAAATAGAGTCTAAAAAAATACAAAAGGTCAATGAATCTAAGAGCTGATTCTTTGGAAAGATAAACAAGATTGACAAACCTTTATCAGACTCATCAAGAAAAAAAGAAGGACCCAAATAAATAAAATCAGAAATGAAAGAGGAAAAATAACAACTATCACCACATAAATACAAAGGGTTGTAAGAAAACATTGTAAACAATTATATGCCAACAAATTGGACACCCTGGATGAAATGGAAAAATTCCTAGAAACATACAATATTCCAAAACTAAATCAGGAAGAATCAGAGATTTTTGAATAGCCAGATTATACCTAGTGAAATTGAAGCAGTAATAAAAAAAAACTCCTCACAAAAACAACCCTTGGACTGAATGGTTTCACATGTGAATTTTACCATACATTCTGAAAAGAACTAATACCTCTCCTTCTCAAACTACTTCAAAAAATTAAAGAGGAAGGAAGACTCCCAGGCTTATTTTATGAGGCTAGCATAATTCCAAAACCAGATAAAGACAATACAATAAAATAAAACTATAGGCCAACATCCCTGATGAATGTAGATGCTAATATCCTCAACAAAATATTAGCAAATCATATACAACAATACATTGAAAAGATCATACATCATGGTTAAGTGGAATTTATTCCAGGAATACAAGGTTGGTACAACCTTCACAAATCAATAAATATGATACACCACATAAACAAAATGTAGGATAAAAACCACATAATCATATCAATAGACATTGAAAAAGCATTTGATAAAATCTAGTGCTCATTTATGACAAAAATCTCTTGGCAAAGTGGGAAAGGAAAGAACATACCTAATCATAACAAAGGCCACATATGACTAACCCAGTACCAGCATCATACTCAATAGGCAAAAACTACAAGCAATCCCCTTATGATCAGGAACAAGACAGGATGTCTACTTTCACCCTTCTTATTCAACGTAGTCCTGGAACTCCTAGCCATAGCAATCAGACAAGAAGAAGAAATAAAAGGCAACCAAATTGGAAAGAAAGAGGTAAAACTGTCTTTATTTGCAGATGACATGGTACTGTACATAGAGAACTCTAAAGATTCCACCAAGAAACTACTAGAACTGATAAATAAACTCAGCAAAGTAGCAGGGTACAAAATTAATATCCAGAAATCAGTTGCATCTTATATGCCAATAATGAACTATCAGAAAGGGAAATTAAGAAAACAATCCCACTCACAATTGCTTCAAAAAGAATAAAATACCTAGGAATAAACCTAACCAAGAATGTATAAGACTTATACTCAGAAAATTATAAGGCACTGAAGAAAGAAATTGAAGAAGATACAAATAAGTGGAAGCACATACCATTTTTATGGATAGGAAAAATTAACATCATTAAAATGCCAATACTATCCAAAGCAATCTATAGATTCAATGTAATTCCTATCAAGATACCAATGTCATATTTCACAGAACTAGAACAAATATTTCAAAAATTTTTATGGAACCACAAAAGGTTCCAAGTATCAACAGTGATCTTGAGAAAGAACAAAGTTGGAGGAATCGTGCTACCTGATAAACTACTACAAGGCAATAGTAATTAAAACAGCTTGGTATTGGCATTAAAACAGCCATACAGATCAATGAAACAGAACAGAAAACCCAGTGGGGTGGTGGGCTGGGATGGGAGTAAAAGACAGAAAACTGTACTTGCACAATTAAAAAAAAAAAAAGAACAGAAAACCCAGAAATAAACCCATGTCTTTATAGTTAATTAATATTTGACAAAGGAGGCAAGAGCATATAATGGAGTAAAGATAACCTATTCAAAAAATAGAATTGGGAAAATTAGACAGATACATAAAAAAATGAAACTATACCATCTCCCTACGTTGTACACACACAAAAAAAAAAGAAAACTCAAAATGAATTAAGGAACTTTTTGTCTCAAAACCATAAAAATCCTAAAAGAAAACATAGGCAGTAAAATCTCAGACTTTTTCATAGCAATACTTTTTCTTTTTTCTTTTTTTAATGTATATTATTGATTATGCTATTACAGTTGTCCTATTTCTCCCCCATCATTCCCCTCCACCCTGCACACCCCCTTCCACCCACATTCTCCCCTTTTAGTTCATGTCTATGTCTCATAAGTTCTTTAGCTTCTACATTTCCCACACTATTCTTGCCCTCCCCCTGTCTATTTTCTACCTACTGTCTATGCTACTTATTCTCTGTACCTTTTCCCCCTCTCTCCTCCTCCCACTCCCCTGTTGCTAACCCTCCATGTGATCTCCATTTCTGTGTTTCTGCTCCTGTTCTAGCAGTTTACTTAGTTTGCTCTTGTTTTAGGTGTGGTTGCTAATATCTGTGAGTTTGCTGTCTTTTTACTGTCTTATTTTTTATCTTCTTTTTCTTAGATAAGTCCCTTTAACATTTCATACAATAAGGGCTTGGTGATGATGAACTCCTTTCACTTGACCTTATCTGAGAAGCACTTTATCTTCCCTTCCATTCTAAATGACAGCTTTGCTGGGTAGAGCAATCTTGGATGTAGGTCCTTGACTTTCATGACTTGGAATACTTCTTTCCAGCCCCTTCTTGCCTGGAAGGTCTCTTTTAAGAAATCAGCTGACAGTCTGATGAGAACTCCTTTGTAGGTGACTGTCCCCTTATCTCTTGCTGCTTCTAGAATTCTCTCCTTCATTTGAATCTTGGGTAATGTAATGATGATGTGCCTTGGTGTGTTCCTCCTTGGGTCCAACTTCTTTGGGACTCTCTGAGCTTCCTGGACTTCCTGGAAGTCTATTTCCTTTGCCAGATTGGGGAAGTTCTCCTTTATTATTTGTTCAAATAAGTTTTCCACTTGTTGCTCTTCTTCTTCCCCTTCTGGTACCTCTATAATTTGGATGTTGGGATGTCTGAAGATGTCCTGGAGGTTCCTAAGCCTCTCCTCATTTTTTTGAATTCTTGTTTCTTCCTTCTTTTCTGTTTGGTTGTTTCTTTCTTCCTTCTGGTCAACTCCATTGATCTGAGTCCCAGTTTTCCTCCCATCTCTATTGGTTCCCTATGCGTTTTCCTTCATTTCACTTAGTGTAGCCTTCATTTGTTCATGTAATTTGTGACCAAAATCAACTAATTCTGTGAGCATCCTGATAACCAGTGCTTTGAACTGTTCATCTGATAGGTTGGCTATCTCTTCATCACTGAGATGAATTGGCTCTGGGGCTTTGATTTGTTCTCCCATTTGAGCCATTTTGGGTTTTGTTTTGTTTTTTGGTCTTGTCATGTCTGTTAGGTAGTGAGGGGCGGAGCCTTAGGTGTTCCCCAGGATGGGGCAGCCCAGTCACTGGGTAGTAACTCTGTACGTGGGGGTGGGGTTCAAGAGGGAACAATGGTGCTTGCTCCTCTTTCTCGAATTCCAGTCCCTTCCACCACTTCCCCTTCACCTGGATTGTCTGTGTGCGAATGTGGGACCACCTGGTCAGCCAGCCGCCTTGTGCGGCCTCACTGGGTCTACACCATTGCCACACCATGTCCAGGGTCTGCTAGCAGCCGCCTGTGTTCCTAGGGTCAGCCAGCCGCTGCTGCCTATGTGCCCAGGTCCTCCAACCTCCACTTTTTCCTCCCTTGACTCTGCCCCTCTTACCAGTCTGGATGAATGGTTATTGGACTTCCATACAGTTCAATTTTCTATCAGTTCTGGTTGTTTTCTTATTTCTGTATCTTTGTTGTCCTTAATTTTGGTTGTGCAAGGAGGCATAGTGTATCCACCTATGCCTCCATCTTGGCTGGAAGTCTCATAGCAATACTTTTTCTGATAGATCAACTCAGGCAAAAGAAACAAAAATAAATAAATAAACAAGTGGGACTACATCAAACTAAAAAGTTTTTGCACAGCAAAGGAAATCAACAAAATGAAAAGACAACCCACTGAATGAAGTCAATGATACATCTGATAAGGGGTTAATATCCAAAATTTATAAAGACTTAAAAACCTCAACACTAAAAAAATAAAACAAACAATCCAATTTTACCAAATGGGCAAAGGACCTGAATAGACCCTTCTCTAAAGAGAACATACAGATGGCCAATAGACATATGAAAAGATGTTCAATATTACTAACCATCAGAGGAATACAAATTAAAATCACAATGAGATATCACCTCAACCCTGTCAGAATGGCTATCATCAATAAATCCACAAATAACAAGTGCTGGTGAGGATGTGGAAACAGGAACCCTCATGCTTTGTTGGTGGGAATGCAAACTGGTGCAGCCACCTTGGAAAGCAGTATGAAATTACTTTAAAAAATTTAAAATGGAACTGCCTTATGACCCAGGGATTCCACTTCCAGGAATAAATCCAAAGAAACCCAAAACTCTAATTTGAAAGACTGGCTGTACCCCTGTGTTCATTGTAGCATTATTTATAATAACCAAGATTTGGAAACAACCCAAATGCCCATGAGTAGATGAGTGGATAAAAAAGCTGTGGTACATTTACACAATGGAATACTACTATGCCATAAAAAGAAGAAAGTCTTACCCCTTGTGACAGCTTGGATGGACCTGGAAAGTATTATGCTAAGTGAAATAAGCCAGTCAGAGAAAGATAAGTATCATATGATTTCATTTATACGTGGGTAGTAATGAACAAAATAAACTAACAAACAAAATAGAAACAAGAGTTGTAGATACAGAGAACAGACTGACAGCTGTCAGAAGCAGGATGAGGAGGGTTGAGGTACTGACGCAGACACCAGCCCTCAGTATCCGCGGCGTTATAGATGAGATGAGATAAATTCACGCTGACTACCAAGTTCTGTGGAGGAAAAGGGATGGCATGGCCACTCTCTCTCAAGGGGAGAGCGCCTCTGAGCACCTCAGCCACTCTCAAGAGCAGAGCACCCAGACCCTTTCCTTGACAGGCTTTTATTGGGTTCAATTTGCACAGGAATAAAGCTCATCAATCATTGTCAGGCAGAAATGATCAAACAATAGATAATGTTCAAAGAACTCTGATAGCCTATTTTGAGTCAGGGTCAGATAGCTAAAGGGCCATAAAACTTTGGGGAACAAACTCACTTCCTGCTTGGTCCCTTATTATTTAAATTTAGGCTATTAACAAAGTAGGCTTCACAGGATGTTACCCATACTTTCTTAGGCCTGATCACCCTAGGGAACCCGCCCTTTCCAGCACAGAGCTGCACCACCCTCTGTTATTGTTTCAGGTTTAAGTCTGGCAGGGGAAGTAAGGCAGCCAAGAGATTAGGAGACTTCTTGCAAACAGAATGAGGACTCAGGCTATGTCAAAGCCAAGGTGTAAGGGTCCATCACCCCCTTTTTTTGTAGCCTCCCAAGTCCTTCCCTGGGGGCCCTGTGATTGTACCTGCCTTAGGTCATCCCTCCCTTGAGGAATCTTACCCACCATTGGCTAACTGATCAAGCATTGGGGGCCAGGCAGGGTGAAGGAACAGAGGCAGTTCCCCTGCCAGGGAGATAAGCTTTGTCTCCCTAGTGGCTTATGGTCGCTCACTCCACCTTAGCCCTGGGACATTACAGTTTCTGAAACTAGGCAGGGTGGTCCCCAACAGGGTGCTAGGTGAAAAACCTGAAGGGATTAAGGCAAGAAAAAAAAACTCAGACAAAGACAACAGCAGGGTGATTACCAGAGGGAAAGGGGAGTATGGGGAAATAGAAGAGAGTAAAGGAGGAAAAATGGTGGTGAAGGAGACTTGACTTGGGGTGGTAAACACACAATACAATATACAGATGATGTATTACAAAATTGTATACCTGAAATCTATATATTTCTATTAACCAATGTCACCCCAATAAATTTAATTTAAATTTGTTTTAAGTTTAGAAGGCAATATTCCCTTCAGGCCACCCCACATGTGTACCCCACACAATTCATACACACCCCAGGCCCGATCCCCTTCTGTCAGCATGGGGGACAGTGGGGTAGGTGACATAATGGGAATAGAATGCCTACATGGCATTTGTGGAACAAACCGAGACAGAGATATTAGTACTCCAAATTGACTGGGGGGAAATCACTGGTTTGGAGAGAAAACAGTTGGAAACATCTAGAAAAATTTTATCTGTCATTAGGCAAAATGGGTCTTCATGACATAGTTTCCATTTTAGAAAAGTAAAAGTCATTCCATTGTCATTCCCCTTGGCTCTGTGAACCCCATAACCGTGGCACATCACACCAGTTGCACAGATGACTGCTAGAACCCATGCTTCACTACACCTTCTTTATTCCCTTTCAAGAAAAACGTGGACCAAACTTTTCATCCCTGCCCCTTTCTCCTCTCAGATTTCATTTAACCTCACCTTGGCAAATCCTTCATAAGACAATGCTTTTGTGGGAAAACTCAGGCCAGTGTATGAAGTCATTTGTTGGACCTTAACCTGTTTGTTAGCAAAGAGCTGCCTGTGTGGTCTAAACCTATTTTAAAAATTCAACATTACAAAGAGGAAAAAAGAAAACATAGTTCTCACCTATGCATATCAACTAAGAGGATTTAGAATGCCCATAATGATGTTCTGATGTTTTGCATAAAGACAAAAATATACAGATATCAATTTCATCCCTGCCTTCAGCTCTGGCCTACCACTTTTTCCTAAAAGGTAGACCAATGAATTCCTTAATGTATGGATATTCATTGGGGTGCAGTGCGGGCGGGGAGCAAGGTGAAGGTCTAGGACAAAAAGAAGCCTAGAAACTAGAGTAGAAAGAGGATGGTTTAATTCTCATTAAGTTGTTCTAGTTTTTCTAAGAAAAGATGAATCTTACCCTTACATACAAGCACCTAAGAAATAATTTTCAGAAACCATAATTTCCCAGGTAAGTGGAAGTGTTTATCCTGTAAACATAGCTATTTACGAGGAGGGCAGGGGTGCTGCTGCAGGTTTAGCCTATTTGGAAGAGAATGGAGAGAAATATGGGGAGATGAAGTATGTGTGTATAGATATGTCATGCATAGGGCATGGATAAAGACCAAAAAGGAGATCAGAGTAAGAATCAATAAACTAGACATAAAAATTCCATTTGTTGCCTAAATTCAAGAGATTATGTTTAGGTAGAAACTGAAGGATTCAAAGACCCCCCTGGACTCATCTTCAAATTCAGTTTTTATCTGACCACCCCTGCACCACTGCCCCAAGAGAGATGAGAGGAGATTTATCACTGATGAAGACAATGACAATCTAACGCAGGTTGAAAACAAAAAAAAAAGCTATCTATGACAACTGTTGCTCCCCACTTCCCCCTTGAAAAGCTGGATAGAGTTTAAATTGAATAGTCACAGCTACAGAACCCTGTTACCATTGGTTTCGACCAAGTGTACTTCCTGATGAAAATAGTAAGGTTCTGCCATCATTCACCTAGTCATGTGTACTCACCAAGGAATTATGGGAAGGCTTACAACAAATACACTTTAATTGAAATATACAAACAGAAAAGTAGTTCCTAAGAAAAGAAGAATATAAAAATGCCAAAATTAGACACAACACAGATGCTTGCTTAAGTTTCAAATTAGGCTCTTGAATTTCTTAACTTAAAGACAAAAGTTGGGTCAGTATATATATGATTATATTCAAAGAAGGAAGGACTGCAGAAACCAAATAATTTCTGAAATAAATTTCTCATAAAAGATCATAAGTTGAACGCACGAAGTAATTGAAAGAACAATGCCCCAACAACTTTTTTAAATGTTTCTATGATTATAAAAGCCATCCACACACCATAAGATTTGAAAAATGAAATTAAAATTAACCATAATCATGCCAATATTTTGAAGAATTTTATTCCAGGTAGATACACATACCAATACAGATACAAATATACTACAATTTATCTTTATCCTGCCAGATATTTAGGTTACTTTCTTTTTTTTTTTTTTTTTAAGGAGCTGATGTTTTATTTTATTTTTTTAATTTAATCTTGACTGTATTTGTTTCCATTACCATTTAGTCCCCTTACATTCCCCTCCCTGCTTGATCACCACACTCTTGTCCGTGTCCATGAGTCTTTTCTCCTTTTTGCTCAATCCCTCCACCCCCTACCTCCCCCACCTTAGCTGTCATCCTACTCTCCATCTACAAGACTGTCCCCATTTTTATTTAGGTTACTTGCAATGTTTTGCAATTTTGAAAACTCTACAATAAATGTTCTTGTTTGTAAATCTGTGACTAAATTGATGATTATTTCTTTCACAAAATCTTAGCACTAGATGTACTGGGTGAAATGATGGGAATGTTTTAAAGGCTATTGGGACATATTTCCAAATTGCTTTAGACAAAATGAAAAATAAAGGACTTGAATTTATCAATACACAAAATATTCAACTTAAATGAATACTGTAAGCATCATGTCCCATTCCCACCCTGAGTGTACATATAAGTATTCATCTCACACCTACTTCCCAGAGTTAACAAAGTTTTCAGCAACTGACAGTTTTATAGGTGAAAGTAAAAGGTATTTAGTGCAATCGTCCCTCGGTGTCAGCAAGGGATTGGCTCCAGGACACCATCACCATCATCCCAGGATAGCAAAACAGACGGACACGCAATCCCTTCTAATAAATGGCATAGGGTGATAGTGGGGGGAGGAGGGAAATACGAGCAGACTAAATGGTGATGGAAAAAATATTTTTAAAATAATTAATTAATTAGTAAAATAAAATAAATGGCATAGTATTTGCAAATAACCTATGTATATCCTCCTGTGTCCTTTTGTGAAAAGAGATGACCACAGTGACTTCATCTTTTTTTAATTTTATTTTAATTGTTGTTCTTATACAGTTTTCTGTCTTCTACTCCCATCCCAGCCCACCACCCCAGCCCTCCCCAGCTCCCTTCCATTTCCACCCCCTCCAGCTTTTGTCCATGTGTCTTTCATACTTGTTGCTCTAAACCCTTCCCCCACAGTGACTTCATCTTGTATTCTAGAATCAATATTGTTGGACAAACAAATTACACTGACCTTGCCGACTTGCCAAAAAAACAAGTTATTTGTTGAGAAAGAAACTTTCTAAGGCTGTACAAAACAGCTGTGCTTTTTAAGGACTATACAAAAAAAAATGTTTCTTTCCCAGTAATGGAAAGAGATGTTCATGAGAAACCAATGACTTGTAAAAGATAAATTTCCCTTCTATCATAATTCTTAGTAATCAGCTCATGTAACCTGAATGCTGATCTCCAGACAGGACACTTTTCTGGTTACTTCCAGAATCCGTGTTTCTAAATTATAATTCAAAAACCCAAATAAATATTTTTCTCACCTGTCAGCCCTACTTTTTTCTCCCAGTAAACACATTAAATTATCTCTGGATTACTTATAATACTTAATACAAGGCAAATGCTATAAATAGTTGTTATACTGTATTATTTAGGGAACAAAACAAGGAAAAAATCTGTACATATTCAATATAGACGCACCATCGTAGGCCTAAATACATAGTACACACCCCCAACGTAACTTTGTGTTCAAATATTTTTGATCTACTGTTGGTTGAATCCATTGGTGAGGAATTCACAGATACAGAAGGAATTATGTAGCTATCATATGAATTTGTTTCCTTGTGAGATGTAATTTGAGGCCCTGTCCCCTTGAGAGTAGCGGTATTTTATATTTTGGTTACCATCATATTCTTATTTTCTACAACGGCACCTGGCACATAGTGGATATCTAATGAAAGTTGAGTAATTAATGAATGAATTTCATTGTCATGTGTTTATAGGCAATTTATATTTTCTATTATGTGAACAATTTTTATATATCCTTGCCCATTGAGATGTTCACAAAACTTTGTAACAATAAGTATAGCATATCAATTTCACATGCAGCTTCTTGTTGTAAACTTTGACAAGGCATATCGTTAAAAACAGCTAAATGTAAAGTTAAGAAAATAAAAAGTGAATTTGACATGGTGTGAATCTATAGTTGAACTTGACCCAAGGAGGACTCCTGTTGTGATAAGTATTGATTTCGATGAGAAGTCCACTTAAGGCAGCACAAGATGAGAAGTGGCTGGGAAGAGAGCATAACTTTACATCTGAGAAATTTATTCTACAGATAAACTTGCACAAGTGCCCTCCAAATATATTCGGTCACTTCTTCAAAAAATGTGAATTGAGGGTTCACTCTGAGCCAGGTCCTATGCCAGGTGCCAGGGCTATGGCAGTGAGCAAAAATAGCCAGGTCAGGTGCTTGTCATCATGGAGCCCACATCCCAGCATCAGCCGATTGGTAGAGCATTGTTTAGAGGCATTAAAAAAAAAACAAAACTGAAAGCAACTTGAATATCCACCACTAGCAGCTAGTTCTTAAATTGTAGTGAAATAATATGTAAATGTTTACACATACCAACTATAAAAAGCATTATGTTCAAAGGAAAAATAATTTAGAGAACAGTATATATTAATATAGTATGAGCGCAACTATGTTTAAAGAAAGGGGCTTTTACTTTTCATTTTATACACTTTGGAGCTGCTTATTGTACAGCAAGCTTGGTGTAAATTTTATTAGAATAAAAAGAAAAGTAGGTGATAGTCCTCTATATAGTACCGCAAAAAAAAACAAAAATATTTCTCCTCTGGCTGACTTCAAGAGGACAGAACTTGTGCTCAACAAGTTCATAAGTAAACAAATTCAAATAACTAAAACAAATGAACTACCAAAATTAGACAACTAAATACCATGGTGGGGGTTGTTTCTGCTTTTTGTTGTTTTATTTAGTTTCTTGGTTTGCCTACAAAATTGTCAATTGTTCAAAACTTTGTTAACTCCAAAAAGTACCATATTTTGCCATGTATAATGTGCACTTTTTTGCCCAAATTTTTAGGGGAAAAATAAAGGTGCACATTATACATGGGTATAATGATTACGTGACATGGGCATAATAATCCTGTGTATAATTTGCATAAAAATGTGGGTGTGCATTATACCCAGTAAAATACAGTAGATGTGAAATAGGCACTCATATACTCTTGGTAGGAAAGGGTATGGTGCTTTTATTCATTTTAACTGATTTTCACAATTGATTTCTAAAAGTCTAGTCCTTCATTTTTCATTTTGTCTACGGCAATTTGGCAATATGTATCAATAGCCTTAAAAAGTGTTTCCATCATTTCATCCAGCAAATTTAATGCTAAAAACCTATTAAGGAATAATCATCAATCAAGTCACAGATATAAAAACCAAGAATACACAAAAGCATTTATGATGGGATGTTTTTTTCAATGTGGCTATGAACCTATAAGCAAAGCTACCAATGCTGAAAATAGTCAGCTGACATCGCCAGAACTCAGGCATTACAGTCAACTGCAAGTCAGGGTCCAGCAGATGTCTGGCGTAGTCGATTTAACTGTATGAGTTTTCAATTATTTAATGTTTTTCCATGATGTTTTCTGGCTCAGAAATGCCTGTATAATACATATATATTATAAACCCTTTATTTCTAGCTTTAGAAAGTTAGTCTAGTCCTGTACTCTCTAAGTAAATGTTGAACAATATTTAATGAATATTATTTTAAAGGGGTGCCAAATCACTGGCCTATATTGGGCACACATCTGTCTCAGTCCATCCTTGAGGAGACAGCTGGCCTTGTGGGAACTGAAGTAGAGAAACCACCAGGAAATAAGGCCACCCCAGCATCTCCCCGAGAGAGCATGGTTCTGCCACACCTGCTTCTCTCAGCGCATCTGCTCCTCTTTCTTTCTTATAGCCTCTGATTCACTTGGCACCTAGTTCAGCCTGGCTGCCACCGTCCCTTTTGCAGCTTAAAAAGCCTCAGTACACTTTGACTTCTGCCCCATTGCCAAGACTCTTGGTTTCCAAATCCCCCAACTCCAAATTCCATCCAAAGAAGAGGTATCAAAGTGGCTCAGCTGAATTTTGCAAGTCAGTCCCACAAGTCATTCAGCCTAGAGAGGGACAATTATTGACTCAGGTCTAATAGGCAAGGCCACGGGGAGGGCCGAGTTAGGCTACAAGCAGTGGTAGACGTGTCTGAGTCTCTTGTACATCCTTTGGATAATCTTCCTTAAATATTGCCCTGTCAACACAGGTTGTCAGTCTCGAGCAGAATGAGACAGCTTTGTGTTAGGAAGCAGCCATGGCAGCTTGACTTGTGATATCAAGACAGAGATGAGATGAGAAGGGTATACAGACAAGGGGCTGCAATGGTAGCTTGGTTTATACCAAGAACCTGGTTCACACCAGACCAACAGGGGTGTCAGAATAATAGAAGCAATGAAGGCATCTGCACTGGGGTAGCTCAACATGGGTTGAAAAGGGCATCCTTGTGGCCTGGCATGGGGCATCAGTGCCCAGTAGGGATGAGGAGGTATCCACACAGAGGGCACAGAAGCAACTAAAGAATAATCATACATGGGGGCATTAATCAAATAAATAATATATGTTGAGGATGAGGTTCTCACTGTCAATGTTACAAATATGAAATGAAAAAAAATTAGAATGAACCCTGTGATCCTGCCAAAAAATACATAGCCTGAATCAAATCATGAGGAAACAGCAGAGAAAAAACTGAGGGACATTTATCAGTAGTGTGCTGGTAAATGTTTAACAACTAGCTGTCCAGAGGGAGACAATCAAAAAATTTTATGTGTTGCATTTCCAAGGTATTAAGAATCTCATGATGGCCATTTCAACATGATGGCAACATGCCTACCAAATTCTTGGAAACTGAGCAATCAGCTCTCGTAATCCACTAAGATTCAGAGCTAGCATATCACCTGGTACAAAACTGTTTGCAATACTCAACAATGTCAAGGTCATGAAAATCAAAGAAATACTAGGGAATGCTACAGCTTAAAAGAAGCTGAAGAGTGATGGCAACTAAATGCAGCTCCTTATCCTCAGTCGGATCCTTTGCTACAGGACATTATGGATATTAAGGATATTATGAGTGGCAAAACTTGAATAGGGTCTGTGGACCAGATACATCAGTGTTAATGTAATAGGTTGAATGGTGGCCCTTAAAAAGACATGTCTACATCCTAGGTCCCTGAACCTATGTGCAGAGTCACCTCCCACAATTCAAAGTCACGTGCCCACTGCGTAGGTGTTTTGCATTTACCAAAACATTGAGACATCTGTACTTGGAGACGGAGAAATATTTATTTGATTTGGCCAAAGCAAGATCTCTGAAGCATGTCTCTCTCAAGAAACAGTAGTAAGTTTTTATGCAGCTAGGGACTATGGCAGGGAGTTTTTCAGGGAACTAAGAGAGAAGTCTCTGTCCCTTAAGTCATACATGATGCTTTTATCTATCAGACATTGGCAGCTGCTGACAGCTACCTTGAAGACATTTTTTTCTTTAACAAAAGAAACTCATAAGTTCTCTTCACAACCCTGAAGTTATCTCCTACTTGACAAAGAGACCCCACATCAGCAACTTATGACTGTGTGCATGCAAACAAAAGTAATTGAGCAGAAAGAATGGTTAACATGTAAACAAGGGCCTAATTAAGAATTAAATTATTTAATTTTAGCTGCCAAAAATAGTAGAGGCACTAAAATCAGAAGGGAAATGCAAATCAAAACTATAAACCCTGGCAGGGTGGCTTGGTTGGAGCATTGTCCTGTGCACCAAAAGGTTGCAGGCTCAATCCCTGGTCAGGGCACATACCGAAGTTGTGGGTTCAGTCCCCAGTTGGGGGGCATATGGGAGGCAACCAATCAATGTTTCTTTCTCACATCAATGTTTTTCTCAAAATTAATAAACATATCCTCAGGTGAGAATTTAAAAAAACCTACAGGGTATCTCTTAGAATGGCTAATATCAAAGAGACAAATAGTAACAAGTGTTGGAGAGGTTGTGGAGAAAAAAGAACCCTCATTCATGGCCCGTGTGAATGCAAACCGGCACAGCCACTATGGAAAACAGTATGGAGGTTCCTCAAAAAAATTAAGACTAGAGTTACCATATGACCCAGCAACCCCTCTTCTGGGTATCTACCTGAAAACTTTAAAAGCATTTATTTGCAAAGATATATGCACCCACCCCTATGTTTATTGCAACATTGTTCATGGTGGCCAAGACATGGAAACAACCGAAGTGTCCAGATAACTGGATAAAGAACATGTGGTACATATATTCAAAGAAGTGCTACTCATGCATCAGTAAAGATAAAATATTGCCATTTGCAACAACTTGATGGTCATGCTAATATCATAATATCATGCTAAAAGAAACAAGTCAGACTAAAAAAGCCAAAAACCATATGATTTCACTCATATGTGTGATATAAAACTGAAAGCAACAAATGAACAATAAGACAAACAAAGAAAAACACATAGACATAGACAACAGTATGGTGGTTGCCAGATGGAACGGAGAATACTAAAGGGTAAAGGGGGTTAAATATATGGTGGCAAAAGTACATTTGACTCTGGGTGGTCAAATACAATGCAATATACAGTGTCATAGAATTGTACACTTTAAACCTACATAATTTTATTAACCTACATCGCCCCAACAAATTTAGTAAAAAGAAAATGACAAGGGGCTCAGCTACAACCTTATTTGGAGAAAGGGTCTTCACAGGTATAACTAAGGATATTGTGATGAGAGCATCCAGGATTATTGGATGGGCCCTAAATCCAATGACAAGTGTCCTTATAAGAGACAGAAGAAAAGACAGAGACAGAAGGAGAGAGGAGAAGGCCATGTACAGATACACATGGCAGCCTTGACTGGCGTGGCTCAGTGGATTGAGCACCATGCTGCAAACTGAAAGGTTGTTGGCTTGATTCCTAGTCAGAGCACATGGCTCAGTTGTGAGCCAGTTGGGGGCATGCAAGAGGCAACCAACTGATGTATATCCCACACATCAATGTGTCTCTCCCTTTCTCCCTCCCTTCCCCTTTCTTTGTAAATAAATAAATAAAAATCTTTTATAAAATGTTTTTTAAAAATATACAGATACATGCAGAAAATGAAATTGGACCACTTTCTTACATTATATACAAAAATAAACTCTAAAGACTTAAATGTTAGACTTGACACTATAAAACCCCCAAAAGAAAACATAGGCAGTAAACTCTTTGATATTGCTTTTATCAATATCTTTTTGGATATATCTCCTCGAACAAGAGAAACAAAAAAATAAGTAAACTACATCAAACTGAAAATTTTTCACCCTGGCTGGTGTGGCTTGGTGGATTGAGTGCCACCCTGCATACTGAAAGGTTGCAGGTTCGATTCCCAGTCAGGGCACATGCCTGGGTTGTGAGCCAGGTCCCCAGTTGGGGACACATGAGAGGCAACCGATTGGTGTTTCTCTTGCACATCAATGTTTCTCTCCCTCTCTTTCTCCCTCCATTTCCCTCTCTCCAAAAATAAATAAAAATAAAATATTTTTAAAAATAAATAAATAAAAAGTTTTTGCACAGCAAAGGAAATCAAAACAAATGAAAAGACAACCTACTGAATGGGAGAAAATATTTGCAAATGATACATCCAATAAAGGATTAATATCCACATTATATAAAGAACTCATACAACTTAAAACCAAAAAGCAAACAATTCAATTTAAAAATTGGGCAGAGGGCCTGAACAGATGTTTCTCCAACAGACAGGAAAATATGCTCAACATCACTGGTCATCAGGGAAATGCACATTAAAACCACAATGAGATACCATCTCATACCTGTCACAATTGCGATCATCAATAAATCAACAAAACAACAAGTGCTAGCAAGGATGTAGTGAAAAGAAAACCCTTGTACACTGTTGATGGGGTTGCAAATTTAGCCACTATGGAAAACAGTATGGAGGTTCCTCAAAAAAATTAAAAATAGACCTGCTTTGGGATATAGCAATTCCACTTCTGGGTTGTGTGTTTTGTTTTTTTTTTAACTAATTCAAAAGGATATATGCAACCCTACATTCATTGCAGCATTACTAATAATAGCCAGGATATGGAAGCAACCAAGATGTTCATCAATATATAAATGGGTAAAGAAGATGTGGTATATATGTAATGAAATACTATTCAGCAATAAGAGAGAATGAAATCTTGCCATTTGCAGCAGCATGGACCTAGAGAGTATTATGCCAAGTGAAATGAATCAGACAGAGAAAGAAATTTACTGGATGACCTCACTTACATGTAACATCTTTTAAAAAGTAAATGAATGAACAAAACAAAACAGAAATAGACCCACAGATACAGAGACTAAACTGATGGTTGCCAGGTGGGGGAGAGAGATGGGAATTGAATGATTGATTGATTCATTAATTGATTCAATAGGCAGAGTCTGCAATGATGTGGCCTTAAGAAATGCTGACAGCTGCTACACTGTGGGGAGAGACAAGGGAGGATTCTCTTTCCCCTAGAGCCTCTGGAGGGCATGCCACCCTGCCAACACCTTGATTTCAGACTTTTGATTCCTGGAATTGTGCAGAAATAAATTTCTGTTGTCTTAAGTCACCTAGCTTGTGGTGATTTATTATGGCAGGTCTAGGAACCTACTGCGTTGCGTTCCTCATTTTGGTGGTCATGTAGGAGAATGTCTCTATGTGTAGGAAATGCATGCCAACACATCCAGAGGGACTGGGATGTCAGGTCCAGTAATCACCTCAGTTATAGCAATTACTCCCAAATAGTTCAAGAAGGTGAGGGTGGGGGGTAGTTATTTATACTATTCTTGTAATTCTTCTCTAAGTTTGAACTTATTTCAAAAGAAAAAGAAATCCCCATCCTAGGTGGTCTAGTAATTTGGAAGAGGTGAGAGTGATTTTATGGGGCTTTTTTCATGGATTTCCTGGAGATTCTTTGTAGGAGACCCCTTTAGCATCAATGATGCTTCCTCTAGCTCATTCCTTTCAGCTTCCTGGCATCGACCAGCCCAGCCCTCTTGGCCCAGCCCTCATGGTCCAGTCCATCTATCATCCCTGGAAAGGTGACCGCAGGCCAGCCCCACCACAAGCTCCACATTTGGTCTCTGGGAAGGCTGCCATTCGTGGACACACATGATCACACAAGGCACTCAGCTTTGCTCTCAAGCTAGGGCAGTTCCAGCCCTTCCTCTTGCCTTTAGACTTTCCAATGTGAATCAAATACCCATCCCCAAACTCCAGAGGACACCTATAAATTTCTCCAAGTAATCCTCTTGAAACCCTGCTTATGTGACTTAAGGTGAAGGGAATGCAGATGCCTCTGTTGGCCCTTGGTTAAATGAACACACAGGCCACTGACAGCTCCCCCTCTAGCAAGCACAACTATTTAGGCTGCATGTGGGTAATTATGTAAAGCTGATAAAACAGGTTTGTGCCCAGCCTTCTGACGCATTTTCATGCTGTTTCAACGTCGTACACTCCTTCCTTGTCTTCAGCCAAAACACTTCCCTGGCTTTCCTCCAGCTCCTAAGACTGTCCCTTCTCAGTTTTTTTCATCTCCCCAGCTTTATGGTTTGTTTCTTGGAATTCTCCCCATCCTAAGCCCTCTCCTCTTTTCACTCAACGTCGTCTCCCTGGGCCATTCATCCATTTCCATGGCTTCAATTAGCACTGGATTCTGGGTTGTCTCAAGCCTTTTAATGGACACCTCAGGTTCTTTAAAGCCTGAAGGAGAAAGATGGATTAATCTTAAAATCTGACTCAACCCAAACAACTAAAGGGTTTAGACCATGAGGAGTCCAGCTGAGAAAAAAAAATTAGGAAGAGCTGGGGGAAAAGGGCAGGATCCAGGAGGAGTTCCCAGCCTCGAAGCCACCACGGCGTGGTGAGCCTCAAGTGGGGCGGGGAGGGCTCGCTCAGTAGAAAGTGCGGTGCATCTGCCTGGGTCGCTCTGCAAGTCTGAAGGCGGGCAAGAATGAGGCCTTTCAACCCTGTGCGCTTTCTTCTAACCTCTTGATTAAAACAGTTTAAAGTCTGCCTTTGGCATGGAAATCATTCTGAAATTTCAGCAAGGCAGTTGAGGGTGGAGGGTGTGGAGTGGACTAGTGAAAGTAATGAGGCCTGCTTTTGACCTCTTCTGCTCACCAAGAAGATACAGCACACGGCTTCATCTGCCAGCCCTCTGGCTCCTCCTGGCTCTATAGTGGCCAGGTCCCAGCATTTCTGGGACAGAGCTAATTGCACACAGTCCCTCCCTTTTATCACCAAGACTGCATTCTTACTTGTCATACTCCCATGTCCCATAATGAGCTTCAGAAAACATGGTCACCATATTTTCTCTGTTTCTTTGTTTCTCAAACTTCCCAGAAGAGAACTCTCGCTGCTCTATGGATCTAGCCTGCTATAAGAGTTGCATTCTCCCCATGTAAATCAAAACTTAACCTTGGGCAAAGCACCTGAGTGCTTTGAGGGGGCTTCTAATCCCCTCACTCTCATGCCTACTTCATGCATATTAGATAGTGCATTTATTTACTTATTCATTTCATTTAATTGAGCTCACACTCTGGCATATTTTTTAACTGGTAGTTGAGCAAGCTGATCTTGTAAGATGTGATCAGAAAACAATTTGATTCTTTCCTTTAGACCTATTCTAATGGTGAGCTCCTCCCTGAACCTGGATGTGATCTAGGGCAGATGGCAACACTCCAGGATAATCAAAGATCCTCTGACTCCTTCCGCTCTCCAGGACAGTCTCACTTCAGTAATTAAAATGTCCAGTCATGTATAACCTAAAGTTTCTCCCATCATCAAGCTGCTATTGTAGGAAACCTAGGGTAGGAAAAAGAGAAAGGTTCAGCCTTTCCTCTCATTCCCTCTCTTCTTATAACTTACCAGGCTTCCTCTAGTCTCTCTTATATAAAAGAAAGGGGAGGATACAAGGAAGAAGGGAGGGTTGGGGTAGGAAAACCTTCCTTGGCTAACTCCCAGCTATTACAGCATTGGTCTCCTCTGGCCACGGCAGATGTTCAAAGTTCATGCTCTCTGAGCTGGGAGGCTGACCACATTGACTCTGGCACCGGGTGCTTTCATGGGCTCCTGGGAGGCCCCTGCTGGGATATTAGTAGTTCTTCCTGTGATTTGGACAACAGTTGCTTCTGTTATTTCTCTCGGACCATGGGAGTACAGGGAATACACTCACCACTGTGGCCTGTCCTTTGGGGCAGGATTGGAAATGACTCCAGAGAAGAAGGGATGAGCTCTAGAAGAAGGCCCATAGCGTGATGAGCTGAGTGTGGGCTAGATTTCAGGCCCCCCACAGGGAGAGTACCCTTGTGTAGTACACAGTTTGCACTAGCTCTGCAGTGACCCTGCCCATAACTGGAGCCTCTCGGATTGGTCAGTCCTTGGTGCATCTCAAACTCCTGGGGACAAGCTCCCCACGAGGTGCCCTTGAAACTCCTCTCACAAGGATTGACATGAGGGGGAGCTCCCACCCCTTCTTCTTGGAGGACCCCAGAGACATCGCTCATTTCTTCTCCCTAACTCCCATCCTCTCTGGCCCCTTTGCCTCAGCCCTTTTATTCCCTTGGAGTGGTGGGCGGTCTATGTGTTGTAAACTCATTTTTGGTTTTTGAGTTTTGGGGGGTTTGTTTTTACTTGTTTGTGTTACCATGTCCTATGTAAGGTCCCTAGTCTGGGACCTATCTTCAGAATACACAGTCTTTGGAAACTATTGGCAAAATGAAAAGAGAACCCACTGTAATGGGAGAACATATTTGCCAATGATACATTGGGCAAGGGTTTAATCTCCAAAATGTACAAAGAACTCGTATGACTCAACACCAGGAAGACAAACAATCCAATCAAAAAATGGGCAAAGGGCCTGAATAGACACTTCTTTGAGGAGGATATACAGAGGGCCCACAGACATATGAAAAAAATACTCAACATTGCTAGCAATCAAAGAGATGCAAATTAAAACCACAATGAGATATCACCTCACACCTGTCAAAATGGCCATCATCAGTAAATCAGGAAACAAGTGCTGGCGAGGATGTGGAGAAAAGGGAACCCTAGTGCACTGTTGATTGGAATGCAGACTGGTGCAGCCACTGTGGAAAACAGTGTGGAGTTTCCTCACAAAATTAAAAATGGAACTGCCTTTCTACCCAGCAATTCTGCTTCTGGAAATATATATTTTTAAAAACCTAAAACACCAATTCAAAAAAACCTATGCATCCCTATGTTCATAGCAGCATTATTTACAATAGCCAAGATTTGGAAACAGCCTAAGTGCCCATCAGTGGATGAATGGATGCAAGAGCAATGGTACATTTACACAATGGCATACTAAGCAGCAGTAAAAAAAAAGGAAGGAATTCTTACCTTTTGAGATAGCATAGACAGAACTGGAGACTCTTAAACTAAGTGAAGTAAGTCAGGCAATAAAAGACAAATACTATATAATCTCAATTATAACTAGAATCTAAGGAACAAAATAAATTAACAAGGAAAGTAGAACCAGAGGCAGAGAAACAAGGAACAGACTGACAGTTGTAAGAGGGAATTGGGGGGAGGTTGGGACTGGTCGGAAGATGAAGGGGTTAGACAAAGAACGTACATGCATCACCCATGGACATGAACGACAGTGTGGGGATTGACTGAGGGAAGGTGGGCCTGGAGGGAGAGAGGTAAAGAGGGGAAAATTGGGACAACTGCAATAGCATAAACAATTTTAAAAATTTTCTTTAATATGGAGTCTTTGGTCGATTACTATGTTCCCAGCCTCTGAACCTCAGTGGAAACCAGAGCAGGACAAGTCATATTTTAACATCCTGTTACATATTATTGATTCCATTTTAATCAAGTTCTCTTAACTCACAAAACCTTTTTCAAAAAATAAAAATTGGGGTTTTTAGAGAGGTTTTGCCCTTTTCAGCTTTCGAAAATTACTAAATATATTTCCCAGACTGCAGACTGCAGAGTTTGCCTCATACAAACGAATTAACACTGTACAGAAAAATGTTTAAGAACAGTGTGGTGAATAGAAAACAAACTCTAATGAAATGTACCAAGGTCGTTTGGAACAGCAAACCTGGGAGACTCTTCTCTCTGCTTTTCTCTTTTTCTCTGCTTTCTGATATGTTCCAGCTTTCCTTCAGTGAGCCTACACTGGTTCACAGTCCTTCATCTACAACTCCAGAGTCCGAAAAGCTATGGGGAAATGAATAAATAAACAAATAAGTAAATAAATAAACCTCTGAAAACTAAGGGTATTTTTTTCATAATTAATGCTACCCAACTACTTTAACTTGAACTGAAGTCGGATTACGTAAAGACTTTATCTCAGTGTGAGCTTTCAAGTACCTTACTGGAGAAATAATGAAGTGTTTGCTTACAGGATGCCTCCCCAGAACCTACGGGGAGTGTTATGTATTGTAATATAAATATATGCCCAATATCACCTTCTAAAATCCAAAAAATAGCTCTGAATTCTATAACACATTAGTCCCTAAAGGTCTCGGGTAAGTGCTTGTAAGCCTGAACTTCTCTGTAAAGGAGAAAACAGAACAAACCTCACCCGCAGGCCAACAGTGAGACAGCTGCAGTGATTCCAGCCCCCACGTCCACGCACAGAAGTGCTCAGCAGAAGGGAGATGGGACTGCCACTTCAAGAAACTCTCCCAGAAGAACAAAACTCTCGAGTATCATTGTCCAAATGGGCCACTTGTTTATTCCTGTATCAATTATGGACAAGGAGAGTGGGATTAAATAAATTATACAAGGCCACCCCTAGAGTTAGAGAGGGTATCAGTTTAATTCTGGCACGTGGGCTGCATGAAAGTGAGGAGGACTATCAATGTAGATCAGGTTCAATTTTCCGATGCAGAAAACCTATGTCAGTAAATTAAATAAATGATAAGGCAAATCAAGTCTAAAGGTAGGCAAGTTAGGGCTAGGATGGCAGCTCCATGGTGGCCCAGCTTCCCTCCTACTCTCTCAGTGCTCTGCCATTCTCAACAGACGGTTTCTACTTCATGGTCCAAGACTGTTCTGGAGCTGCAGCAGTCATATCCACCTTCAGGGACCAAGAAGGAAAAGGAGTGCGGAGGGGGAGACTGACTTCTCCCTTTAAAGACATAGCTCAGGAATCACATGATACTCTTCTGATTACAACCCACTGGACAACACTTTTTCACCTGGCAACATCCGGCTCAAAGAAGCTGAAAAATGTGGACTTTATTTCAGATAACTATTGGCCCAGTCACAGATCAGGGGTTCTATTACTAAGGAAGAAGTGCAGAAAATATATTGAAAGAATACTAGCAGTATCTGCAACAGGTGGAAACACAAATAATTGAGATTCTGTTACAGAAGAAGAAAAGGGAACTAAATTCTGATTAGGCTACCAACAATGTGTCCTGCAGCTCTGCCTGGGTCTTTGAATCATTCCTAGATGAGTCAGTATCAGATATTCCAGTTTGATGTTCTGTGCTGCACACCCATTTCTAGAACTTGCCTGTAGAGTCAGTCGAAGAAGCCAAAGCTCATAATTGAGGATGGAATTGACGTGGTTCTCTAAAGAGATTTGTTTGTATTTTTTTAAGAGTTCTTTATATATTAATGATGGAGAAGAATAACTTTTTCTTCTATAAATTCAACACAGCAAGATAATCCCTTCGGGGCATAGAGAGAAACTATGACTCAAAGGGTGAAAGGACTCCACAGGAGTTACAAAACCTGCTAAAAATAGAGCAAAGATCAGCTCTGCAGAGCTGAAATAGATCACTTGTTAACCCATTTCTTTATTATTTAGGGAAAATAGCTAATCCACTTCTTGCTCCATATTCTGCAAGCAAGTTTGCTCTCGATGGGTTTTTCTCCTCCATCAGGAAGGAATACTCCGTGACCAAGGTCAATGTGTCAATCACTCTCTGTGTCCTCGGCCTCATAAACACAGGTAAGTAAGATCAAGACATTAGAATAAATGGCCTGCAGATGGACTGTCTGCCTTACCACTGTGGGTTGGGAAAGTGCTGAGCTCCCTGATTCATCTGTACTGACCTAAAAGGTAGTGAGAACTAGTTCTCATTTAATGAATGTGAGAGCAGCAGCTGTCACGAGTGAAGCCTCTGACTATTCTTTGACCACCTTCTTTCCACTGTGACCACCAGCTATGCTGAGTGACACCACACTCATCACCTGATCTTATTGTGAACACCTATAGCCTCTTGAACTCTCCGTGGCCATTACTTTCCTATATGAGACTTATCAAATACAAGTTTGTTTTTCTTAATAACATCATCAGTAATAAGACATTGCAGTGTATGACCCTTTGAGATGATGCACTGAGAAAGACACAGTATTGTTTTCATAGTATTCTTGCCAAAAATGCATTACCTCACTCCCATTATAAGAGAACAAGGAGCAATCCCCTGAAAGACAAGGAAAGACTGAAGAACTGTCACAGATTGGAGGGAAAATAAGCATTAAATATTAAGTGGAATCCTGGGTAAGATCCTAGAACATAAAAAGGACATTAGTGAAAAAAAAAAACAAAACTGGGGCCTGTAGTTTAGTTAGTAATATTGTTCCAGTCACATCGTACCTGGTCTCCATGATTGTGAGATGGTTACATATGATCGTGTGATTAGGGGAAACAGGGTGAAGCATATAAGGGAGGACTTTGCAAACTTTTCATAACTTTTCTGTAAGTCAAGCGAAAGTTGATCAGTATGATGAGAAAACTATTTAAAGAGTAATTGAATAAAGTGAGTAGCAGCTACAGAACAAGAAAGAGAGAGAAAGAGACCCATGGTGAAATGAGAAGGGATGGAGAGAGAGACAGAAGCTGTGCGAGAAGAACATGAAAATTTGGAAGGAGAGAGAAGATCACACACACTAGAGTTTCCTTCTAAGTGAAAGCAGTTAGTGATGACAAAAAAAGCAAAGGTCTGAATTCTTGCCCATCTCTTCCTTTCGCAAATTGGTAAATCATCACCATACAGAGCTCTGGTTTTGCCCACTGCCACTTCCCATTAGCTGCTGGGTCATCATATGACTCTCTGTTCTGCTCCCCCATGTTACTCCCTCTCACCAACCAAAACACCCAAGAGAGGAACAAGATTCAAATCTCTCAACTAATTAGCTCTAACTGCCCCCACAAATCTTCATCCAGGAAGACAGGGCCTGTGTTAAGCCCCTCTTTGCCCAACAGGCCCTAAATATACCCAGTCTTCTCCATGTATTTCCTACAGGGCCCATGGGCATTGCAGAGCAAGCACTGGCAAGAAGCCCCTAATGCTTAAGTTATTGGTGTCGGCAGGCCTTTCACTGCATGGACTCTGCTGATCTGAGATAACCCCACTCTTCTCTGGCCATTTTACAGAGACAGCCAGGAAGGCCGTTTCTGAGGTACTCAAAGACGAGGGAGCCCCAAAGGAAGACTGTGCCCTGGAGATCATCAAAGCGGGAGCTCTGCGCCAGGAGGAATTGTATTATGGCAAATCGATCTTGCCCAGTCTCCTGCTGAGAAATCCGGGGAGGAGCATCATGGAATTTCTCTTCCTAAGAAGTTTTAATGTGGACAAATTCATAAACAAGTAGGAACTTCCTTAGGGCTGAGCATGATAAGGGAGCCTGGGACTGTTCTGCCTTATATTTATCTAGGCTCCACCCACAAAGGCATCTCCCCAAAGACGTAAATGTGTCTCCCCAGAAAGCTGCAAGTCACGCCTCGCATCTCATAATTTGGAAGAGTTCCTCTAACACTTGCACAGTGGACATGTAGTTGTAACACATGTCATGGACCTGCAGTTGTGGTGATGAGTTTTGTTTTGTTTTGCTTGCTTAATCCCTTCACCTTTTTCAACCAGCCTCTCAACCCCCTCCCCTCTGACAGCTGTCAGCCTGCTCTTTACCTATGAGTCAGTTTCTATTTCGTTTGTTATTTTATTTTGTTCATTAGGTTTCACATATGAGTGAAATCATATGGTACTTGTCTTTCTCTGACTGGCTTATTTCACTTAGCATAATGTTCTCCAGGTCCATCCATGCTGTTGCAAAGGGTAAGATTTTCTTTTTGGCAGGAACGTGCAGTTGTGAAATTGTTAGTAACCATGGGTATAATTACAAGGTAGTTAGATCAAATTTGCTTCATATATAATAATGTTATGATGCTTAATATAATATTAATTATAACAAAGTCACATAAACTTCATAAATCATAACTGGTGGCTATAACTTCATTTCATCTGTTATTTTCTTTTAAAAATATAACCTATGCAAGTAAAAGTTATCAATGATTATTTCTTATTTTGCGGTCTAAATATGTTCATTGTTTTTGAATTGAAAAAGTCACCCTACTCCTCTTTTAATATACATGATGGCTTTACTATATTGTATATTTCAGATAACTTTTCTGTTGTTTTTTATTGCTCCTCTAGGAAGGAGAGCACCTAGGTGCGAATCATTAGGGGAAAACCACAGAAGTGGAGGTCCCTGAAAACTTAAACCATAGAACCTATGCTCATTTATTGCACTCAGAGAGCATCAAGCAACAACACATGTAAAGGCTCAACTGTTTTTTAGAAGTTTGGAGAGAAGCAGTTGGAGTTCAAATCCTGCCACTCATTCATTCAGTCAACAACTACTTATCAAACACCGGCCAGGTATCACCTGACTACAACCAAATAGGAAACAAGATGTCAGCTATATTAATAACTCAACAAAGCCCTAATTAGGTCCCTAAAAGGTAAGAGATGGCAAACTGGGTAATTTTAGTAGAGTTTAATAACAAGGGGATTATTTACAAAAGTGTGGGCAAAGTCAAAGGGCAAGCAGAAGAGATAGAGTAGTACATCAGGGCTAGCTGCAGCTGTTTCCAAGCCTAGGCCCACCTCAGGAACAAAAGGAGAGAACCATTATGAAAACCCAGAGAGAGAAACAACTGTTTGGACAGCGCCCCGTGGGAGGAGCCATGCCATTCAGTTCAGGGATGCAACCAGCCCACCAAAGACCTTGAAGAAGAGATCTGGGAGAATAAATACCTCAGTGTCACTCTCTTCCCTCGCTCTGATTTCCTGCTGATGTTTTCTATTAGCTGAACAGAAGGGCAAGGGAATGGATTGATATAAACCATACAGGACAGCCTGCACCATGCACAGAGCAGGGTAGAAAAGGATGGAGAGTGTTCTGGAGGGACAGACAGTATATCCAGCAGAACCCAACACTCTCAAATGTAGGGCTTCCGTGGTTAGAGATTCTGGAGCACAAGACATGGGCCTGGAAGCATAGGGGAAATTTCCCTTTCCTGCCTCTTAATATAAATAACTGGACAGCAAAACAGACTGGAGTCCATTGAGCCTGCCAATCACATGGACAAGGAGCTGGATCTGAGAGTGTGAATATGACTGGACTTTTCTTAGAAAGAGGTCCTCCCAGACTCCCTTAGTGCAGAGAGCAGGAGAGACCTGACTGCACTTGTGCACAAGAAAATGGACCAAAAACTTAGGTTTCTGGCTATATAGCATAACACACTTGTGCACAAATGCACACAGTAGTAACATGTGATCTAGTGGATGTCTGGGTTTCTGACCAATCAGATTAACACCCTTTGGTCTCCTGTAGAAATGAGGCTCCGTTGGCATAGACTTCTGTGATAAGATGAAATGCAATAATTCCTTTACTGAAGGGTAGGGACACTATTAAAAATGAGTCAGAATTTGCTTGAGGAAAAGTTAAACCTCTTACTAAATGAAGCTCTCCCCAAAACCCAAAGGAGAAGATCTCAGAAATTAGGCCTGAGAACTGAAATTATAAATTACTGTCTTCATTAGCATGACTTTATGATGCCATCATCTTTATCAGCATGATTTTACTATTCCAAGCAACTTTTGTCCCGGAAAATAAATGTTGCAAATCCACTTTAAAATGCTCAACTTTTTGACAGAGAGCATGAAGTGACTGCTAACCTTTCACGAGTCTCTGGAACCCTCACCTCACTATGCTCCCCAGTGCCAAACAGTTGCATTGGGACCCTTACCCAGTCCTGATCAAGCCTCCACACTGAAGAGCAACCTGGAACTAGACTCCAGCACGTCACAAATTCCCCAACTTTGCCCTCCCCATTCCTAAAGGCTACTGAGACTCCATCAGGTAGTTCCCCTCGCCTGTCTGTCTAGGTAAGCAGTAAAGTCAGCCTTACCTTACCGACAGGGGGTTGTAGTGATCTTTGCAGGGAGCCAGCATTCCACCAGCCCTTCCCAAGGCCCTCTCGGGGGCCCACATCCAGTTCCTAACCTGGCTTCCCTGACCCCTAGATATCTGCCCCCTCTCTCTGGAGGGGCAGGGGTTCCAACAGCTGGAGCCAAGCTCCAGTTTCAGTGGCAGCAGCAGCACCATGGCTCTTGTCATTGCCCAAGTTCCACTTACAGGAACCTATTCTGCCCAGCTCACTTTATCACGCCGACCTCAGAAATGGACTTCCGAGGATGTCATTTTCACCTTGGACATGGAATTCACTTCTCACCCACACTGACACAAAAATTCAGCATTTCTTTCTGGAATCCAAAAGCAATTCTACTCTTACTGAGTGAGCACTGTTGCACATTTCTGACACTTTGGAGGGGAGAAGAATGACTGGGTTCACATTCATTCAGCATGAATCATCTAACTCCAGAGACCTCCCTTGGCCAGGTCTCTTTCAAAGAGCTGCCTCCGGGCTCCACCTCATGTATGACTCTGACGCCCAGAGAATTCCACTCCCACCCTCCTTCCCCTCCCTTGTTTATCATGCACTGTGGGCTCTGACTCCAACTGGGACCATTTAGCAATTTTTTTTAACGAAGATATTCTCTTACCACAAGAATTATTGCACTACTGTTAGGAAAATAAAAAATTCACTAAACATTACATTTGTAGCTAGGGCTAACCCTAACCAAAAAAAAAAAAACAAAAAAAATTAAAAACAGTCTTAATGTCTACCCATGGGAGATAAATATTATTAAGTCACCATATCATGATAAAAGGGGATGAGGTAGATTTATATGTACTCACATGCAAGGACCCTCAAGACATACTGTTAAGTGTATAAAACAAGTTGCTTACAAATATGTATAATATAATCCATTTTACATTAAAATTTTTAACACACACGGTATGTACCTTCCCATCGTGTGTGTGTGTGTGTGTGTGTGTGTGTGTGTGTGTGTGTGAGATAGAGAGGCTAGCTTGTATAACTCACTATTCTAAGACCTGACAAAATTAGGAGCTTCCCTCTGAGGAGCAGACCTGTGATTCTTGTAAGGTCACTATTATGGGTTGGAATGTGCCCCCTGCAAAAAAACATATGTTGAAGTTCTAATCCCCAGCACTTCAGAACAAAACATTTACTTCAGTCATAAATCTTCATACTGGGCAGGGCTCAGAGAGAACAGCACATTTCTCCTCCACTGAGCATAGCAAGGGTGGCTTGAAGGCCATGATCTAGAATCACCTGAAGGCTTGACCATACATGCGTCTGGTGCCTAAACTGGAAAAACTTGAACAGCTGGAGCCTGGCACGCTAAGAGCTCCTTAGGCATCAGTATCTCCTGGTGGCCTCTCCATAGGGTCTCTCAGAATAGCAGCTTCAAAGTTGCTGGACCTCCTACATGCAACTCAGGGCTCCCTACGTGTCCCAAGAGAAAGAGCCAGGCAGAAACTATGTTGCTTTTTACGACCAACCAAATGCTATTAGTTGAAGAAGTTCGGAAGACCCACCCAATTCAAAGAAGGAGAAAACAGACCCCACCTCTTGGTAGAGGAGTGTCATGTCACATCAGAAAAACAACATGTGGGATGGGATACACATTGGTGTAGCTACCCTTGGAAAATACCATCCACTGTACACCCTCTATGAGGAGATCAGCTCCATGGGGCAGGGAGCTGCTTAGCCCAGTGTATGCCCAGAACCTAGAGGAGAGCCTGGCACGTAGACGCCGAATCACAGATGACTGTGAGCTGCCTGGAGGCGGGAGATGAAATGTGGCACCAGTCCCAGAATCAGAGGCTTCTGCAGGTGACACAAACAGGAAAATGAAGCTAGGTTCACGAGAGCCGAGGCCCTGTAAATTGTCAGCCGGACAAGGGTGGGAGGTGGACTAGGAGGAAAGGAGATGAGTGTCAAGCCAGAAGCAAGATCAAATGGCAAATTTGCACCCAAAGTCAAATAAAATCAATTTTGCTTTTAGCCTGAACTTTTAGGGGTCTCCTTTGGCCCAAAGACATATTAACACCTCAACCTCAGTTCAGTATAAACCAGAAACGTCCTGGTTCTCACTTATCACTTACTGGGCTGCATGGAGAAAGCAAGAGAAGCTATGAAACAATACTGATGTTAGTAAACTAAACCTTTGACCTTTCCAAGGGAGTGCTGGTAAATGTTTAAAAACTGGCTCTCCAGAATAAAGGAAAAAGAACACTAATTTGTAATATTTGCTGCATTCGTGATGTAAGTACTCTCACCATGGTTGATTTCACACCACCAACTGACCTCACTCACTGTTTACACCAACTGACCTCACTGAATGTTTACGAGAAGAGATATGCGTCATCAGCGCTCTCAAACCTGTGCGTGGCTCCAGCACACCACCCTGACTTCCACTTTCCACATTCCTGAAAGAATCGGCTATGCTTAAAGGCCCAGCTGCATGTCTCTCTCCTCCAAGGACATGAAAGTGACAGAGCAGCTTCTTTCTACCATTGTCAGGGAAAGAGAAGGAACCAGTGCTCCCAAAGATGGGGTACTCCCACCTTTCAACTCTCAAGGTGTCAGCATCTTGCATGATGAAGTCAACAGCCTTAACTGAAGTGTCAGTGAGTCCTAACGTTGACCTTCATGCTTGCTAGCACAGCACTCCCCATGAAAGTAACAGAAAACCTCACTGACAGTGGCTGAAGCCAGTAGACATTTCTTTTCCTCCCATCACGAAACGCCTGGGAAGGACAGACCAGGGCCTCAGGGAGCCAGGCTCCTTCTGTCTTTCTACTCAACTATCTATCCTCCTTCTCGTCAATGTGTGGGCACAAGACATCTGCTCCACCTTCAGCATCATGCTGTGTTTCGGAAAAGAACAAGAATGTGAAGGACAAAAGATGCGCAGCACACCAGATGAACCTGACCCTTGATAAAGAGCCAACTGGGAAGCCCTGTCCATGATTTCAGCTCACATCCCATGGGCTGGACTCACATCGTGTGATCACCCCTCCCTTTAAGAGAGGTTGAGAAATGAAGCACTTTCTCACCCCCAAAAAGTGGAGCTCGGTTAGGCAACTCGAAGTATTTGTCACAAACATAAATCACAGTAGAAACAAGGACATAGTCAGAACAAAAGGACACAATCCCTAAGATGTGAGGCTCCTAACCATGGTGGTGGCAGCCATTCCCACTGACCATCTGCAAGGTCCTAATTTGTCACAGCACCCCCACCACCCCCCGTGCAGAAGAACATCCTAGGCTTCCCATCTCTTCAAATTTTCCTCTAAGAAACTATGATTCCATCTCCTCAGTAAAGAATGCATGAATGGCCCCAGATATCAAGTAGCAGGGAGCCCTGAGGTGACCTCAGAGGCACTGACTCACACGGGCGCAGTGGACAGTTATCCCAAATGCTGGAGAGCTCCTGCTCAAGGACAATTAGGTTCCACCTCACCACCCAAGTCTGTCCACACAGGCTGGACCTTTCTCCTTGACTGGACTGCTCTGGGCCAGCATCTCAGACCCAAAGCATCAAAGATTCTCCACAGCACTGGTCTCCAAAACTCTTGATCACACACCTCATCATTAAAATACAATTAGGCATAGTATTTCTAATAGAAGATATATGGTTATTATTTTTATAATATATGCACATAATATTTACTAACATAAAACATATGCAAAATAGAAATCTTAAAAAGACAACATAAAAATAAATAGAAATGCTAGTATTTTCTCCCCATAACCCAGTGGTTCCTCTGACGTGCCCCATTTGGAGACCCTGACTCTAAAGTTATGTTAGAGAAAGAAGGTAGCAAGGGAGCTATGCAAACCAAACTAATTTGTAGTGTCAAGGGGAAAGAAAACTACATTAGCCACTCTGATGCAGCACTCGCGATGTCTCACAGTATGTCCAGCAACTCTGCCTCCCTGCCAACCTCTCAGCACCCCTAAATCTCCATCCCACTTGAGAGTCACCAGTTCACGGAGAATGCGAGGAAAGGCAGGGTATCCCTCAATGCTAAATCCTCCCTCCTCTCAGCAGTTCTTAACCTAGGTTCTCTAGTTCTTAGACTTACAAGTGGCCTAGTTAGACTTAGAATGTGCCTGAATTCTCTCATTTTTAAAAGGACGTGAGGGGAGAGGGATGGGAACAGGGCAAATGCGAAAGGATAAGGCTGATGAGAAAAAGAGGGAAATTTCGAGAAGATAAAACAGGACTTAGAACCCCAAGTCTACAAGGGAGAAAGAATCCAGGAGAAGTAGCCTTAAGTCTGCACAGATCCAGAACACACAGGGTGAAGGCAGGGACCTGGAGCAAAAGGTACTGTCACAGGGAAAATGGATTAAGAAATAGAAAAGTGACAAATGAAAGAAAACCCACTGCGTTTGGGAAGGCTTTGGAGATGGGAGTTTCTGGGAAAGAGAATAAGGAAACAGAGGTCAAAGGGGAAGGCGCATTGGTCGGTTGTGGAAGCTGAGGGACAGATCAAAGGACCCACACAGGTGCGGACTGAAGGACCCAGAGAACGTCTGCGTTGTGCCTGTCTGTGCTGTGCTTCGCTGGCCTGGGACTGTAGGGTTGCTGGACCTCCCTCCTACTGTCCTTGAACAGTCCTGCGGTAACCTGAATTCCAGGTAACAGAGTGGACCAACAGCCATGCCACCCCAGGACCACAGAGGAAAGCTATTCTAACAAAGACGTCTCCTTTTGTACGTCTTTTTTTTTTTTGCCGTCAGGGGTAGCAGCGCCACCTCGTGGCTGACGGTGATGGTGTACGGCACTGCACCACAGTTTCTTTCCCCAATTCGTGTCCAGTTCTTTCTGCTCAAGGGCTACCACCAACTCTTCACAGCGTGAGCTTACTTATGAGTCATCGCTTAGGATGGATGAACAGACTTAGTGAAGGCGGAGCAGAGCTCAGTCATCTGGTAGGGCCGCCTGGCCCCAGCAGTCAAGGACACCTTTGACTTTGAGCTGTGGGGAGCTAGAGCTGTTCAATAGCGACAGCTAGTGGTCGCCCTCAAAAGCAAGGTGCTCTGAGCTTCACAGGGAAAGAAAAATCAAGGTGCAGGGAAATCGAGACAGATCTTGGCTGTGAGTGGAGACTGGAATACATCCAAAGCCATTCTTAGCTAAAATGGTAAGTAGAAGACCCAAGCTCTTTAACGTGATGTGCAAGGACCCTGGCTATCTCCCCAGCGACATCTCAGGCCATTTGCCCTGTTTTTGATTCCTGAGGACATGGAACTGCCCGTACTCAAGGCACCCTGTTGTGCCTTGACCCACATCATCTCTTCTACCTTGACAGGTCTTCACTCTCCCCATTGTCTGCTCAACTCCTGCTCACCCATGAAGACTCAGCTCCACCATTAACCCCCTCCCATAAAGTTTCTTCCCTTACACCAGGCTGGGATGGGTGCTTTTCCACCCTATCCAGTGCCTCTATCACTTTCTATTTGTCTATCCTTACATTCACTACACTCTAAATTTATTGAACGCAGATTTTAGTATGTATAAAGATTTGGTTAATGTTTGAGATATAAAGGACTCAATATTATATAGACTTCGGATCATCCTAAGAGTGGTGGGACCTTCACAAGTGAGTGTGCTCTTAGAATCAGAGGGAGCTGGTTTATATGGACAGGAGTCCCTGCCCTTGGCCCTTAGGTTGGTCTGTCCTCATGCAAATGAGTACTCCAAATCCTCATAGTTTGATTGATCCAAAAAGCATTGTCTTGATTGCTCAGAATAGAAGAGCTCTGATTGGCTGGAGCTACACAGTTCTGATTGGATGGGATAAGCCTTAGCCCTCTCTGACTGGTTGAAATAGGATTCCAGGAACTGCTTTATAAGGGCTGGCTCAGGTAGCAGAAACGCAGTGCAGGAGGCAGTTCAGCAAAGAGGCAGACAGTCCAGCACAGAAGCAGGCAGACCAGTGCTGGCTTCTCCATGAAGAGCAATTTGTGTGAGAGACCCCTATGCAGACATCGCTGCTAGGCTATATTTTTTTAAATTTGAGCCCAGTTAGCCACCAGCATCCCTTCTTAGTAGGTGTCTTTTGTTCTCAGGATTCACACTTATTTTCATTTTTCCTATGTCTAAATTGTACTTACAGTGGTTAATAGTTATCCTGAGCAATGCTGGGTAGACATGGCTACTGTTCAATAATAAGAAAATTATTAAACTTTATAAAACATTATGACAACACTAGAAGGTAAAAGTATAAAAAAATGTACAAACATGAGAAATGTCTAACATAGTATCAAGCAGGAAGACAAACATGTAATTGTAGGGTTACTACACTTAAATTTTGTTGAGAAAAAAAGATGTGTATACAGACGAAAACTGGAAGAGAATGTGAAAAATGCAAAACTATTTGTATTTGAGTAGTAGTATTAAGGTGTTTATTTTTCCAATTTAAAAATTCTTTTAGTGGTATTATATCGCAATTTTTATATAAATAAAAAAGGAAGTAAAAGAAACTCTTAATGCTTTCTGACCCATTTATTTCTCCATCAAGCTACTTTCATTATTAGTCTACAAAGCAAGCCCTTCAAGTGTTCCCTGCAGAGTGGGCCTACAGCAATCTACTATGCCGGTGCTTTGTTGAGATCAGTTTTGGGTCAATTTTACTGCATTAATTTAAATATTCTGTTATGAATAATAGATTTGCCGAGTATAAAACAGATTGAAAGTTTAGTGTAGAAATGTGTAAAATGTATAGGAAGGGCTCTGGAGGATTTTTTAGTGTGGAATGTGAGACGACCTGGAAAATAATTGAGATGGTTAAACTGAGGCTGTGGGAAGGAGTGACAGTTTAACCAGGAAGCAGAATTGCCAGTTTCAGAGAGTAACCCTGTTAAATAATAATTTTACTAGAGAGCAAACTTCTCTGGAATTGGAGTGTCAGTGTGAGTACAGTTACTACTGTTGAGGTCCTCTGCGTTCTGACCTACCTTCCTGCTTCCTCTTCTGTCTGTTCTGTATGTAACACAACACAACACACACACACACACACACACACACACACACACACACACACACACGGCGCCCCAGGCCTAAGGCTCCTGTCAGAGCCTTCAAGATCAAAGCTAGTGAGACCATCCTTCTCAGAAGCCTACGATGAAAACTAATTTGTCTTTCTCAATGCTGAGACCCACAAGAATGGATCCATATTTAGTTGTACCTTAGGCTTAAATCTTTTAGATTCTTAGCACCTATAAAAGAAATAAATCTCTTACTAATATTAATCATCTCTTACAGCATAACTTTGAAGATTTATTATACTAAAAGGTCTACTATCTACAAGGACACAAGCAACCAAAGAGAGAAGAGGGCTGAGAACTCAGTCCTGCCACAAGTGGGAAGCTGCAACTTCAGAGTCAACCATGCAAATGTAGATGTTAAGGACATATTTACTTTCCTCCTGATGGGTTTAGACTGTAGCAGCTTTGACAATATTTGTGCTTAAGGTGTTTATGTGGACATCTAGTTACCTGCTAGACACTTGAAAGACCAAGAGAGTTTGCAAGTCACTCGTTGGGAAGATCATAGAAGGGAATAGATGTAAGTACACCCGATCTGAGCCACTCTGTGAGACTTGGAGTTCCAAGGTCTCCTCACCACCCACCCCTTCCACATTCTGCAAAACTTGGGGTGCCAAGGCCACCATGGACTATCCTGTTAAGAGTGTCGGTAGCATTATTCTAGAATAAATTAGACTTGAGGAATGCATTGGTAAGAAAACATTGGAGGGAATATAGGGGAGGATTTTAAGGCAAGAACCATTCTGATGAGCAAGGTTACTCTTTCCCAAAAGATGGATAGGGAGTCATCCAGTTGGGTGGGAGGGGACGTAGGATTAAAACTAGTAGCACCCTTTAAGGGTTTAACTTAGTGCTGTCTCTTGCAGTATGGAAAAAGGCATATTAGCAGTTTAAAATTTTCTCTTTCATATTTGGAATTTTGTCTAGTTACCCCAACACCACAATAAAATCTGATAGTCCTATACATGCTTGTGTGATATTGTAAAGGATAAAGCAACAGGAGTATAAACTGAACTGTTGCTTACCTTATATTTACCCCTTCATGGGAACCCATACAGGGTCCAGCATCTAGCAAGGAGACCATGTCCCAAAGTTTCAGGATGTGACCATCAACAAAAGGACCTGGAAATGGTGAGGGGAAGCACAAAGTGCTGGCCAGTAAATGCCAAGTGACCAGCCCAAGATTGGTATAAATCTTCCTTGGTACTAACCCATTCTAGAAGAAAGGGACCCTCAGGTAGAGGCTGGCTGATGATTAAACTACACATCTCCACTTGAGCTTATGTTGATTAATTCGAGTTTTCTTTTTTTTTAGTTTTATTTATTTATTTATTTATTCATTTATTTATTTTTAGATGGAGGGAAAGAGAGAAAGAGAAGGAGAGAAACATCAGTGTGTGGTTGCCTCTCATGCACCCCTACTGAGGACCCAGCCCATAACCCAGGCATGCACCCTGGGAATCAACCCAGCGACTCTTTGGTTCATGGGCCAGTGCTCAATCCACTGAGCCACACCGGCCAGAGCTAATTCGAGTTTTCTTGAATCCTTTTTATCCAGATTTTCAAAACCGTGTAGTTATACAAGTGACTCTAAAATTATTTTTATAGACAATATGTTATATTTATTTTCCATGCCTCATTCGTAAATTTTATAGATGTGCTTTCTCTTTGTTTTAATTGATTTAGCTAGCTGGTAATTTATTTCAATAATTTTGTTTTCTATTGGTATTTCTATCTCTCACTACATACACACACAAGAACCAGCTCCTGGATTTGTTTATCACTTCTGCTTTGAATTCTAACATCACATTGTTTTCTCCTTTACATTCTTTCTATTCTCACTTCCTTTCCTTGATTTTTCTGACCATTTCTTAGAAGCTTGTTTAAAAATAAATAGCTAATTTATTTCCAATCTTCCTTATTTCGGTGATATAAATACTTTTTCCTTGGATCATGCCTTGGCCAGACCTCAGAGGTTTTTGCCCTTAGTGTTCTCATTAATATTGTTTTCAAGGCACTCTATTAAAAAAAGATTTTATTTATTTATTTTTAGAGAGAGGGGAAGGGAGAAAGAGAGGGAGAGAAACATCAAAGAAAGGAGGGTGAAAGATAAACATCAATCACTTTTGATAAACATCAATTCCTTCCCATAAATGCCCCAACTGGGGACCGAACCCAAAACCCAAGCATGCGCCCTGACTGGGACTCAAACCAGTGACCTTTCACTTTGCGGGATGATGCCCAGTCAACAGAGCCGCACTGGTCAGGGCTCAAAGCACTCTTAACAGTGATGTGGTTTTCTCTATATTTCAAGAGTAAAGCAGGAGAATTTTTTCCAAAGATTTGAACTATTTATTCATTCCCACTTTTGTTATTTCTAATTTTATCATATGGTCAGAGAATTCTGCCGTATAAATCAACTTTTTTTAAATGTACCAAGATTTGCTTTATAGTCAATATGGTCATTTTTTTATGCTTTACGGGCCTTTAAAAATAACGTACGTTCTCTCTTTTCAGGATGTGTTTCTTTCTCTTTCTCTCCATGTAGATATATAAGTACTATAACCTTATTAATTGTATTGTTCTCTGAACAAAGTGTTAGGAGGTCAGGCTCTGACATCAAGCAAGTCTGTGTGACCATGAGCGTATCGTTAACCTCTCGAAACCCCAGTAAAAGTGGGAGTAGTAGCCCACTGAGCGCGTAGCCCTGAAAGGGATTTTGACCTTCATATATACTTCTTTCTGATTTTGACTGGAGCCCAAACAGTTGGTCCACGGGAACTCCTATTACAACGCCCTGTCCTTCCTGGTGTTTTAGTGCCCTGAACTCCCCAGGCCCTCTCACTATTCTATGCCAATGAAATTCTCTTATTCTTATCCCCAATGCCTCTGTCCTCTACCCATGCTTTATCTCCATATGTCAAACTCCAAACACAGACCTTAGGCTGTTGTCTCTCATCCTGAGGGAATATGACATCTGCCTTTAGTAATGGTGCGTGAGAATCCATCCTCTGCACTTGTCCCTGTCCACTTCTTGTCCTTTTTTCTCCTCAGAGAATGAGGGAAGTAGCAGGCAATGAAAAAGATTGTGACATACTCCCCATATGTTCATAAGTGTTATTATGGCTATTTAAAAGTCTCATTATGTGACTCACGTGTGTCAAGCCTTGGACTTGTAGGCACCATATAAATCACCCATCTACGTACTGAGCGCACCATTCAGACAAGGTGAACTGCACAAGGTTACAAAGCTACTCCGATAACTCCTCCGTGTCCAGTTCCCTTTCTACTATCTTATCCTGAACTTTTTGGAGAATTTCCTGACTTCTTGGGAATTTTCTTTGTAAATGCATACAGATCAGTTCCTTTTAGTTTTTCCCCAAATTCCCTAGTCCATGGACTAGAAAATATTTTATAAGATTCTGACTGCTACTGCTCCCTTCATCACCCAGCCACCCATGTTTTCATACCCCACCATTGCTTCAGAAAGGAGCAAATTCAAAGCTGGCCTCATTCCAGAATTATGAAAAAGACACCAATACTCCAGAAGAGCAGAAACTCTTTACAACACCAGGACTGGGAAGAGGAAACTAAAGGAAAGAGAAAATTGAAAACCTATCCTGGGAATGTCTTTTCTAGGTGAAAAAGACATTTTTCCCCTCATTGAAACTGTAAGGTTTTGAACCCGACCCAGAAACACACCCTTGTCTATGTCTGGAAAGGGATCTTGACTTCAAACTGTCCACTTGCTCAGAACAACCCAAAAGCAAGACAAAGGACGACTCGGGTGCCACTGGTGGGAGGAGCTCCTGAGCCCAGCCCTGGAGGCCTCAAGGGTTCCGGGGCCCACTCAGATTGTGCCGCAGAGCAAGCGAGAGGAACTGGGGTGAGCAAGCATTGTGGCTTTGTCTGTTTCCTGTTTCAGCAAGGTTTCTGTGCAAAAAGAAACACAGTACCAAGAAGAGAAATGCTAAGGGGGCCCAGAGCCATGGATTGAGAGCTTGCACTTTACTCAGCTGCTGTCTTGCCCCATCTGAGACCAGAGCCAAGATCTGCCCGGGAGCTGGAAGGTTTTTCTGAGCTGCTTGGGTTGGAGCCTGGGACCCAAGGTAACTGAAAAAGAGGATGTTTCTGTGTTCAGGTTGGGGTCCTCCGACTCCGGGGTGGAACAGAAGATCCTCCATCATCCAAGCTTCCCTGGGCAGAAGGGGGAGATACAGGAACAGATGGTGTAATTTAAGAGTGTTAAGTGTTGGGTAACCAAAACAGCACCTGCGTTGGTTTCCAGAGCCACTGCCCCTCCATCCATTAGATTAAATTAGGAGTGAGTCAAATGGCAGGGTTCGGGCAACTCAGTGTCAAGGGCATAAATTAAATGAACTTTTGCAGTGCCCTCCAAAGCAGGGATGCCCAAAAAAGAAGCTGTCTTTCCAGCTTCTTTTTTGTCCAGGGACAAGGTGTAGGCCCTTGTCCCTTCAGTGCACACTGAGCTGTGGGCTCGTAGGCCAACCCACGAAGGGAGCCAGTCACTGCACACACAGCCGGGAAGTGGGAGCAGGGACTTGGGGTGGCAGCGACAAACCGCTGTCGGGTGAGGTGCCGCACCCTCATATCTTCCTCTGGCAGTAAGGAGAGCTGTCTCCAGCCAATCCCACATACCTCCGGAGCTCCAACTGTACCCTGTCATGCTGCCAAGGGACACCCCACAGATGCCAGAAAGCCGGGTCAGTGGCCCAGTGACCTCTCTTTGAACCACACGGGGACCAATTCCTTTTTCTTCTCCAGCCTGTCCCTGTCAGTCAGCCTCCCACATGGCTTCTTGTGTGCAAGCAAATCGGAATAGTCAACACATCCCAGAAAGCTGAGTATGACTCCACTACTGGGTGCCCCAGCCTCAGAGTTGGGGAATGCTCCCTTCTCTAAGGAGCCATTTCTACTGCATCTCCCCATTTGGGTAACAAGCCCTAACACGTGCCCCTCAGGAGGTAGAGCAGGGCAGCATGTGTGTCAGTGAACTAGGGTACACAGCCTGGTAGAGCCCAGGGAGTCCCTCTCTCAGACTCCTTCTCCTCCCCACAAGCCTTTCCTCATCGTAGCAGAAAAGCGGAGGGTTCTCCACAACCGGGGATCCACCTCCTCTACACAGCCTGTGAATTACCTGGAGCCGAACAGGGTGGGGACCTCACACTCCACGTTAAATGGTGGAGTGCAGGCAGGCTGGACACCGATTCTCCACCCCATCTTTCCTTTGCCTTGCTGCCATACCTAATTGAGAAGGTGGCTGTGTCCTGACCAGAGAGAAGTTCTTTCTTCTTCTGGCCCAAACCCAGAGGTCAGATGAAGCAGAGCAGTACATAGGATCACCTCTGGGACCAGCATCCCCTCCGTGAGATAAACAGCACCCTCCAAAGAGAAAAGGGGTAGAGGGTCTGGAGGATGGGGCATTCTTGGTCCTGGGAGTGCAGGTCAGTGCAGAGCCTACGTCTTGCAGCACCACGTCTTCAGTAGCCAGGATCAGCAGGACAGGGGTAAGAATGATCATAGCCTAGGTTTATTATTAGTATAAAAAGCTAACATTTATTGTGTGCTGTGTGCCAGATGCTTGACATGCATTTCTTCTTTAATCCTCATAACCTTATGAGATAGGTTCCCATTTATAAATGAGGAGACTGAAGCTTAGGGATGTTAAATCATTTGTTCAAAAGCACATAGGAAGTAGGTGACAGAGCCAGGACATGAAGCCACACAGTCTGAGCCCAGAGCCAGTCTCCCCCGCCTCCCCCACCCATGGCAGAAGAGCCAGGGGCTACGGCACAGGATGCCACAGCACGGATTCTGGACGTGGAGTTCGCCTGCCCATAATCCCAGTCTCCTCCATGCAGTCATTTACAACTTACTGTGAGTGGGCCTCTCAGTCCTTATCTAAGCTTTTAGATGAAGAAAGTGGCAGGTGGGAAGTCGGGGGACCTCTCCAGAGTAGGGAGAAAAGCCCAAAGAAAGGTGAGAGCCAGCCAGGGATGGGATGGCAGAACAAGCATGTCAACAACCTCACAGCTCGGCTGCAGTCAGCCCTGCCCGAGACCAGATTATGCCCCACCCAAGGCTCAGGCAGTTGGGAGGGTGCAGGGCTTAACCACATAAGACCCCTCTCAGGGAGTGTGACCACCCCACCCATAACCCCAGGGAGCGAGTAGTGTGATCAGAGAGAGAGCAAGAGTCTTGCAGAGAATTCCAGACTGAGCCAGATGGGCAGCCAAGTTCCACCAAAGGGGCAAAGAGGCTGCTACCTTTTGAGTCTGTTTGGCCTGTAAATAAACCCGAGGGGCCAGAGCTGGCAAAGACCTGCTGTTGGGGAAGTGGGGGTATCCTTATCTGACCTACCCAGAAACCAAGCTTCCCAGGGTGGCGGGTGGTAAGGTTGAGGGACCAAGAAGAGAAGCGGCAGCTATCAGCAGGAGTCCCTCTCCAACCTGCCATCGGTGGAAGCACAGCACAGAATTTCGAGTGCTCAGGATTCAGCTCAGCCAAGCTAGCAGAGGGCTCTGGAGAATAAACCAGTTTGCAGAAGGTAGGTGAGGGAGAGGAGGGCAGAGAGAGGAGGCACAGAAGGAAGAAGTACTCGGGGCTTATGTGAACAGCAGGTGAGGCCGTGAAAGGGCCCACGAAGTGTGGCCTCTACATGAAAGCCTGGGGACTCGGGGTCACTGTTTTTGTTTGGGTTTTTTTACTTTCATTTTTGTCTGTAATGGCCATAACGAGGTATAATCCGTGTGGCTGTTGGGTGTTGGTTTTAATGGCACGGTCTGTGTCTGAGCTAAGGGAAGCAGACTGGGTACCATACTTAGCTCTGGCAGGGAGGTGATCCCCCCAAAAGTAGAACTTCTAGCTCATAGTGTTATTATTGAGCTGGAAGCTCTGAAATGGGTTTTGCCTGCCCTGGGGCAGTGGCAGGTGCTCAGCCAAACACTGATTTGAGAGGATCTGCACCGAGAATCAGAGCCCAGGCCTGGGCTGGGAGTGGGGTGCCAATGGACCACCGTAAGAACATCATGATTGGATGAATCAGGAGGGTGGCGTCTCCCTGCTGAACCAAGCCCAGGACCAAGCTCGCAAGCTAGATACTAAAGGCTAAGAAGAAAGCAGTGGGTGCCGGTTTCAGAACTGGCCACACCTTGGAGGGGTCTGATTACCCCTCCAGGCCTTGAGAAGAGTCGCTCACTCATTCTTTTAATAACTTGGGCCAATCGAGCAGTATAAATGCTGGCTTTTCCTTTAGATCTGGGAACAGGGAGCCAATTTAAGTGGTTCTCTAGGAGTTCCTGGAAAATTAACATATGCCTGCCATCCAAAAGGTATAAGCTCATGATATTTTTATCAATTATTTCTCATGATCCCCTGACTTAGAAGCAGGGTGAGATGTTTGGTCAATGAAGAAGTGGCAGCCAGAAAGCCCTTTCCGCTTTGCTGAGGAAGAGACAAAGGCCGGAGAAAAGCAGAAATCGGCCAGAGACTGGACCCTGGAGTCCTGACTCTCAGTTTGCGTCATCACCTCCTCACTTTCCAACCCACATGTATGTGCTATTTCTGCCCCCTTGTCCAGGGAGATAGTCATTTTTCTGCCCATCTCCTGACCCCTCCCTTTCTCCTCCCTCTTGGCATTTGGCGGACCCCAGCAGCTATTCCAGGAACTGGAAGCCAAGCACAACAGGTGTCCAGGAGCTCATCATGATCGGCCTGGACCCCAGGCCTTCCCCTGGCTTGGCTCGGTGGGCTGAGAGCTATGAGGCCAAATGTGAGCGCCGGCAGGAGACCCGTGAAAGCCGCCGCTGCCGCCCCAACATGACCACTTGCCGCCAGGTAGGGAAGACGCTGAGGACCCAGCAGAGGGAACAGCTACAGAGAGCCCGACAACAGCAGTTCTTCAGGAGAAGGAACCTGGAAGTGGAGGAGAAAGACAAAACACACAGCTCCCGGACCCGGGAGCAAGGTCTCTCCAGGAGGACAGGCCAGGCCACTGACCTCAAGAAGCCCTTGTCTTGGGCCAGCAGGATCTCTTCCCCCAGACAGCAGGTGGGCCATGTGGAGGGACACACTGCTCTGTTGGGGAATGGGTGGACTCAAGGTCACGGAAAAGTGATTTAAGTTGGATCGTTGCTTCCTCGGGCATATAGTAAAGTCTCCCTTAGCCACTTACTCATTCAGGGATTTTTGTCATTGTGTTTTCTGTTTGCCTATTTAGCTACTTTCTGTTTTGCACTTGCCTTGTAGGAGAGAAAAATAAGTTTAACAACTCCATAGCTAATTCCTGTATCAGTTCAAATTTAGGCAGTCTATATATCTTTTACAGCCTTCCTCCATCCATCATGCCATGAGTATTTATTGAATGATTATTGTATGCCAGGTACAGAGGCCAATCTTCTTGATGCCCCTCTCGAAACACAAACACACACACAGACACACCTGTCCTCTGTTGTTCTGTGAGCTGTCACACCCACCCGCCTTCTTTCCTTTGAGCCCTTACTAAAGTCACTCAGCTGAGGCCTCACCTAGTCCAGGAAGCCTTCCCTAGCTTCTCCAGACCACCTCTGCTGTTTTTGGTCCTTATGAGGTTATTAATCCTCTAAGATTAAGTAACCATTAGAGAGCCCATTCATCTGACCTGGGAGGAAGCTGTGTTGGCAAAAGAAACAGGGTACATCAAAGTGACCTCGGCCAGTGAACTGTCAGTGTCTTCCTGTCCATGTTGCGAGCATGCTGACAGCAGGGACGGGTCCGCTGCATTCCCTGGAAATGCCTGGCAGTGTGCCCCACCCAGAGCAGGCATTTCATCACAGTCTCCGAACTAGTGGATCTGTTGTCCACAATAGGAGGTGCTGTTCAGAAAATGATCCTTGAGCCCAATTATTAAAAAAAAAAAAAAAAAACTGTGTACTTTCTAAGGCAAGAAGGTTTCTGAATACTTTTGCTGAAAAAAATTTAAGGAGAAGAAAATAGGGAAACACAATTAACTAAGGAATTCCACTGAGCCTATCGGTTATCGAAAGTTTTATTGATATTGAGTCAGTCTGCATGATTAAATACCACAGGCATTTCTTAGCCTTTGAGTTATGTTACAAGCATAGGGTTTCTGAAGTGTAAAAAGAAAATATAACAAGAGCAGACTAAATTGTGACAACTACTGTTACATCCCTCCCTATAACTCCCTGGTTTACCTTCTCTTCACATACGACTCAGTGATATCCCAGCTCTTACTAAGAGGAAGGAAGCCACTCTAGAATATGGAAGGGAACTCAGAGTTCATTTACCCCAAACTCATCACACAGACGGGAGACCAAGACCTGGAAAAGGCAGCTCTGGTCACAGATGCCCTCTCTCCCCGCTCACATCCGTTCTCCTTCCACGTCGCTATGCTGGCTGTGTAAGTGACTGAGACTAAACCAGTAGATCAGGACTCTGGAGAGTGTAACTGGAGACAAGTCCAGCACTTTATTTCCTGACCTGAGGAGGACCATTCCTGCCACCAGGACAAGGGAGGGCAAGAGCAAATAACCTTATAGCTTTGAAGGTTTGAAGGGGTAACTTTCGTTTTCAGGGCCTGAAATTTGATCACTAGTTTATCTTTGTGCAATCAGCTAGAGAATCTTGTTCTAGTGGCTCTAGGCTTCCAGCATCCCCCACTTGCTTTCCAGGTGTCAGGGACCACCTCTGAGGTCTTTCCAAACCAGCATCATCCTCTCCCAGGCGTCTGGAGGGATCTAACAGATCACCTCCCCTCCCACGCTGGGGGCCTTCCACTACAGGATTTTCCCATCAAGAAGCCACCCAAACACCACCGTGGTAAGAGCAGAACCTCCCTCCCTCGCTGAGGCCTGCAAAGAATCCTGCCACATCAGTCCCAGCTCGCTGGTGGTGGAGAGTCCCTGCCCCTCCCCACTTGCCCCACTTCCCCCCCACCCCAGTTCTGAATCACCTTATCTTGCATCTCTCAGGTACTCAGACAAAGGCCAAAGAAGCACAGCCAACAATTAAGAACGATGCCAGTCAGCAAACCAAGTGAGTGCTTTCCATGTTCCTGATCCCAACTCCCTCACACCCCATCCAGTTCCCCTCTTCTAAGCTTTTACTTGAATACCCTCAGCCAGTATGCAGAGAGGAAACACAATGACTTTCCACATCCACCTTAATTTAAAGAGAGGAAGATTTTCCCACCCTATGGGCTTTCAGAAGAGAATGGAGATGGAATCAACCCCCTGCCCCCTGACATGTTTCTTTGATCCATTGTCATTTTTGTTTTTATTTCTTCTCTTCCCAGTTGTGGTGTTGCAGTTCTAGATAAGGTAAGAAAATCCTTACCTTGGAGGGGTTGAATCAGATGGTATATAAGCCCCCCCAAACTCTCATATTCTGGAATTTCATGATAAACTCAGCTAGGATGGGAGTAGGGGGCAGCACCTTCTCCCTGGATGAGCATAGACCTGAGGGGCTGGGGGGACTCTGTCTGAACCAAGAAGGAAAGTTTACTGTACACAAGTCACCCCGGCTCTGGTTCCATGTTCCAGGCCTCCAGGAGAACTGGAGTCTTCTTGACTACCCTTTTTCTTTCTCCCTAGGAAATCATCCAGCTTTCGGAGTACCTCAAAGTAAGTTACATGTGAACTCTCCCCTCAGCTCTGTCATTCATCTACTCCCTCCTCCTCTAGGTTAATCTTACCCTCTTGTATTTTGTCCCCCAGGAGGCCCTACAAAGGGAGCTGGTTCTAAAACAGAAAATGGTGATTCTCCAAGACCTATTGTCTACCCTGGTTCGGGCCTCTGATAGTTCTTGGAAGGTAAGGGAAAATGAAACCTGTGTTTGAACAAAGCTCACAAGCATCTAAGTGTGCCCATCTCATTCTCCTTTCCATACCCTCCCAGCAAAAGAAGGGTTTGTTTTTTTGTTTTTTGTTTTTCTCACTACTGAAGAAGCAGCAGGTAGGGAATGATCCCAAGACCTAGAAGTCAAAGAGTAAAGACCTAGAGGCCCCAGTGAATATATGGGACAGCCCAGCTAAATCCAGTATCATCAACTGACGGCAATGCTGGTACATACCTACGGAAGACCCAGAACCAAAAGGGGCAAGAATCTCCAATTTTTAATGTTTTAGGATAAAAGAAGGAAGATCCTACCACAGTTAATATTACTAATTGTGGTAAATGTCCCATATTTTTGTATGGACTCACACCAATATGAACTCAAAGCCAGCACGCACCTACTACTCAGCCCAGACATGAGTCAGAGTGGGAAAGAACCTTAGAGATCACCTAGTCTGATTTTCTCATTTTGCCCATGAGGAAACTGAGTGTCAGAGAGGTCAAGTGACTTATCCAAAGTCACACTGCTGGTTAGAGGCAGAACTGGAACTAAAACTCAGACCTCCTGATTTTAGTCCGTTTATTCAATAAATATTCATAGATCATGTACTCTGTACCAAGCACTGGAAATAATGAGATTAAGTAGAGTTCCTGTTTTTAGAGAGCTTGTGGTTTTCTTGGGGAGACAGTTGACTAAACAATGCAGAGACAGGACAAGTAAAAGAAATGTTTTCAGGATGTAGTAGTATACAAGAAGGAATAAATAACTCTAGAGAAGAGGAGAACCAAGGAAATATGTATAGCTATATGAGTATTTTCTAGGCAGATGTGGAAGAAGGACCTATATTCTGGACAGGGGATATGGCACAGGCAAAGACCAAGAGACATGACAGAGTCTAGTACAATGAGTGGCCAACTTTTTAATCTCGGGACCCCTTTATACTCTTTTAAAAAAAGTTATTGAAATCCCTTCAATTTTTTTATATTTACCATATTAGAATTTATCACATTAGAAATTAAAACAGGATATTATTATAATCCTGTTTGTGTATGTATATTTTATAATATATAAAATATATATTAATTTCAAAAAACAGTAAATCTGTTACATGTTAACCTAAATTTTATATTTTTATGAAAAATAAGAATAGTTTTAAAAATTATTGAGAGGAGTAACATTGCTTTAAAGTCTTTTAAATATATTTTATTGAGTATGCTATCACCATTGTCCCAATTTTCTCACCTTTTCCCCTCTCTGCTCATTACCCCCTTCCCTCTAGCAATACCCTCTACTTAGTTCATGTCCATAGGTCATGCATGTGAATTCTTTGACTTCTCCCTTTTTATACTATTCTTAACATTCCCCTGTCTATTCTGTACCTAGAAATATTGCTTCTTAATCCCTGCACTATTTCCCCCATTTTCCCCTTCCCCCCATTTTCCCTTTTCCCCCTCTCAGCTGATTGCCCTCCAATGATCTCTATACCTGTGATCCTGTTCCTATTCTGGTTGTTAGCTTAGTTTGTTTTTTGTTTTGGTTTGGTTTGGTTTGTTTAGATTCAGTTGTTAATAGTTGTGAATTTGTTGCCTTTTTAACATTCATAGTTTTGATCTTTTTTTTATATAAATCCCTTTAGCATCTCATGTAATAATGGCTTGGTGATGATGAACTCCTCTAGCTTTACCTTGTCTGGGAAGCATTTTATCTGCCCTTACATTCTAAATGATAGCTTTACTGGATAGAGTAATCTAGATTGTAGGTCATTGCTTTTCATCACTTTGAATACTTCTTGCCAAGACCCTCCTTGTCTGCAAAGTTTATTTTGAGAAATCAGGTTATAGTCTTATGGGAACTCCTTTGTCGGTAACTCTCTACTTTTCTCTCACTGCTTTAAAGATTCTCTCTTTATATTTTACTTTTGGCACTTTAATTATGATGTATCTTTATATGGTCCTCTTCGGGTCAAACTTGTTTGGGATTCTCTCTGCTTCCTGGACTTCTATGTCTATTACCTTTGCTAAATTAGGGAAGTTTTCTTTCATTATTTTTTAGAATAAGTTTTCAATTTCTTGCTCTTGCTCTTCCTCTTCTCCTTCTGGAATCCCTATGATTCAAATGTGGGCTCATTTGGAGATGTTCCAGAGTCTTCTTAAACTGTCCTCATTTTTTTGAATTCTTGTTTCTTCTTTCTGTTCTGGTTAGATATTTATTTCTTCCTTGTGTTCCAAATCATTGATTTGAATCCTGGCTTCCTTCCCTTCACTGTTGGTTCCCTATAGATCTTTCTTTATTTCACTCAGTGTAACCTTCATTCCTTCCTTTATGTTGTTGCCATACTCAGTGTGTTCTTTGAGCATCCTGATCACCAGTATTTCGAACTCTGCATCTGATAGATTGGCTATCTCTGTTTCATTTACTTCTTTTTCCCAGGTTTTGTTCTGTTCTTCCATTTGGATCATATTTCTTTGTCTCTTCACCTTGGCAGCCTCCCTGTGTTTGTTTCTATGTATTCAGTAGAGCTGCTTTTACTCCCTGTAAAAAGCACCTGTGAATTGTGTGGGGCAGAGCCTTAGGTAATCACCAAGGTGGGGCAACCTGCCTCACTGCTTTGTGGATCGGTGTGGGCAGAGGGCTCAGAGAGGGGACTGTGCTGCTGCCTGGCTTCAGGGGGTTACCCTCCACTTACCCTGTTTCCAGTCACTTTACCCACTCCACGTGTGGGACTAGTGACCTTCTGACCGTTGCCCTGGTGCTGAATCCCAGACTGGATGGGTTTGCATATATTTTAAGACCATGCAGGCCTGTTAAGCAAAGTTTCCTGAAAATCCAGCAGTTTCTTCCACTCCTCTAACCCCTACTGGTTTTTACAGTCAGAAGTTACGGGGTTTTATCTTCCCGGTGCTGGAACCCTGAGCTCTAAGGTCTGGCCTGCTGCTGGGACCCCACTCTCTCAAGGTATCCCTCCTGATTTTTATCTACCACATATGGATGGGGGACCACCCATGCCCATTCTGCCACCACCTTTCCACACCACACTGCATCTCCTCACCTCTCCACCCCATCTCCGAGTCTCCTCTCTTTCTACCCTTCTGGATGAATGTGGCTTCTTTAAATCTTTGGTTATTGGACTTCCATACAGTTCAATTTGTGACAGTTCTCAGTGTTATCTGTTTTGAGATTTAGTTGTAATTCCTTTTTGTGGTTATGTGAGGGGGCAAAGGGTGTGTGCCCATGCCTCCCTCTTGACCAGAAGCCTCATACTGCTTTAAACTTTTGCAAACCTTTTTAATGTCTGGCTGAACGGAAGACAGCTACAGTCTCATATTTGCTTCTGCATTCAATCTGTTGCAACACATTGTTTTGGTTGAAGCATATGACAAAAATCTGTCTTCAAACAGATCTGTAGTTAGAAAAGGGAAGACCTTCCTTGAAAGGATCTCAGGGATTCCCAGGGGTCCTCAGACCCCACATTGAAACCCCTAGACTATTGTATTTAGGGAGCTACAAACAGTTTGACACCATCAGAGCATAAAGCACCAGGTGCAAAGAGAGAACACACACCCTCACAGGCCTCTGTGAACATCTAACCTACCACATAGATGACTTGTGCTTAGACAGAGAGAGGAAGTGAGAGGGCATGGAACCAAACCGGGCTGTTTGCAGTGATATAAAAAAGATGTCCTAAGCTCAGCCCTCACTCTGCACATCCATCATTGTACCTGGGTTTAGGTATCTATTTTTAGGACTCCTGATTGGTAAGGAAGACATTTTCATCAGAGTAGGGAGCCTGAGGCAGACCTCTGTGCATGCCGGTGGTTTTCAGTGCTACACTAAATTGAGGTCATCTCATCCATTTATTCAACAGACATGTGATAAGTTCCAACTATGTTCTGGGCCCTGTGCTACAGGGGAAAATGAGGAACAGGGTCTTTGCTGCCAAGAAGCTCACACTCCAGCAGGGAAGAGAGGGACATGTAATAAAGAACTGTAATACCATATGATAAAGCTATAACAGCAGTGTCTACAAAGTGACACAACAAAAAGAGAAGAGAGCAAATATCCTGCCTGAGGTGGCACAGGGTAGGTTCTAAAGGATGGGGACCATTTTAGCTGGGTCCTGAAGGATGAATAGGAGTTTCCCAGTATAAAAGTGGGAATGATAATGAGGAAGAAAAAGCAGAAAGATAAAGAAATCAGAATGATTACAGGCCCACGTATGACAAAGCATTGGGTATAGCAGTGTGTGGCTGAAATGAAGAGATCATGTCAGAGTACTTCAGGGATAAGACCAGAAATGACCTCAGACTGGTCTCTAGAATTATGAGGTTTAAACTTTTATTGTTGAACATGTAATCTCAAACTTAAATAATGTACGGACTCTACTTTAGAAAGAAAACACAGATATCTCACGTCCATGAGTTGAGTGCTATCCCTAGTTTGCGAAACACCATCATGGACATTAAGTAGGGTAGCCATGGAATTACGCTTTATTCAGAAAGTCCTTCAGCATCTGGTCCATCCTTAAAAGATGCTCAGTTAGAGTAATGAGATCTGTGTTTTAAAAGGTGAGGACCCTGGCTCCTGGTGGGGTAGGGGTGGTGAATACTTAAAATATCCCAAGTAGGACAGAATCAGCACTTGAATGACAGCAAGCTTGGTGGGAATGGGGGGCAGGGGAGACATTAAGAGACGTTTTCAGTGTAGACTCTGAGGGGCAGTTTCATTCCACACTCCAGCAGGCAAGCAGGAGTTCCCCTGGCTGTGTTTTTCTCCCTCCCTTCTCTCCATCCCACCCACTACTCACCCTCCCCTTCTTTGTCCTCCCCACCAACCCCCAAACTTCCTGTTTTTCAGAAAAATGGTCTCAGACTTTTTAATTAAGACTTTTCAGTTACTTACCCCCAAAACAAGACCATTCAGCCTTCTATTCCTTCCATGGAAGCTTCAACTTCAATGAAAGGATAGCCCCAGTCTGTGATATTGTGGTATTGGGGAAAAATAATTGAGAGGATATGGCCAGAACAGGGATGCGGCCCAGTTCAAGCCTTTATTTTCCCCTGTCTGGCCTCTGTGATTTGAATATTCAACTTCAAATGCAGAGAAACTCACAGCAAGTTCTGTTAGAACTCCAAGGATCAGCTCCCTGTGTTGCCTCCAACCTCCAAGTTGACTCTGGGCCTTTTGTATGCAACAGGCCCTAAGGCACTACCAGAGTCCTAAACTGGTTACCACCTTCAGAGCAGAAACAGTTCAGGCAGGAAAGAAAGCAAGCTCTCAGTGTTGGGCAATACAAAAACAGAAGGGGGCACAAGAGGGTTTTTAAGTTCCGCAAAGTAGAAATGAGATCTTGAGATGACAGTGCAGAAGAGGATTGGCTGCAAGTCCCAAGCCACCTCTGCTAGAGCAGAGATGAGCTGGGAGCTAGCACTTCTGCGGTAAAGTGCTAGTGTTTCTGAAGAACAGAGGCAGGGGAAAGCCAAGCAGAAGCAGGAGCTGAAGCCCTCAGACCGACACCAGGTGTGTATGGCCTTCACCTTGCTCCCTCTTCCAAATAGGGGTACTGTGCTCCCTGAGCCCTGGGCTCCAGGGGTGCGATTGCCCAATAAAAGTTCACAGTAGGCCTATAAAAAGTGCTTCTCCCCACATACTGTACCACTAGGCTTCATGCGGGGCAAGCCGGGACTCAGACCAGGAAACTACATGACCCATTTGCAACAACTTGGCTGCAACTATACTATACTGCCTGCCTTGCGAAGTCTGGGAAGGCAGAGCTGTAGACAAGAGTTTCTTTAAGCCCCAGATTTGGGTGGCCCTTTTCCCCCTGAAGGGGCTATCATGAATTGTATTGTACTGCAAGATGAATGCAAAGTAATCTGGGGTGCGGCTACAATACAAAAACAGTTGGAAGAGGTAAACTATTGAATTAAAATCGTAGTAAGGGAGGACAGAGGAGCTACCAAAAAGGGGTAGGAGACTGGGGGAAATGTAGAAATATTGCTCTGGGCTGGTCTATTTTCTTTTCAAACTATAGCAAGATAAACCTTAAACTCAGTGGGTTTGATTGCAATCTGCATAGTAAGAGTTTAGGCAAGGGAAAATGCTCAGAGTGGGAAGATCTGAAGCCAGAGATGGGTGTGGAGGGAGTGGATTGCAGCTCATTGACAATGAACAGGCCACTCCGGGGAATGCAGCCCTGTAACCAGTTATTCCAAAACCCAGAACAGTGGAAGTCTTTGTCCATCTCTTTTATCTGTCCCAAAGCCTGTGGTTATTGTATGTGCAAAATCCCTGACTCTCAGCCCTCACAGGAGACATTATGAAAAACATTAATAGCAGGAGACACTTTAAAAATTTATTTTTGGCAAAGCCTTTTGCTTTTGCAAGGCCCAGCTGAGTAATACAGGAAGCAGAAAGGGTGGGGGCACCTCCTGGCTCCCCTGGTTAGAAGAATCAGCCAAACAAGAGCAAAACAGGAGCTATGAGATACCACTTCCTGCCTACCCCAGGTGCCCTGAAACTCACTGAGGGGGTCAGACCTCAAAACTGAGTTCCCTCCTCTGCCCCCAGGTTATTATAGACCGGAAAGCGTTATGAGGGAGAAATGTAATTTCTAGACCTCACAAGTGTCCCACAGACCCTGGTTAGAAAAAGCCAGGAAAGATATGAAAGTCCGTTACTCCTAAAGAGATCCATGGCAGTCTCCTTGGGAAACCAGTTTGCAACAGCACCCTCCCCTCTCCCTGATTCACACACATACACAACCTTAAAGGAAACTCAGGGTTAGAAGAACAAAACATCTACCTGGGGAAAAGGGACAAGTCTACAGGTGGAGGGAAAAACAAAGCAGCAAGGAATTTTTTAGCTACTCAGATGAAATCCTGAAAACCTAATCTCAGCCCTGCAATTAGCATCCCTCTTGCAATGTCCAAAATGCCTTTAGACAAACCCAGTTTATGAATAAATAGAATGTGGCTTTCTGGAAAACCCTCTCACCACCCTCTTTCCCACCCCACTCTCCCCACCACACACACACACACCCACACACACACCTTGCATTAATATCTCTCCTTCATTTCTTGCTTTCTTAAAGAATTTCTCATTTTGAGTTGAGGGATGGGGCAGTGAGGGGAGTGTATTAGTTTGTTAGGGCTGCTATAACAAAGCAGCAAAGATTGAGTGGCTTAACCAACAGAAATTTAGTTTCTCACAGTTCAGAAAACTAGAAGTCTGAGATCAAGATGCTGACAGGATTGGTGGTGGTTGTTGTTGTTGTGTTCCCCGCCTAAGAACATCCCTCCTTGGCTTGGAGATGGCTGTCCTCCCTCTGGTGTCCTGATGTCCCAATCTCCTCTTCTTATGAGAACACCAGTCATATTAGAATAGGGCCCACCCTAATTACTTCATTTTAACTTAATTACCTCTTTAAAAGACCCTTTCTCCAAATACAGTCACATTCTGAGGCACTGGGGTTAGGATATCAAGATGTGAATTGGGGGGAGAGGGACCAAAATTCAGGACATAACAGTGGGTAAGGGAGAGAATGTATATTCCCCCTGGGAGGGAAGACTCCTTTAACCTTATTGGCCTGTACTTTAGAAGTAAAGGTCCATGTACAGGACTGAAAGAAGGTGAGGAGTGCAGCAGTGCCCAGACAGACAGCAGAGAAAGGTAATGAGAGAAGAAAAGGACACCTTAGTAGCGCTCCTTCAAGTGGACCCCTGATAGTGATATGGGAGAAACCCTGGTTCTCTCACTGACGCAGTAAAGAATTACAGATCAGCAAACCTATTAGCATGCACAAAAAGTTTATTAGTGCTACGTTTTAATGGGAGAGCAAAAGCAAGGTGGCAAGAGCAGGAGTGGCAAAAGCAGGGTAGCCAGAAGCCAGGTGGCCAGCACCTGGGTGGCCAGAGCCCAGGTAGCCAGAGGCCTGGGTGGCCAAAAAGGGCTGGTCAGGGGCCTGGTGGCCAGAGTGGCCAGAGGTCCCCCATGTGGCAAGAGCCACAAGCCAAGAGAAGAGAGAGAGTCCTTTGTTCTGAGGATTTACATAGTTGGCAGGATGAGGGTGAGAGAGTTACATTTTGATTGGCGGGTAAAGATGGTGCCAGTTTTCCATGGGGACATGACTGCCTAAACACAAGTATGGGTGAGGGTCTGTTAGCCTGAATCCTTACATTGCTCCAGACTCTATTTGCTCATTTTGTATGTGATGGAAGGCAAGCAGTTAAACAAAGCTGATTATGGGCTTTTTCTTTTGGGCACTGTAGTCCCCTTCCCCTTCTCCCTTCTAGGCTGTTGGATGCATACATAGTCTCAAGGTTTTCCTTCTCCTAGCTAGTGGAGATGATACACACAGACTTTCAAGGGCTCCCCCTACCATATACTATTATAGTTTCACTTGTTTATCGGGACGCCTGGCAGCCTTATCAAACCAGATTCAAGATTACTGGCTCAATGTGTGAGCTTTGCTTTTAGCCTCCTTTATTAAATTCTTTGTTAGATTGTAATGGTGAGGGACTTGCCTCCATTTCCCCTTTGGCCACTCACTCCTAGTTGCTACCTAAGTGTTAAAAGGTGTTGCCTGGCAACCAGGATGCTATAGTCACTGGCCCGCAACAGCAGAGCAGTCTCAGAGTTCTTCCTATGCTATCTCCTGTGACAGCAGGATACCCTGAGCCATTTAATAGAAGACCTCAAGGTACAAAGAGGTCTTCGGGGTTTAGCCTGACTCTTCCTTCTTCTGTTCCAGAAAAAGAGGAAAAGATCCTCTTCTACCCAAACATCCTTTGTCATTGTTTCTCCTCCCTATCTCTTGAAAGAGTTCAGTTCCCCAAACATTCAGCACAGACTGCGTTCTAGGTGATAGGCTGGGAATACAGAACAAAATATTTTGCACACTGTATTTTGGCCCAAACTCTATTTACTCAACCCCTTTTGTTCCAGGGTCAGCTTAATGAAGACAAATTGAAGGGCAAACTGAGGTCCTTGGAAAACCAGCTGTATACCTGTACCCAGGTAAGCATTCTGGAGAACACTACCAGCCCAGGAATCTAGAATTAAAGGAGAATGCTTGAACCTCAATTTTACTCTCTAGAAATGCCACCTGATAGAGATAAAGGCATCCACTTCTACTCACCCAGTTCTGGCTTTGCCATTTTCACTTTGATTAACCAGTTTACCATTTGGCCATGCTCTTCGTCCATCCACCTCTCTCTTTCTCCCAGTGCCCTTCCCTTCGCACCCTGGGAAGGAACCGCAGCACCAAGCACTTTGCTGGCTCCAGGGCAACCTTGAGAATACCTGGAACAGGAGGGAGGAGCCTTTGGTAAAGATTCACACCATGCAGGTAGACCTGCACAGGTCCCAATCTTTGAACAGATGAGTTGAACGTTCTAATGAAATTTTGCGAAGTAATTTTCATTCAATGGGCAAATTTTATCTCTTAGCAACCTGTTGGAGAAAGTAAGACTGTGACCTTGTCTTCCCTGCAACATTATTATCCAGCTTCAGTCATCTCTTGATTGGCCTTACCTTGGTTTACAAGAGATAGAAAGAAATTGGCTTTCATTTGAGAAGTGATGCATCTCTAATAGTTGGGGACATGTCAAGGAAGAGAATGAGGTGGAACAGGAAGTCTGCTCCCATCTGCAGTTAGTAAGACAAAGGCACACAGTTGGAATCTTGCAGGAGAAGGGTTTATAGTCTGTAGATTTGCAGATCCACAACTTCTATTTTTTCAGTATGACCTCCTTTGTCAGACTATTATGAACTAAATAATGCCAACCAAGCTCATAAGAGACTGATATATAATCCAGAATGCCAATGAATTCATTTTCAGTAGAGGACAAAGCTGGCCAGTGACCAGCAGAGTTAAGTTCAATAACCGGGACATACCTATGTGTGACTTCAACCAATAATTCCTGGATATGCTTTCTAATAAAAATTCCAAGAACATAAGACCCATTCACATTTAACCCAAATTTCAGATGATTACAAAGCTAAATGGGAATGATTTCATTTTGATCTCCAAATTTGCATGTCTAGGTTACTTCTAACCTAGTGGGTAATCCAGAATTGACGGTAAAAGCTGCCGGTGTTCCCCAAAGTCACAGGGCATAAAAATGAAAAGCATGGGGACAGCAAGACCCCCAGTGAATTTACAAAATTGCTCTTTTGTCTTTTTCTTGACCCTGAAGCCAGGAGGAATTTTTAAATGCAAATATATTAATTTAAAAATATTATTTACTGGGGATCCCTGATGCTACAAATATTATTAACTAACTAATTAATTAATTAAAGCTTTTAAAACATGTTCCCTGCCTCTGCCCTGAGGAATTTACAGTCTCATAAGAGAGACAGATAGAGTGGAAAGATAGAGACATATAGGGGCACTATGTGAACATTAAGAAAAGCTACCTAATCCATAATTAGCTGGGGGTAGGGGTAGTTAACTAAGATATGTCAGAACTGACATGATTCTTAGGCTGAATCTTGAGCATGAGTAGAAGTTGGCCAGATGAAAAGGGTGGATAAGGATGCTCTAGGAGGCAGGAGCAGCTCCAGGGGCAAAGGCAGAGACCAGAAAGTACAGTGCTTAGGGAATCTGCAAGCAGTTCAGCTTGGGTGAAACAAGCATAGAATGAAAGTCTGGGCTTACAAGTAGAAACCGTGCCAAGAAATTTGGACCTGATCCTTAGGACACTGAGAATCTAGCAAGATTTAAGCAGGTTGTGATATGATCAGATTTGCAATTTAGAAAGAACCCTGTAGCTGCAGGACTAAAAGAGTTTGAAGGAAGGCAAGTCTTAAAGATAGGAGACTATTGCATTAGTCCATATAATAGTATTACTAGAGTCTGAACTAAGAAGTGGCAATAGGGGTAGAGAGGAAATAGGTGTAAGCTGTAAAGGGGGTTGACTTGACAAGCGTCTTAACCATCTGAATACTGGGAGAAAGTAAGAAAGAAATTGAGATGACCCCCTGGTTTAGGGCTTGGGAGACTGGGTGGGTGATGATGCTGGTCATTGAGACAGGGGAAGCCCAAGAGAAAGAAGCAGATTTGGAAAGATGATTTTGCATTGGAAATGTTGGGTTTCAAGTGCCTGTGGAAGGCCTGGGGGAAATGCCCAGCATGCCAAGGGCCCTGTTTACTAATCCCACTCACCTTCACATCACCCAAGAGACTTCGCTGCCCACCTCTAGCCTAGAAGAAAAGTTCCACCAGATTACTGGTATCTCTGCCCTGTGGGCAAGGACCAAATTCTTTTCATTTCTGTAACCCAGCTCAGGTTTTGGCACACAGAAGCTTAATGTGTATTTGTTGAATTGCATCAAATTTACAGAATTATTCCCCTTGGGGAATGAAAAAGGTACTAATGGAGATGGAAGACCAGAAAAACAGCTATGAGCAGAAAGCTAAGGAGTCACTGCAGAAAGTGCTGGAGGAGAAAATGAGCGCAGAGCAGCAACTGCAGAGCACACAGGTTCGGAGATCTGCATAGTACTTGGCGCTGGGCACACCAGGGCAGCTCTGGGAGCCTGCTGCACAACTCCAGGGAACCCCAGGTTACTACGCTCTCCCTTACCTCCCTCAGCGGTCCCTGGCTCTGGCTGAGCAGAAGTGTGAAGAGTGGAGGAGCCAGTATGAGGCTCTGAAGGAAGATTGGAGGACCCTGGGGACCCAGCACAGAGAACTGGAGAGCCAGTTCCATGTGCTCCAGTCCAAACTGCAGGTACGGGACCCTGGGGGTGAGGTGATGGGGAGAGGGGACAGGATTAGGGGAAGAAGGGTTGGTGACAGCAATGATGGAGAGAAGCTGTCACCTCGGTTGGTGTCCTCAAAGGCAACTGAGACCATCTGGCTTTCAGTTCCTTACTGCCCACTTTGCACCAGTCTCACTGTTTTGGCTCTGAAATCTAATTTGCAGTGTAGCAAGGACATCCGCCCTGCTGATGCAAATGAACTCAGAGTTCACTGGAATAACAAAGTGCAAATGCAAAGGGCTGAAATATTCATCAGCCTACCGTCATATCCCGACTCACCCTCTGTACCCCATCCCAGCAGAGCATCCAGTTCAGAAATGCCCACTACAGGCAGAGAACAAATGTCGTTAATTTACTTAGAGATAGAGTATTAACCAACACATCCTGCCATGTTCTTGGCATTCTCAACAGTTCCTCATTTCTCGTCTGCATTTACCTTGGAGAAGTTAACTAGCCTCCTAAGCCTCAGTTTCCTCATCTCTAAAATGAGAATAGCTGTATCAAAGATTGCTATGAGGGTTAAGTGACGTGATCCATAAAGCACTAAGCACAGTGCCTGGTATATATAAGCCCTCAATGAATATCAGCCATTATTTTTCCTTACTTGGTTTGGAATTTTCAAAGACCCGCCTCAAAATTTACCTAATTTTACTGAAGTGGGATCTGAGCACAGTTCATTTGATGAGAGGGTGTCTTATCAAAGGAGTAAACCTAGCTGGCCCAGGCATTGCATCCATATCTCAATCACCTACAAGGCAAGTCTTATAAAGACCTTTTTCTTTTTAATCTTAATTCTTTGTGAAAATGACACCCCCCAAAAAAAAACTGATAGTGCTACAATGAAAAGTAAAGTGAAGACATCTAGAAAAATGATTTGGTATTCTTTAATTTGGGCATTTACCCAAATGAGTCCCTTGTGAATACAAAAATCTAATGCATTGTTTGTAAAAAGAGGAACAGAGCAAAGGGAAGAAATTTTTTTTAAAAACTTTCCTGTTTTTCTATTTCCCTAACATTCCTACCTCTAAAATTCTACAATGTTCTACAACTTTTCTCTCCTATGGGATCTGTCCCCACCCTCCACCTTAGCATGACCAGCTTCTGTGTTGGCCCGTCTTCCTCCCTGCAGGGGGCAGACAGTAGAGACTTTCAGATGAACCAGGCTCTGCGACTCCTGGAGAATGAGCACCAGGAACTGCAGGCCAAGATTGAGTGCCTACAGGGGGACAGAGACCTGTGCAGCTCGGACACCCAGCTCCTACAAGGTACCCTGCTCCTTGGGGGCCTCTGGCTGAGTGAGCCCAGAGAAGGAAACCAGATGGAGAGAAAGGCTTCATTCAGTCTTTCATTTGTTTTGTTCGCTTTAAGATTTCATTTTACCTTAAGGGAAAGGCAGGGCTATTTTAATCATCCAAGACTGAAAATTAATTTTGCAGCACTAGAAAATCTTGTAGTATCAGCTGTTTTCCAGCCCATCCCTCCAGGCCAGGTCACAGCTGCTCCCACATCAGTCACGTGTCATGGCCACATGCCTAATTTGAAAGGTCAGTTGAAAGGTTTCCGTCACAGCCTGTGCAGTCAGCTGAGAGAGGACCAAACTGTGTGCAAATACAACACCTAATCCAACCTCACTTGTTAACTCAATGACACCCAAGGTACTTTGGTTCTGGTTTACCTCTGCAGAACTGGGAAAAGTAGAAGAGCCACCTCCACCTGACACATATCAGAGGCCATGGACCAGGCAGTACCTATTACGAATTCCCATCCTCGGGTGTCGAGTTCATTAATCTTGGGTTCTTCTATTTTGGTTTGCATTATTTCATTTTTAGATCAACTAAAAAGGTCAGAGGAGGAGAAACTCGCCCTGGTGACCAAAGTACAGCAGTTGCAGAGTAAGTTCCCTCCCCAGGTTCTAAAAGTACCACAGGTGGCTTTGGGGTGTTCCTGGGGCTCCTGCCTCAGGAAAGGCATCCAGAGGGGGGGGCTGGGGGGCCCAGTCTTTGGCATCTCCTCTACTTCTGTGCATTTTCAGATAGATCCTCTTCTTATGAAGTGAGGTCATTTACATAGCTCTTCACAAGTTATATATTAACCTGTCCTTTTTTTTTCTTTTCTACTTCTTTCCTTCCATACCAATGACAACTACCTGCATCTCCCCCAGAACTGCAGATTTTTTAAAGTGTGAAGTTTTCCAAGGTAGCTCTTATTTTGTATTTATTACGTACATGAATATGTCACATTGAGCTTTGTCACTAGGAATGGTTTAGAAATAAGCTCACACACTACAGATGCCTCAGTCCACTTCAAAACTACATATCCGGGCCAAAGGGGGAAGGGGGCCTTTCATAAGTAGACAATTTTTTGAAAGATTTTATTTTTGAAGAGAAGGGAAGGGAGAAAGAGAGGGAGAGAAACATTGATGTGAGAGAGAAACATTGATCAACTGCCTCCCATATGCGCTTCAACTGGAGATCAATCCTGCAACCTGGGTATGTGCCCTGAATGGGAATCGAACCCACAACCTTTTGGTGCATGGGCCAACACTCCAACCAACTGGGCCACCGGGCCAGGGCAAAAAAAGTAGACAATTTTTGAGAAGCTGGAGAACCTGATTAAATAAATAGCTCTGCTGGTTGCCCGCCACCTTAACCTCTGAGGCTGGAAGAGAAGTTTCATGCACACAGCAACGAGTATTAAAATAGCAAGGCAACCACAGGGAAAAGGGAGAAAAAAAAACACCAGCAGAAGCTGTGCTCCTGCAGACCAGGTGCTGAGTGGTCAGGAAGCCACTGGAAAATCATGCCTTTATTTATCCAGTACATATTTAATGAGACCCTACCAAGGGCCGGGCACTCCGGCTGTGCAGAGGATGCAGTGACGAACATAAATGATGTGGATCCTTCCCTCATGAAGCTTACATTCTAAGTAAGCTCTACAGTGAAGTATGGAGTTTTTATGAGCAAGTAAATATGTGTCAGGTAGTGTAACTACTATGGAGAAAAATAAAGCAGGTTAAAGGGAAATATTTTATACAGGGCCATCAGCGAAAGCCTTTCTTCTAGGGTAACATTTGAGAAATACTTAAAAACACAGCAGGAAGAGATATAAAGATGGTGTATTCATAACACAGCACCACAGACTGGGTGACTTAAAGAACGATTTATTTTCTCACAGTTCAGCAGGCTAGAAAACCAAAATCAAGATGTCAGCAAGCTTGGTTCCTTCTGAGGTTTTGAGAGAAGCATCTGTCCCACGATACTTTCCTTGGCTGGTAGATGGCTATCTTCTCTATGTGTCTCTTCATACGGCTCCCATCTATCATGTCTATGTCCAAAGGCCCCCTTCTTACGAGGATGTGTCACATTCGATTAGGACCACTCTAATGTCCTGTTTTAACCTGATTACCTCTGTAAAATACCGATCTCCAAAAAGGTCACATTCTGAGGTACTCGGAGTTAGGACTTCAACATATGAATTTCGGGGTAGCCCCGTTCAACCAGTAACAGATGGGAGCATCTTTAATAATTAAGATTCTGAGCAAAGTTCTGAAAACACACCCTTTGCAGTAAATATGCTAGCACAGACAAGCTTCTTGTTTTCCAACAGGTCTCCTGCAGAGCCAATCCGTACAGCTCCAAGAACAGGAGAAACTCTTAACAAAGAAAGGTCAGCAAATTTATTTCCACAAATTCTAAGACATTGCTCTTTCCTTGCCTGCCTAGAGGCACGGGGATGGGCTACATGACTTCTTGGAGTTCCATCCAGTTCTGGGAGTCTGTTAGGTCAGGGATCTGGGGAAGCTTCTTAAGGACTAATCATTGGCTCTGAGAACTAGTTAGCCTCCTATTGTGAGAGGTATGTAAACTGGGAAAAAGGATTTCTACCCCCCCTGAAAACAGATGTGTGTTGAACATTTCAATAAATTGATTTTGAACTCAGGATTTCATGTCAATTTTTACACTTGCCTTTCCAAATCACATCCAACTTCCCAAGTCTAAATCATGTTGTATGCAAGTTACTGCACTCCCAGCCCTGAGGAGTCCACCGCCTTAGCTTCCTGAGAAGAACTCATCACGTGTATGGAGGGGCAGGAGCCCCTCACCTATCCACTGCACGTAGCCTTTTGTTTGCTCATCACAATCGCTGGGTAACATCTAAGGCAGAAATTATGATGCCCACATAGCAAGGATAAGACAATGAAAGTCTACGGACATACAAATTAAAGACACAGCTAAGACAAAGATTCAGAATTTCCAACTTTTAGTCCAGTGCGCTTTCACAAGACTAAGACTGCGAGGTGGCTGAAATGTCATCTTTAACCACATGAGGATGAATTCTAGGATATGACTGCCTTCTCATGACTGGAACGAAGAACGAAGGGAGAGGGACTTATGTTGAGGCATCCAGCAAACCTACCAGACTAACTAGAAAGGATGTGGCCAATAACCAAAGAAATTGGATTAATAAAGGTACTCTAATGAAAGTATTTGGCATTAGATAGGACTGATACAAAGAAAAGTAAGTGCCCTCTGTGGGTCTCAAATTCCAGCTCTCTGTCCAGGCTGAGCAGGGGCTCCCAGTGGGAGTTCTTTAAAAGTCAGAGAATTCTGTTCCGTGAATTGTAACCAAAGACAGACCCTCCCTTTTTCCCTCCCCTCCCTTTCCCTCCTTGGGGTTCTCTCAGTGACAGGGCCCTTCCTCAGAGGTGTGGGCCTCACCATCACTGAGAATGTGGCTGCTTTTTTAGATCAGGCTTTGTCTGAGTGGAGTCCAAAGCCCTCCCGTAACGAAGTGGAGCCTGAGGGTACAGGGAAGGAGAAAGACTGGGATTTCAGCGACCAGCTGCAAAAGAAGACTTTGCAGCTCCAGGCGAAGGAAAAGGAGGTGAGAACTGACCTCAGTCAGCGAGGGGGCTCAGCCCACCGTGGTAGGGAAAGCTGCTGGGAGGCTGCTGGAGAGCAGGGATTTCAACAGCTACGTTGTGACTGGATAGCTGCAGGTACTCATTTGCCTGTAAAAAATGTCTTTGCTTTAGGGTTTAACTTGTCAATCTTTTCCCTTCCTCATTGACACCAATCCTTATTCACTTTATTAGTTACCTTGCATAAAGTCAACCTAAATGCAAACATATTTAATAAACATTAACTTTTCAAACTTCACCTTACACTACATTAAAACTTTATAGTCTTTTAACTAACAAAACTCTTCACACAAACTCACAGACACTCACAAACTCACTCACAAATTCACTCTGCCCTTGGCTACGGGCAGAGAGACTTGTACTATGATCACTTTCAGGTCTTCTGTACTGTTAAGAACTTCACTTTTGGTGTCCCCATTTACAAAGCACATGCACACTGTCACGTGAACGCATGAAAGCACTTATATAATATGCATTACAATCAATCATGTAAATGAACACATTCTGAACAAACTAGGTGAGACAGTCAAAATGCAAAATGAAATCTCTGAGAAAGGCTGGGAAGGGAGGAAGGTGGTACAAACTCCAAATGAATGAAGGAGTAACTTACATGGGGCCCTCGCCCCTACCTGGTGATTTCTCCCCCTCAGTGCAGAGAACTGCATTCAGAGTTAGACAACCTCAGTGATGAGTACCTTTCCTGCCTGCGTAAGCTCCAGCACTGTCGAGAAGAGCTGAACCAGAGCCAGAAGCAGCCTCCCAGAGTAAGAGCGTCGATCCTCCCATATAGCACTAGACAATGGGGGGACTATTCCTCCTTTAGCCAAATCTTGCAGTTAAAATTTATCAGTCCATGCCAACATCTGACCGGCCTGTCCCATTCAGCTTTGTTTATACTGAGAGTATAGCAACCATGGAAAGAAACACTGGCTTATGCATCCAAACTTAATTGTCATAGAACTCTTAAGCCTAAAGGGAAAGACTGACTACTAGCTAAAGTATGAAATGGTGTTTTTTTAGCCTTTTCAATGTAGTAGTGGCAAGAACAGAATGAGAGACAAAAAGTACCACGGAATATGAACCGAGAATAATTTAATTTTGCTATTTTCAACCTCTGAATGGTCATATCAGTATTTAAGTATCTAGGCCCTGCTGACTGTGGTTCCCTGGGCCAATGATCTTGGCCTATGGGCCAGTGACCACTAGTAAGTGGTTCTATCCCAAGGGAGGTGACAAAGTGACAGAATGATGTAAAAACCTTTCCCTCCTCCACCAACCAAGACTTTCCACTGAGCCAGAACGGGAAGAAGGAAGATCATTTTTGCCTATTTCTTCTCCAACCAACCCGTGGCTTTTCTCTTTTCTCCTCCTCCCCCCTCAGAGGCAGTGTGGTCGATGGCTATCACTGCTGATGGCGATAACTGCTATAGCATTGGCGGTGCTCCTGGCCAACAAGGACAGCCTGCTGGTCTGAAAAACTTGTGACAGCTTCCTCGGGTGAAAATCAGAAGAAACTCCATAAAAGACTCAGAAGGTTTGGTTACCTTGACGTGTGGGTTTTCCCAATGCAACTGCGATTTCTGACTCTATTTTTTTAACCTACTGTAAAATAAACCAATAAACTTTGCCTGACAGTCTCTGTCCCTAGAACTCTGTTTATTCCTGAATGACCTATCACATCACTTGAGCATCCTGGTCTACTGCTCTTAGCCCAATTCAGTTGGAGGCATAAATATGCAGTGAGCCCAGTCCTGCTACTTGCCCACACTACCCACATACCGGGTAGGCATATTTACCACCCTATTGTACCGTACCACACATAGTATACAAGGATACACTACTGGTCCTCCACCTCCCTTCTTATTCTCCACAGTCTCATTCCTTCTATCCTCTATCCAGTGAAAAAGGAATAGCCATCTCAGCTAAGCCAAGAGGACTCCTTACTATAGAAATGGCAAGTACGTACTACCAACGCTGCCGCCACCACCACCTGTTCCCATGCTCTTCATAGATGTGGCCAACTGACATCAGCATTCTTCCCTAGTGTTCTCAAGATGCTCGGAATTGGCAGTTGAGATGACTGCTATTTGCAATCCCTGACTTACAGCGGAACATCTGAGTACTTTCTCCATAGGAGACAGTCAGAGGGCCACAGCTGGCAGTGTGACTGTCTCAGCGGAGATGGTGAGGTCAGCAAAGTCATTCTGAGTCCCACATCGACTTCTAAGGTCCTTTTCCCAAGTGTTCAGAATGTCCCTCAGGGCTGGAAACAAGCTCTCTGGAACACTGAAGGAATAGAGCAAGACTGGAGGCTGACCAAGTAGCCATGAGACCCGGGCAGTGAACACCCGTAGTGGGATCAGGGCTAAGCAGTTGTCATCTCCCTGGTTCAGGTGAAAGGTATAGGGAACAGGATAGCCCAGGAGGATCCCAAACACAGTACATAGATTCCAGTCTGAGCCACGGAGCCTGCTGCAGGAGACTTCCAGGGACAGGTCTCTCTGCAACCCCTTCAAATGGGTGATGAGCTCAGCTATAATGGACTTCAAGCCCTGAAGCTGGTCCAGGGAGCGAATAGAAGGGTGAGGTTGGGAGCTGGAAACATCCACAAAGGCTATAGTACCAAGGAGCACCTGCTCCAGGTGCCAACACACATGCTCAGGTCTGACAATCAGGCTGTTTCCTCCAATCTCAAGGATGTGAAGTCCCTTGGTCAGGAAGCCCAGACCCTGCAGCTCCTCCAGATAGCGCTGGAGCTCCAATGCCCCGGCACCACTGCAATCATAGAGCAGAGCTGGTTTCAGTCCCCGGGCCACAGCCAATACTTCTCCAGCTAGGTGAAGGCACACAGGTCGGGGTGGCCCCCGTCTCTTTCCCATGCCCAGGGTCTGCTGAGCAGCTGCCACCAGCAACTGAGGATTCGGTGCTGACATGGATCTGGAAGCAACATCAAGCATGGCCTCCTTGACTAGGCACAGTTCCCTCTCCTGGGCCACATCTCTGAGCTCCGGACATTTGAAGGGCCTAAAAACAAAGCAGGACCAGGGTGTTATTAACACCAGCCAGTGACATACCAGGACACCTGCCAGCAGCCTTCCCCTGAGTCTTATAGCACCTTCTAAAGTTCATTTTGTCCCTCCCTCTGCTTTGAATGCTAACTCAGGCCAGAGAAGAGGGCGTCAGCAATGCTGCCTGATTACTATGGATGACTTAGTTTCTCTCAGTCCCAAATGCATGTGTCTATGTAGCCCTGGGGCTAGATTTATGGTCTCTTTGGCTTCTGGCCTAAATGGTATCTTTTGTAAATTACTTCCTCTGAATCAAACCAGGAGTTTGGGGCACAGAAGAGGCAAGACAGCCTCTGGCAAAATTCAGAGTATTTCATCTAAAACTGCCCTCTGAGACAGTTGCAGATTCCAAATGCACTCTTTCCACTTCCAATTTCCCTTTCTCTTCTCGCCAGAGTAGTTCTGCGAATAGAGCTCTAATTAAAATCATACACCTTGAGAGATAAAAGTAAATAAAGGAGCTGTTAGAAATGTAGGAAAGTTCTATTTTAACTTCTGTTGGCCACACCACCCCCTTCTGGCCGACAACCACGGACCCTCAGCAGATACGCTCATTCCGATCCCTACACCCTTTCCTGAGCAAATTACCATGGTTTATTAATTCAGACACAGGTCTCCTTCCCACACACATACGTCCTTTCACTTCCGCTCCCGGTTCACGGGCTCAGGAATTTCTCCCAGTTCCTCCGCGCTGCCACACTGGCAGCTGCCACACTGGAAACAGCCTGCCCGGCCTCCGGTGGGCGAAATCCTCAATTGCGCATGCCCAATGTGACTCCTCCCCACCCCGCGCCGCTTTCCGTGACGTCACAGCACGCCTCGCGTTAGAACGGCTGGCGAGGCTGCCTGGCTGTGAGTTGCCACTGTGGGCGCCCGTGGCCGGCCCCTTCCGACCAGTCAGAAGCTGCCCGGCGAGTCTGCGAGTCTGCGTAGACACGGTAGGGGCGGAAGGGGCGGAAGTGGACGAGAGAAGGCGGGATCTGTCGAACTGGCAGCCGCCTGCTGTCCTTGCTTGGCTTTGGGGCAGCTGTCCCACATGACTAGGAAATCAGAAGCAGGACACATGGCACAAAAACACTTTGTGTCTGGAGAAATGCAATTGCCCCTCTAAAGGAAATTTTATCTCAAGCCCAGCGATAAGTATTGAAGAATCTCCACACCTACGGGCGGTGCTACCAAGTTCAGGGTTTTTGGTTTTTTAAAGAAGCTTGACCCGCCTAAATCCTAAGTTTGAGAGGCTGAATTCTGAGAAGTGGGAGGATAAGTGCTGTCCTGGGCCAGGTTTGTCATCTCTAAGCCGGGTGTGAACAAATGTATGTTAGGCATGCTTCTAGGAGCTGGAGGCATCTCAGTGCACAAAACGGACAAACACCCCACCTTCATGGATTCAGGTTCAATGAGTTCAGTCTCCTGAGTTCACATGAGAAATGAAACACAGAGATACAGAGGGTTTTAATCAAGTCTTTAAGAAGAAAAAGTGTTATTGTACGTAAGGGTTGACTACCAGATATGACCCCTACAACAAAGGGAAAGAATTTGAGAAAACACGTATCTGAGAATATAGCCCAAATTGATCGATAACATAGGCAGGGGTGGAGGTTAAGGGAACTGCACGCACCTACACTGGATGTTTCACTCCTGGTGCTACATTGGCAGCGTCTTCAGACAGCGAAGAGACAGCTGTGGAGTAAAGATGGAGCCAGCCTGGAAGGAGAACCAGCTTGTAGGGGACCTTAGCTTTGAGAGAGTCAGAAACGACTAGAAACTAATTTTACAATGTTTTCCTTCCCCGTATTTATTTTACCAGGGTGGTTACCAATAAATCCCTAAAATGAAAGACTTATTTAGTACATTCATTTATTCTGACAAATATTTGAAAATATACTATTATCAGATAATATGCTAAAGGCTGGCAGCAAAATCCAAAACAAATAGTTTCTACCTTCAGCAAATTCATAGTCAAGCAAGACACAGATGCTGAGCAATTACAAGAGAATTGATTACTCTGAAAAAGGAAGTTTAGAATGCTATGGCAACACTGGTCAGGGACCCAATTATTTTCTGAAGGGACCAGCCCAGATCCAGCACTTGCCCTCCCAATTAGTGGTTCTTCTTAATTTTGAGATAACTTTGGTGGTAGAGTGAAGAGGGAAGAAAAAGAAGAGCTGGGGCCACCATCTAATTCCCTTCCCAGTCGGTCTTCAGCAACATGAAGGCAAGGAAGTAGAAGACAAGGGTGTGTGGTTCAGCCACCAAAGGAGATGGTAAATTGCATCTCCAAGAAAGGACACCAGGTATCTGGCCATCAGGCCTGGAGAAGGAACACTGAAGGAGACCAGTGCAGAGCCTTGCCTGCAGTCTCCCAGCATTCTGAAAAGAATTTTTTTAGAAAGTAGAAACTGAGCTTTAGTTAAGACCACATAAAACCATCCATCCAATCCTCTGATATGTTTATAAAGTTTTTATTATAGTCACATACTAAAAGTTTCATGCTTCTTGGCACTTCAGAACACTATTTTTAACCCCTGCGGCCAACTCGTTATCTGGGCCCCAATCCACATGGACAGCCTGGCTGTTAGAATCTCACAGAGTAAGGGAAAGGGACCAGCCCAGATCCAATAGTTGCGCTACCAATTTATTTATCTACAGTTGTTTCTTTATAATTTTGAGCTATGCAGACATAGATAGAGGCAGCCAGACATCAATACCAACTCCCTCACTTCATCCGCTCAACAAAATAACCAAAAAAATAGAAAGTTTCTATACCTTGCATGTTTCCTGGTTTCTGGAAACATAACTTCTGCTCACAACTGAGCACCTCACCTTTACCCAGATTTTTCTGGGTCATACTTCAGTAACAGCAGATCCTTAGAGACCCTCAAACCGGGGCTTAAGCATTCTAAATAAGTCCCATTGCCACCTGCACCTGAGATGAGGCTATGCTTTTTTAAGTGAAGCTAGCCCAACTTTTCACCTAGTTCAACTCCAACAGCAAGTAGGATGTAGCTTGGTTTAAGGGTAGCAGATCCTTAATGCTTTCTCAACATGACCTGGCATCAATAGCCTTCAGTATTTAAGAGGATTGGGCAGCTACCAGAGATTAGCATCTTGTTTTCCATTTAAGTTTTGAAGTTTAAAGCATGATTCTATCCTTTTTAAAAAAATGCTCTAGCTGGTCTGGCTCAGTTGGTTGGAACATCATCCTGTACTGAAAGGTTGCAAAGGTTACTGGTTTGATTCCCTATCAGAGCACATACTTAGGTTGTAGGTTCAATACCCAGTTGGGGCATATACCAGAGGCAACCAATCAGTGCCTCTCCCTTCCTTTCTCCCTTCCTCTCTCTAAAAAAAAAAAAAAAAAAAAAAAAAAAAAAAAAAAAAAAAAAAAAAAAAAAAAAAAAA